>OX637892.1:2480000-3080000 GCA_951802675.2 Boloria euphrosyne
TTACAGTTGGACAAGTGGTCAACAATAAACATGTTGGAAATCATTCATAGGCACATGAAAATGTCAAAGGTGTGAGACCTGAGATTAGAACCCGCTACACTGGGTTTTCCAAGCGAGCGCGTCACCGGGAGCGAACCACAGCGTGTATTGATATACATATTCAACACATTACAATAGTACATTGATAAAATACCTTTTTTTCTTACTATCTAATATCTATAATCAGGTATGCTTCTAGCTTAATCTCTTGCAAACGATTCGCTAGTTATGATGAATCGATCATCCATCTTATGGTTACGGTTGTGTTAAATTCCTGAATATTGTTTATTAGTCGTTAGCTAATTACGCCTTGCAATATCCATGTATATCATTGTTGCAATCATCAGTTAAGTGTGTCAAGGCTATAAATCCTTAGAATTAGGTTAGAATTAAATATATCATAAGTAAATTAAGATAAGTAAAGTAAAGGTGTCTGTTTTTAATAACAAAACTAACAGCTTTTTACTAAATTTATATCAAATTGTATACGGTCATTACTCATTACAAGACATTTAGTATTTAACATATCTGCTTGTCTGTCTGCTCCTGAGAATCTCTCAAACGGCACTTTCACTTTTCAGAGATGAAAAGCATAGCGAACTTATTTCAATATGTACCTATGAATAAATCCTAATTCTTCATATTTATCTATTAGATACTTTATATCAGGCGACCGAGCATCGCTCGGTTTTTTTTTTGGAAAAAATAAAAGAAAAAAATAATAATCGAACTGGAAACACCTGGATTCGAACCGAGGACTTCTTGTTAGAAACAGCCCGCTATCAATCAATCTAAGCTATTATAATCTTGTGGATGACAGCGAAATTTACCTTCGTATTCTAATGGTATTGTAGCTTTTTTTTTCATTGACTGAAAATATTGATCTGTTGACACCATCTTCGAAATATCTGATTAGAGGTATTTATAGTAAGGGAGGAGACCTAAATGAAAATCCCTGTACAGTTATTTTTTAAACTTTGTTTAGCCTGGAAACATTTTGTTTATTTAAAAAATATATATCATACTTACGACTGTATAATTTCCGTTACTAAAAGCTTCGATGTTTTTTTGTGTTGAAACACATCAGTCAAGTCACAGCATCCCAATAAGTAACATCTAATTGACATCTTTGTTATTTAAAACTAAAAAGGAAGCTGACGCCAAATGTTTGATGGTAAATGTTAAATATTGTATTATTTTCTGTTCGGCCAAGATTGTAATTAATTTTCATGGAACACGATTGTAAAACAATATAGATTCACGAGAACATTACCTTTTATTCGGGTTAAAATATTGCTTGTGATACTTATCTTTTGCTACAATTTTTTTTGTTCAAATGGCATTTTCGAGGTCGACCATAAAGCCAATAGCTTTAAGAAAACTGATAGTAAGCTAACGTAAATAGTTTTCCATTGAATAATATGATTCAATGATTAATATTAAACGTCAAAGAATTGGCATCAGCGGCCCTTTTAGTAACACTGTAAGGTAGCGAAGGGCAAACGTCAATTACACGTTAGTTATTGGGCTGATGTGACAAGAGTTATTACAAAAAGGCATTTAAATTAAAAAAAACATAAATTACTTTAAAATTTTATAAATTAATTATTTTAATAGCAATTTAAATTAAAAAAAAGTTAATTATTTTAAAATTTTGCCCGCGCTCTATTTTCTCTCGATCTGTGTCCGTGCTGAACTTTGACCTTAGATTCTGCAGTAGCCGACACCTTACAATAAGTAGGTTTTGCGACATGCTTTAAAATGTCAAAATAAAAGTTTATACAAGTTTATATCTATCTAAATTTTCGTGATATATGCGCTATTTTGTCTAATATGATTAAAAAAAATAACATTCACTGCAAACGATACTATACTCACCTTATAATTTTAAGAAAAAAATAAAAAATCTTTAGTAATAATTATATATTTTATAAAATTAATAACATTTATATCACATTCGAAATACTAATACGAAAAAACGAGAGTAAACATCACAATGTGCTATTTAATACTACATGACAATTATTATAAGTAAGAAAAATACCAAATGAGTATCACAATTCATACAACGAATCTGAGGTCTAATCAAAAGATATGTAATACTAGTGACTGACCGTCGTTCCGCTCGGGTTCGTTCTCTACTTTTTACTGTTAGTATAGACTCAGAAGGCATTGGTAGCGCAGCTGTAACGCGCTCGCTTGGATAACCGATTGATGCGGGTTCAAATCCGGGTCTCGCACCTCTGATATTTTCATGTGCGAATCATTTCTATGATGATTACCACTTGTCTTACGGTGAAGGAAAACATCGTGAGGAAACCTGCATGTCTGAGAAAACCTGGCTATTTTTCGTAAGACATGTGAAGTCCGCCAACACGCACTTGGCCAGCGCGGTGGACTATGGCCTGATCCCCCTCGTACTGAGGGACGCCCGTGCCCAGCAGTGGGACGTTAAAAAGGGCTGAAGACACACATAGACTCAGAAAAGTTATACTTTCCTGCTGTAAAAAGTATTCTATATGTTAACCCAGATAACCAGCCATCATTCAAAACTTCATCCAAATCTGTCAAGTGGTTTTCTCGTGATGTGAACAGAGAAAAAGGAGCCAGTATAGCAATTTGTCAAGAATACATCATAATATTATCTTAATTTACAACCTGATAGATTTCGGCCATGGTCACATCAGCCGACATGTTTTGCGAAAATGCATGTACAAGTTAACAAATCGATAACTTAATTCGGAAACGGCTTCATCGGCGTCGACCTCCATCTCAGTAATTTTTTCAAAGGCCACGAAAATCTTACGTACTTAATTCATAAATTTGGAACAATTTCATCAATTTACTAAAGATATATTTAATCATCTACAGTTTCATATTTTCTAAATTCATAACGATATGTAGTAGATATTGTAATAACGTTTTTAGCGCTTCCCTGAGAGGGGCACTTAAATCTGCTTGCAGAATAAGGCGGCAAAATGAATATTTTTACCTTGGAAGTTTGAAAAGACAGCAAGAGATCAGGTGCAAGATCGATTTTACGTGCTCTTCAAAGCACGAGGGAAGAAAGTATAAACAATTTTTTTTTGTTGGAAAATGCATTTGCCATTTGCATACCTCCTGTAGGTGTCATCTGCTTAAAAGAAGCCACTGGTACTACCCACAAAAAACCCACCGACCACCGTCTTAATGGGGCGCCGTCATCCCTTACACGTTCAACCACGGCAAAAAAGAAAAAAATAACATTCTTTTACCTACACCAGTACTAATCTGTCCTCTATAGGTTTTGCTGTGTTAATATACAAATATTTGAAGTATTCGTAATGTTGTGCCGTAGTGGAAAGGTGGTCAGAGATGAGTTGAGTCATTTTTTCCTTAGCGATGTTAAATTGAGATCCTTCACCAAACGTGTCGCATATGTCTAGATATGATTTCGCTACTTTATCGTCCGGATTTTCTTCTACTATGTACCTGTAAAGAAAATAATGTATATAAGGTATAATGTATTAAGTTTTTAAGTACATATTTGATGAATAAAAAAAGAAAATAGCCTATCATTACGATTTAAAAAAATAACCTTTTTTATTGAAAGCGTTGGTCTTTTTCTGAATGCCAGATGATAAAATTCCACAAAAGTACTACGAGTATAATATAATAATACTATATATGTAAAATTCCCGTGTCACGATGTTCGTCTGCGACGAACTCCAAAACAACTTCTTTGATCTTAACGATTTTTTTTAATTGTGATAATATGTTTAAATATGTATTTTTTTAAATTATCCCAACTTGAAAAGAAAAATCCTCTATTTTCACTTCTTGAGAGGAATTCTGGGGAAAAACCTGAAAAATAGCTACTCTTACCAGCTGTTATCTATCGTACCCAATTTAATCAAAATCTGCGCAGTGATTTTCTCGTGAAGCGGTCACAGACAAACACAAAAATTCTTAAAACAATAGGTTCGGCCTCTATATCGATAATACCAATATTTTCAATGAAATTTTCCAAAAAAAACCAATATGTTGATTCGACTAAAAATTTTATAAGGATATACGGTATATCTAATAAAACTTTAACGTATAGTAGATAACTATTGTTAACGTTCTAAAACGTCTTAATCAATCATCAGTTTTATTTAACAACCTTGATGAATATAGGTCATTACAGTTTTCGTAATCGCTATTTATGTCCACAATTAGCGCAAAACAAAGTGCAATATATATGCCATCATCAGTATTATACAGGAAAAAATATTTAGCTGCGAATAGTATTATGTAATCTGTGGCTGCGAATAATAATAAAATAAAAATCTGTCGGTAAAATGTATACTTAGAAATATATAAAAATCAATGGTTTTTTCCTAATCTCGCTAAAACGGAGCTGGAACGATATGAATAATGGGTACCGTAACCTACCCACCAGGTTGATAAACCAAAAGAACTTTGTATGGTGATCACTAACCGCTAAAATGTTCAAGACGAACCCGAGCGAAGCGAGGTTGAATCGCTAGGTAGAGTAAAATCATTAAGCAATTAAATAAATAAATAAATATGTTAGGAATTTTTTACAACAGCACCATCTAGTTCCGTGGTAAGCTACAAAGCTTGTATTACGCATACCACATATTTGATATACTACACATATAAATTTTAAATACATACATATTATAAATATAAACACCCATGACTGGAGTACAAACATTCGTGCTCAACAAATGAATGTCTCTAGCGGGACTCGAACCCGTGACCGCTGGTGCAGAAAGCACGCAAGCCAAACGTATTTTCAAAGAGTTATACAAATAAAAAACAAAACAAAAAATAAATAGGTAATATTGTACCTTAAACACTTCTGCAAATACACAAAATGATCTAAATAACATGAGCATGGTTCAAATCTGAGTAACATTGGTGAGGGCGGTTCCACTTCACTGTCTTCTGTCTTGTCATCAGCAAACGTGGGGTTTTCCCCGAATTTTCTCAGATACAGTTTCCTTATTAAAGTGGACATGAGAACAGGCATCTGTTTATTTATATCCCATTCTTCCGTCCGTCTGTTGTAAACCTCATGGCCCATGTCGATAGCGACCTTCCTCTTGACGTCAGTTATAATTGCTTCTAAATCCCTTTTGCGAGCACTTTTATTTATTTCTGTACATAATGTCTGAATGTACCACGATCCAAATAAATTCACTCTGAAATTAATTTTTACAATACTTTTTAATACTTTCAGAGGTTTACGAATAGTTGATGTTATAAATAAAACTATTTTTTTGGTCTTTTTCAGCCGAGAAACAGTCTCTCCCGCGATAATGATTGCTGCGAAGCATTCGAAATGTCGGAAGCCAAAAATCGAAATATATTCTTATTTTTACATTTTTTATAATTACTTTTCAGGGAACACCAACTTCAAAATGCATACATATGTATACATAATACACATTTAAATCGTACATATTTCGATATTTGACAAGAATATAAATTAAATCCTGTGCAACTGGCTACATTTGATTTACAGTATTAACCACGTCAACGTAACATTAGCTATCTCCAAGTGAAAGGCCCGTCAAAATCGGTCTAGCCAGTTCCCAAGATTAGCCGTGATAAACGTACAAACAGAAAGAAAAATAAAAAATTGACTTTCATATAAGTACCGTATTTAATTTCATATGCATACTGTTATTTTAAAATAACAGACACTTCAGTTTTATTTATCAGTACAGATAATAAATGTACAGAGGTTTAAGTTTATGGCTTATACTAACCTGTGTGAAGGATTACCCGGATATGAGCTATGTAGTACTAATATGTCGGATTCCAGCGGTAAAGTGTACGCTTCGTCTTGTTGATCCAAATCTTTGTGTACTATCATCGCTTGTCTTGCAACAACTCCTTTAATTTGTCCCGTCCCTCGACAAGCCTGAAATACATGGATACAGGATAATATAAATTTTTTTTAAAGGTTAATGCGGTTAATATTAAACTGCCTTGTTGGTGTAGTGGCTAGCATATACGGTCGCACACCGTGAGGTCCTGGGCTCGAGTCACGGGTCCGGCCAAGTTTAGTTATTAAATCTTTCTGTTTCGTAAGCCTCAGTAAAAGCTCGAAGTTGCGAAGTTGGCGGTTTGTCACCCCCGTGCCTCGGAGAGCACGTAAAGCCGTCCGTCCTGAGCCTTAGCTCTCACTCGGTCGCAGGTCGTGTCTCGTGCGTCCCCCCGGAGTATGAGAGTGATAGTAATAGAGAGTGCACTTGTGTCTGCGCGTACACTCGTGCACTATAATATCTTCCGCGCAAATGGCTAGTCTCAATAAGATTGGCCGCCGTGGCCAGAATCGCTCTGGAGAACATCATTAAATTTAAATATCTTGGGATATAAATACACAGCACCATCTAGTTCCATGGTAAGACACAAGACTTGTGTTATAGATAGACTTATAGTACTTTAAATAAATAGGTACATACATACTATAAAATATACACCCATGATTGAAGTACACATTCGTGCTTATGACGTAATGCATGCCCCCAGCGGGGCTCGAACCCGCGACCGCTGACAGAGCAAATAGGGTCTCTACAAACTGACCCTTCACACATTGTGAATAATAATATGATAGAGAGAGATGAAATATTAGATTGAAGCCTGATATAGTAGTATAATTAATAGTATGGATTAAAACATTTCGAAAATGAAGTAGGTACAAAAACTGTCACAACTATTTTTAAAATGAAAACAAATCCTACTATTTCATACTGTGAATCCAGTCTTTTTGTGGAATAAGTTAAAGTTTCACCGGCCAATCTCGAACGTGACTCCTCCATTCAACGTGACATTGGCGAAATAATTTGTGCTCAACTGGCACGCGTTGAAGCCAACAAACCAAAGAATTGAATTGAATTGAATTGAAAACAATACTATCTAGAGTGATAATTAAGAATCGATCATACATTTTAAACATATAAATCAAATATTTAATATGAGAGACTGAAAAAAGAGTTTATAATTTTGCTTCAAAATATTACCTGTATAATTAATATTTTTGGCTTTGTTATGAGTGTTATATTTTTGACGGTTTTGAAATGTTTTATGATGTCAGTTTCACTGTACTGCATGTCTTTGGCGCGAAGCAAGCCGCCCCCAGACCCATGAGTTAGCACCGCTACTGCTACACAGCCGTAGTCGGTGAAATCTTTTTCATTAACTGTAAAAACAAGAACCCAACACTGTAATAGAACAATAATGTCCTCCTCACCTATTTTTCCACAACTGAAAACTCGTAGAAGATATTATAATCTGCGCGTTAGGTATGCGTGTAAACGAGTGATTTCTCTATACCTGTCACTCTTATACAGAAAAAAAATGAATAATTAATTAACTGAACTTGGCCCGACTCGGAATATTGTAATGTAGAGTATTACAATGTTCCGAGTCGGGCCAAGAGTGGCAAAAAACATAAATTGTTAGATCTTTTTAGAACAACGACAAATTCTGTAATTTGGTTGAAAAATTGTCCAAACGTCTAAATACTCGTATATCGTTATCACTACTTTGTTTTAGAAAAAGCTAGTTAGTTAAAATCGATCCGTAAATCCTGTAACTTTTCGGCTATTCCCGTTATCTTCAAATTACACTTTGCAAGAAGGCTTCATGAATTCACTTTGTAGGTCACTTTCTTTATTTCTATCACTCTAATACAGAAAAATCACCAATAACCGAACTTAACCCGACTCGGGACTCCAATCCAAGACTGAATCTGTGACAATACATGCCAGCTACTGGCATTATAATTTATTATACAGAGTGACACTACCTAACTATAAACTCCAAAATTTTAATATGTTTATATTTAATTCATTTAGGTTAATCTTAACCGATAAGCATCTATGTAAATCATTAGTATCATTAGATATTTTTTTTATTATTGATCGTAATATTTCACAACATACCTAGTATAGATTTTCATAATTTATCTTATCAAATAATATGATAAGCGTATGAGATCGTACAAGTGCTTATCTTTTACTAACAGTATTTAATTTTATTAATTTTAATTTTTAAACCTAACTAAATATCAAGTACTTTTTTAATATAATATATTTTATCAGAAAATACAAGTCATCACAACACTTCTCTGCAAGACAATGCTTATTACTATAGAACGATATAGAGTCTTTCTTTTCATATTTATTTAATTGTAAATTATTTTTAACATGATTATCACTTGTCTTACGGTATAGAAAACATCTTGAGGAAATCTATCTCCCCCTCGTATTGAAGGGAGGCCCGTGCCCAGCAGTGGGTCGCTAAAAAGAGCTGAACGTTAACGATATTATAAATCTGCAACTATTTACTTGGACTAGAATTTCACTTACAAATATTTAGAGGATGGTATATCCACACGCTTATGTAGACTTAATGTTTCATTCCTCAGTTACTCGTACATGTGTAATACCTCGCTTTACGCGAAGGATGCGTTCCGATCAAATTCGCGCTAAGCGAAATTCGCGTATAACGAGGTCAATGAAATAACAATCAAAATACATTATAATTTTCTTTTATTGCCTACATATAAACTTACAAAAAACGAAATAACTTTTTTAATTTTTTGAGAAATACTCGTCTAATTTTTTTTTGAGTATAATTTTTCTTGCGCTCAAGTCCCATATTCACTAGAACGCATTATTTTATCACGATTTTTTACAATCGTACGCACAGTAGACTCTGAAAGGCCAAACTCTCGTCCAACTTCTGTAGCCTTGCCTCTGTTCTCCATCTTTTTTAAAATTTTTATCTTCATCTCCAAATTTAACCTTTTACGTTCTTTTTTACTTGCCGGCGCGGTAGACATTTTTTCTAATAATATGTAAACTAATTATTATGTTTCGATTCACTGTTCCACAAGTGCACAAGCAATCTTATTCCGTAATTATGACAAAATTTCAGAAACTTTAATAAAAAAACCGCTTTAATTTACGTTTACCCACTAATGAACAACAATAAAATATAAACAATAAACATCTTCAAAGATACGAGTTACTATTGGCTAATGCGATCATGCCACGCGCGTCATTAACCAATCAATTGTTACTATACTGGTTAAATAACCAATCAATGAGTTCGCGTAAAGCGAGGTCAATTAGCGCGAATTTTAAAAACCGCGTTATAACGAAATCGCGCAAAGCGAGGTCGCGTATACCGAGGTATTACTGTATAGAAAACTACCGCATATTTTTTAGTTGTTTGTAAACATTAAAGACAGCTATGACGTAATTAAAAGTTTGTTTTGTTCTTTTGGTTAAGAAACCCTAAAAACTAAACCTATGCCCTAAAAAATACTTGAAAATAATATTATGGTTTAATTATCTAGTCAATTCAATGGCACCACATTATATTTAGGTATACAAATTTTTAAACCGATACAGCAATTGCAGTACGATAAAAACGGCTTATGAAACTTGATTAGCTATAGTACTAAGAAAATATAGTTTTAAGTAAAGATAAAAAGGCACATTAAATAACAAATAATTAAATAGGTTTGTATACTAGCGACTCGACCTTGCTCCGTTCGTGCTCGTCCTTACTTCCTAAACCCTAGGTATGAATGTAGTATACGTTTTAACAGTTATTAACAAAGCCTATGAAAAATATAGTCGGCCAACGGACGTGACAGGACAGCCCAAGCTGCCATACACTCGCTTGGGATTGTATGTGTTTTAGTGTATGGCAGCTTGGGCTGTCACGTCCTTTTGGTTATTAAGTAGTATAAACTTAGAGATGACATATAGAAATACTCAGTAGTAACTCAAACACGAGATCACTAAACATATGTTTCACCTAGAGATACCAAGATAATCGATGGTATGACACCATCGATTATTATTTATTATTATCATCGTATCAGTCTTGGGCTTGGCTTGTGACGTCATATTTTACAACCAAACGACAATCAAGACGCTTCTAATTGTCATATTTTAAATGATGCGAACACCTATAAACATATTATATAGCATGCGGAAATCTTAACCCTCCTTTTAAGTTCACCGTAGTCGGTTAAATAGTTGAATTTTATAGTTTAATCAAGTGTTGACTTCACAACACTGGTATAACTAATTGATGTTGATTAATATCAGATTAGAACAAAGTGGAGCGTTGTAAAATAAAATAAATAAATATGTTAGGACCTTAGATTATATACATATCTAAGGTTGGGACATTACCACAAAGCACCATCTATGATCTAGTTCCACGGTAAACTTGTGTTATGGTGCCAGAGATGTAATACGCTACACATATTATGGTTATAAATATAAACACCCATGACTGAATGACAAACATTCTTACTCACACAATTGAATGTCAAGGCGCTGCAGTGTCGATGTTGTTAGCGATCGATATTTTATCGATTCTTGTCTTCTAAAGTCTTAGTTATCAATGAAACATAACGACACAAATCGATACAATATCAATGACTAACTATGTTGGGACTTCCGGCCCAGGACTCGAACCTGCGACCGCTAGCACAGCTCAAAAAACTGAGTCAGACATGTTGTAAAAGAGTACGAGTAGCAGGCACTTAAACGTACATGTGCCTATTATATTTGATAAGTGTCTGAATCACTTATCAATAAAACTAGAAAAAATATTTAACGTAACGTAACGTTACAGCTTCTTTTTTTTTCGTAATGGCTTAGAATTGCGTTATCAGCCGCAATACATTCTGCTTGTGTCGCGTTTCCTCACAAAGACACGAATGAGATTGAGCAGTAAGTAATTTTGAATTTCAGAAATGGAGGGTGAAAATAAAATTATAAGTGAATGATCGTTAGACCTTCCTAATAAAACTATTAATAATACTTTAACTGTTTATCAACAGATACTTGACCTATTCTAAAGTTTTGACATAACAGACTCAAGTATGTACGTGTTTTTCCTTTTTTATTTATCTCGTGCGGATTACTAAGGAATGTCAAAATCGTTTTTTTTTTCGTTTATAGATAAAATAATAATATGATTCAACCATCTTTAGCATCTTGGTGTTATCAGAAGTTTAAGATTTGGTTATTCCGCATGTTCTTTCTTATCTTTTTTCGTTTTATTTATACGCGAAAAAAATTCATCGATTTCAATTTTTTCTAAGATTTAGGTAAAGATCTGTTATCTGTATATTTAAAATATCACATAATAACAATGTTATAACAAGACATTATGCCTATTTTCAACCATTTCAGATTAGATTCTCAAGAGTAAGTTTTTCCAAGATAAATTCAGCTCAGGGATAAATCTCTCTCAAGATTTATGGGATCGCTATTTATAGGTTTATACTCTAGACTCTAGTCTAGTCTAGGTCCTAGGGAATTAAGTTTTCGCCATTTGTGTAAAAGACATTATAATACACAAGAATACATGCAAACACAAACAAACTTAATCTCTACTTCTTTCATCCTCGTACTCAGATAGCAAAAGAATTAAAATTAGTTTAGTACTGATTATTTAGTGAAAGAAAACCCTTGTGACTGTCATTTGCGTACTGAAGACTACATTGCAGGTTTATTTTTGTGTAAACATTGATGAAAGATCAATCAACTTGTACATTATAGACATTATAGATATGTATGTACGGTGTACCTATATAACTTTTCTTCGATCCATAAAGTTTTAGAACATTAGATGAAAATAAATGTAATGCACGATTTATGTGAATGTGTATTATTTAACGACAATATTATTGCTATTGCACCAAAACTACTGATTAGAATTAAGTTCAAATGTCATGCGTATACTTTTTGATACACACGTACACACCAACAAGCCTACTCGCAAAGTGATAACTGAAGTATATAGTATAACCTTAATTTAAATTTGAGGTTAACTACATTAGTGTACATTATTATCATAGTGTTCGTCGTTAAGTACCATTCTATATATTTATAATATGTATGTATTTAAAAATATCAACTATCTGGTATCCGTAACACAAGTCTCGTAGCTTACTGCGGAACTAGATGGCGCTGTTGTAATAATGTTCCAACATATTTATTTATTTATTTATATTAGAAAAAGAAATAAGGAAGATCAATTAATAATAATTGGACTAAGCATACACAAGAAAATGAAACTTTTACAGATTTCCTTACAATATTATCTTTCACCGAAACACAAGTGGTAAACATGTTGCAAATAATAAAAAAAACACAAAAAAATATGTTCTTTTATATTAAAGTTCAATATTACTTAGGAAACCTCTTAACTGCTTTGATTTTATTTTAATCCACATTTTTGTTTTAATCTATAAATTGGCACATCTGTGCCAATTGGGGTAAGTTTATTTTCTATTCACACTTTAATTTAAAATGTAAAAATATTGTACTGATAATAATATATTGATAATTACTTACAAACTTTTAATTCCTCCATGATTTCATCCTTCGTAAAGTCTTTATGTTCGTGGACCTCGAATCCAAATTGTGAGAAGGTTTTCCGTAGCGCCTCTACATCTTTCTCTGTTCCCTCTCTAGGCAAATAACCATTTATATTTTCTTGGTTAAATATAACAAGATAATTTTTTTCAAAGGTTTCCAGTTTGTATGTAGGAGCAAACTTATCTAGTGCCCTCGTATTGTATACAGTAGGTTCCAACAAAACAGATTCTGGTGAATTTTCAGCCTTTTCCTCTTTGCTGCTGTTGGCTTCGCTCTCTGATTCTTCATCAGATATAACGGGTGGGGCCTTCAAGTCAGCATCCCAGACGTTCTCTTCATTGAATAAAGTATGAAAATAATCCATAATTTTATTTTCTATAAACTTTACTGACACGTTACCTCATGTAGCACCTCAATCGATTTGATTCTCGAACTGGTTTATCTTATCAAGTCGATGAAGCATGTAAAGAAAACATTTTATTTATCATTCCTATATTTATGTACATTTGTACGTTTAAGGAGACCGCTTGGGAGATGAGTAATAGAAAGCAAGAGGTGAAAATAAGGAGCTACTTCCGTTTTCAACAAAGACATTTTGCAAATAGATAAAATTTAATAACCTTGAATTGAATAACAAGTACCTGTACTGTGTACATCAATAAGTATTTCGTCATTCCATATTTAGGTATATTAGTCAGCGATAATATTGGTATTTTAAGGGGGATTTTTATGTATGTATTATCAAGATTCTAGTCACTACTATATAATCCCAAAACAATGAGTGTTAGAAGTTTAAACTGCAGGGCTCGGATACCGGTATATTTTTCGAAACGTTTTCGACTTAAAAACCTAAGAACGGATTAGTAATGGTTTCGTTTGAACAGAACGCTATATAAAACGTTTTTGAAGAGGAACAAAATTTAAATCGTTTTCGATTAATAAAACGTTTTTAACCTTTTTTAAACGTTTTTTTTTTTTCACTTTAATAAATACGGCATAAAGACCAGTGCCAAACCATTCAAAATATCGTAAATAAAATGTCAAAAAACTAGTACAAGCCCCTAATAACATGTATATTACCACCCCCACTCTCCAGCCAGAACTTTTTCTGAGTCTGGACAATTTTGTCCATGCGCGGTCGCGTCCTGCGGAATAAGCCGGTTTTTGAAAATGTTCTCGTATCGGTTTCGTTCCAAACAAAATGTTGTATAAAAAATTCAAAGAACTGTTCGGAACATTTTAAAAACGGTATTTTAAATAACGTTTCCGACTTTAAAGACCGTGTTTTTATTATAGTAATAGGCTAATCACTGTGCATTTTTTTTTATTTAATTAAATAGATATGTTTCTATCTATGAGAGAGAGTATACCTATATTGCACCAATATATAGTATACATAACTAACATATTTTTTAATGTTGGCAAATGCATACCTGTAAATAACAGGTGGTTATGTCATATGTGGGACTTACCGGCTAACTTAATACTTATGCACTCAACCACGACACCTCGACGGCAGGTCTGCCGAAGTAGACCATATCAGCCATACTCTAGAGCCACACGCATAGCAATCCGCCCAGTGATGTGGCCCACCTCTCATAGCTGATGAGCTCCCCGCCACAACAAGGTGAACGTTGAACGCAGGTTTTGGGGGAAGTATAACTAACACCCGGAACAGATTCTTCTAACTGCTGCTTTGTACGAAAAAAGTAGCTTCCTTTTTCTTTCTGCATAGAATGGGTGGGTGCTGTTCTATTTTTTCCAGTTATAAATATTTTAATAGTTTCAGTTTCATTTAATAATATCCTTTTATGAATATAAATTTTTTTACATTTCAAATAATAAATACGTATTAACGCCTTATTGTACTTTATAGCAATTCATAAGATTGCTGCCAACAGCTACTTGGTGTAAAAAATATAAGACTGATTAACAATAACTTTGATGCCGAAATCGTAAAAATGGGAGGATAACCTGCATACATAAAAAATATTATGATACCTAGACTTTGCAGCTATGATAATATATAGGCTTTATATCGATCTATGTAAATATAGGAGTATAGTGCGGAATATAAAAGTTAAACATAATTCTGATAACATACTGTACCTGTATTCAATATTTTATTACAATATGTCAACTACTTAGCTGTTGTACTCTAGATACATAATTATAAATACGCTATATTTAGCCCAGCGGTAACGCGTTGCTTGTATAACCGAGTGATGCGGGTTCAATTCCGGGTCTCGCACCTTTGATATTTTCATGTGCGAATCATTTCTATCATGATTACCACTTGTCTTACGGTGAAGGAAAACATCGTGAGGAAACCTGCATGCCTGAGAAAACCTAGCAAGTTTTCGTAAGACATGTGAACTGTGAATTCCGCCAACACCTACAGCCTACAGCCTACTTCCCTGTTTTAATATATAAATGCGAAAGTAACTCTGTCTGTTTGTATGTTACGTTTCCACTCCTAAACCACTGAACCGATTTTAATAAAATTCTAGACCTTGGGAAAGGACATAGGCTACTTTTTAATGCGTAAAAAGGCTTATACGACTTGCATAGTCGATAAAAGTTTATATGGAAATTTGTCACCTGATAAGTTAACGCCAGAATCCAAACTTGATGTGATTTGGTAGAAAATAGACCAAACATCAAATTCGGTTCGGGAAAGGATATAAGCTACCTTTTATTGTAAAAAAGGACGTACGTACATAGTCAAATATAAATGTAAATAGAACAGAGAATGAGCATTTAATGCCTTCTATCTACAATATACAATTTAATATCGTAAAAAAACATTCGTTTTATATTTTTTCTATTATTATTTTACTATAATTAGGTACCTATATTATAGAGTCATTATTGTACATTTATTAGGAATACAGATTAAATAACAATTATGTGACAGAACAGATAGAGCTGCCATTTGTTATGGCGGAAGCTAATTGACAATTGTGTAATTGGCCTTAGAATAGTATCATTATCTATATTCTATAGTTATTAGTTACTCCAAAGAGTATAGATAATATACTGGGAAGTTACTCTTTGAATAGTATGGATACTGGATAGTGCATAACAATCACAGTAGGTATTTAAATTTTAGTTTTTGAAATGCCGCAGTTATAAACTGTTTTACACTTTTAAATATTATAAATAGTGAAACAATGTATAATAGAAAGAGTCCATATATTGTGGAAAGTATTTAGAAATACACATTTAGGTTGCAGTTTAGAATCGTTTGGCAGGACAATGGTGGTGGTAGGTGGGGGAGGTAAAGAGGGGATGCTCCCTATTATCCCTATATAACTCCCATTACAAGGTAATTCATAGTTCCTGAGAAAATAGATTTTGAAAATAGCACTCGCCGGCCGCTGCCGCGGCACGCTTCGCTCGGCTCGTGCGATGTGGTCATATATCTAACCTAACCTAACCCACCTAGAAATAACAAAAAATTCTTAAGATTAACCCGCAAAACCTATGTTATCCAAGTCGAAAGAAAGAAAGTCGGACTATGGCACTCGCCGGCCGCTGCCGCGGCACGCTTCGCTCGGCTCGTGCGTTGTGGTCATATATCTAACCTAACCTAATCCACCTAGAAAGAACTAAAAATTCTAAGGATTAACCTTCTGAACCTATGTTATCTAGATTGAAAGAAAAAAATCATCATACAACACTATTAATATCTTACAATAAAAACACATTCACACAAATCGAAAGAAAAGCGGAACTAAATTTGGCGCCATTTAACATAGATAAAACATTTTTTTTGACATAATAATCGTATGTCCTTGTCTAACATACGAAATCACATTTGTTATCCTACTCTAACAGTGATAATATTACGTTAATTTTCTCTAAAAATATAAATTACCTTCTGTTGTGATTATTATTATTGTGATCAGTGAATATACCTCTATCAAATATAAAAATTTCAACCACCAACTCCTGCCAAACGATTCTAAACCCAACCCCACATTTATTTTTAATCCTCTGTTATTAGTAGTAAATCGAAAAGATGTTTAATTACAAATACCTCAGTCGGGAGCATCTGGAAGGCTTCGACAATTATAAGGTAATTTTCATAAACTATGTTTTATTCTATTACTGTAACTAAACAAGTGTTTATTGAATAATTTTTAAAAATACGACGTAAATTTTATTAGTGGACATAACCTACAAAAATCGATCTTTTACGCAACATTCTTCTGCATCTAATATTGGTGCAGTCGTACAAGTATTATCTAATTGATTTTAACTGAATTATGTATATTTGTTTGGAAAAATGTTCATTCTAGTTTTAAATAAATAAAAAGTTCTTGAAACAAGTTTTGTTAAATCTAACCAAATTAAGGAATTATTGTATTTTTTAGTATATGTCGAAGGATACGAGCCCCATAAGCGTGTATGTTATGCATCCATTCTGGAATAAAGTGGTGGAGGTAAGAATTTTATTAGTTTATCCAACATTAACCTTACTGTGAATTCATTTATTTTACTTATTTATAGTTAGGTTTTTAAAAAAACTACATCTAAATTTTGCTCTAAATCATAAAAATCATAAAAAAAATCTCTATTAATAGAGCTCTAGTCTTTAGTAGTAAAAACTCCTTTAAATTTATGCACACTTTTTTACTTGCCGTTAACTATTAATTTACTACAATCAATATATTTTTTAATTAGAATAAGTAATACATTAATTTAATAAAAAATATTATCATATTATTATACTATGAAAAGTATACTCACAAAAAAACAATTCAAAAAACTTAACAAGATTCATGATGTGTAAAAATAATTAAATACTCATTCAACAAGATTTTAAACTTATAAGAATTAATTGAACAGTGAAAAAACCATGTCATGTAATAATAATTTGCTTCTAAAAATCATAAAATTTACATTTTTGCGAATAAATTAAGATTTAAAGGTTTTTTTTCAATAACATTACTCATATTCAGTTTTAAAATGTTGTAATGCTACTATGTAGCTTTTTTGTTTACACACCATTACATATTTAATAGTATTATATTTTTAGTAATCATAAAACTTTTTTAGTTTGTTAATTAGTAGTTTTTTTAATTAGTGTAATTAAAAACTAGCACTAATACACAATTTTCTGCCTGTATCTTATTTATTTTTTAGTACTTAAACTAATATTTTATAGAAGTACATATTTAAATTACAATTTTAAAATGATTAGTCAATTATCAGTTGAAATTCAATCAAATTAAATTTTTTTGTATGTATGTAGCCTTTACAATTATAGTAGTTAAGAAGATATTTGTATAGTTGTTTCCAAATGACTCTATATGACTTTTGCGAAGCAATCAGTCAACTGGCTCCCATTAAATCCATTATAAAAGAATGAAACAATATGTACTGAACACCTATTTAGTTCATTAATATTACAACATTATTAATGTATATTTTTATTGTAAAATCTTCTTAGTATATAATTATACAGTAAAGTGTATGCCGCCTAATTTGCTTATGTTAATATCTCAAAAAAAGTAAATGTTTGCATAATATTTTAGTTGATATTATGTATGTACTATAACAATTTTTAAGAAAAGTTTAGTTTAGCGTTAAATATATTGTTTTTAATTTCAGTGGGTACCTCGCTGGGTGGCTCCAAATGTGCTGACGTTTGCAGGATTCCTGCTAACAGTATTAGATTTCTTGTTACTATCATATTATGATTATGACTATATAGCTGCAAGTTCGAAGGTGTCTAATGAAACATCAACGGAACCTCTAAACGGTCACGCTGAAGCGATCCCTCAATCATTGTGGTACATCCTAGCTGTCTTCCTATTTTTAGCATATACTTTAGGTATGGAATTATATTAAAATATTTTTTTTTTCATTATGCCATTTCCTGTATAAGCCATACTTTTGATTCATTTTTATGAGCCACAAAAATCACAACTCATAAATGATTAATCTTTCAAGGTGATGTGTTCTCAATATTCCAAATTTAAAAAGGACTTTATTGAAAACAAAATACATTGGTACAATTGCGGAAATTCTTAGCTCTTGGACTAAAAAACTGTGTTTAAAGAGCTTTGTTGTTTTTATGTCTTTAATACATTGAATTTATTATCAAAGTATTATGATATAGCCGAAATTAGGTATTAAGTAGGATGATAACTCATTTTCATCATCATCAGCCCTTTTTAACGTCCCACTGCTGGGCACGGGCCTCCCTCAGTACGAGGGGGATCAGGCCATAGTCCACCGCGCTGGCCCAGTGCGTGTTGGCGGACTTCACACGTCTTACGAAAACTTGCTAGGTTTTCTCAGACATGCAGGTTTCCTCACGATGTTTTCCTTCACCGTAAGACAAGTGGTAATCATGATAGAAATGATTCGCACATGAAAATATCAGAGGTGCGAGACCCGGATTTGAACCCGCATCACTCGGTTATTCAAGCGACGCGTTACCGCTTGGCTACCACTGCCTTATATTTTACTGCCTTATATAACTCATTTTACTTGAACATAAATAACTTAACATTACACTTTGAATAATATTTTTGTTTAAAATACATATATTTTCCAAAAAGTTTATTTTTCCAACTTTAACTCTTTTGTAACTTATGTAACAAAAAATAACAAATTGAGAACAATGGCAACTCATATCATTTTTATGGACACTAGCAAATTTTTCTTTGAGTCTCAAAAAAAAAAGCTTGGATATATCTTAAATAAACATGTTTTTTTATACAAGCCAATACACTACATTACTCAATCATTATATTTTCAAGATTAAATAAAAAATTGCTTTCTTATTTTTTTTAAGATTACTTTTTTTTAATGATTACTTTTTTATTAATTTTAGATGGTATAGATGGTAAACAAGCGCGCAGGACGCAGACTTCTGGTCCTTTAGGTGAACTATTTGACCATGGACTGGACTCTTACTCGGTATTCTTTATACCGGCCTGTTTATATTCTATATTTGGAAGATTGGACTTCTCCATTCCTCCTATCAGGTATAAATTATAATTATCTAGTATTTATTTCTCGTCATTTTTTTTGTTTTTTTATCGGTAATTCAATAGTTAAGAAAATAATTAATTTAGTATTAAAAATATTGGAAATTATTTTTTTTTGTTTATTTTTATGTTGTTTTTTTTTTATTTATTTAAACGTGTTGGTATTTTTTTTACAGAATGTATTATGTGATGTGGAATATTTTATTGAATTTTTATCTGAGTCATTGGGAGAAATATAACACTGGAGTGTTGTTCCTGCCATGGGGATATGATTTTGGTATGTGGGTAAGTAAATAAATAAATAGTTTTTTCAAATGTAATGGAAAAAAATAATTAAAAAGAATACTTTTTTTGACGATTTATTTTGATTTTTGATACCTGACATCTCCAAAAATCAGTTTTATATAAAAAAATAATATAAGAAAAGTGTGGTATGTGTATGACCAATAGAATAAATTATGGGTACAGAATTTTTCATATGACTTTGGTATGTGTAATGTGGGTAAGTAAATAAAAAAACTTGGTATGTTTATGACCAATAGATAAATAATATGATTTACATTTTTATTTTTTATTACAGTTGGTACAGAACCTCTTCTGTTTTTTTTTTGTTTGTTAAATAGTGTTTTTTTTTTTAATAAACATTGCTTTTTCAGACATCAACATTCATTTTCCTATGGACAGGTGTGAACGGGACTGGTTTTTATAAGAAGTATTTGTTTGGAAGTTACACTTTGGCCAATGCATTTGAATGGCTCATATATGGCACAGGTGTTTTTACGAACCTTCCCGTCGCTATATATAACATATATCAGTAAGTAGTTGTACTATAATTAATATAGTTTTTGTATGTGGCACTTCAGAATAAGAAGTAGCCTCCATCTTATTTGAAAATCGTAGCTGTAATGTTTTTCGGTATTGTACATGAATCGTTTTAGTATTAGTAGTTAATTTATAAGTTTTATGTTTTTTTTAAGTTTTAGTGTGTATTAATAGAAGTTAGTTATTAGAACTGGTAAAAAAACCGGTTAAGTTCAGTAATAAGATGGTTCATTCATTCATTCATTCATCGTTTATTAACCAGTTTAACTTGTATATAACAACAATATATGAACTTTTAATAGTCAGTAGTAAAGATTTATTTGGTGCTTATTAGTTTTTAAAAACAAAACTCTTGCATAAAATTTCCTAATTAAAATTCCTTCATCCACAGATCATACAAACTCCGTACCGGCAAGATGAGGTCGTTCACAGAAGCACTAAGGCCTCTCTGGTCTCTCCTGTCTATATTCATAGTGTGCACTATCTGGGTGCATAATTCGGAGCGTCTCCCGGACTGTGACCCTCGGGCCCTCTTCCTCCTGGTTGGCACTCTGTTCAGTAATGTAGCGGTGAGTGTTCTACGGGATTTTTGTTTTTTTTTTTCTATTTAATTAGTCACTTGATATTAATGATGAACGGTATCAGGTATGTTGTCAAAGTGAAAGAATGTAGGTATATGAAAAATAAAATACATTTTTAGTACACGTATTCAAGAGGTTAAATGTTAATATGTTGGGAAACACCATCTAGTTCCATGCGTAAGCTACGAGGCTTTTGTTATGGATGCCAAATACAAAGTTGGTACACTAAAAGTATATAACTTTAAATACTTACATAATTACATATACGCACACAAAAAGCGAGCAGTAATCAAATATTTCCTAAAAAGAAAGTTAATTTAATTGATATTAATTATACACCAATAAAATCCCTTAAATAGATTATTATCTTATTTATTTTTAAAAAAGACTATATGGACGGTCGTCCTGTAAAGAACTAATAAAAAACCAGCACACTATACAGCACTAAAGTAAAATTCCACAATCAGTCCCCCGTTATTGGCCAACTAAATGAGATGCCAGTTTTATCAAACTAAAAGGCCCACTTCCACCCCAGTGCCGTCTAATAGTGAGCCAGATGAGCAACCAGCGCTGCGAGGCGGTGAACTGGCAGGTGTGGGCGCTGGGCGCGGCCGCCGCCGCCGCCGCCGCGCTGCCCGCGCTCGAGCTGCCGCTGTTCTACGCGCTCGCCGCCGCCAGCGTGTGCGCGCACCTGCACTACGGCACTTGTGTGGTGAGCTGCCTTTGTCTTTCATTCGTTCCGGTTTTCGTTTTATGTTCATTCATTCTTTTCGTTGTACAATCATTCATTCTTTTCCTTTTACAATCATTCATTCTTTTCCTTTTACAATCATTCAGTCTTTTCGTTTTACAATCATTCATTCATTTCGTTTTACAATCATTCATTCATTTCGTTTTACAATCATTCATTCTTTGTAATTTTCATTCACTAGTTCTTTTTTTTTATGGGACAAAGGGGGCAAACGGGCAGGAGGCTCACCTGATGGTAAGTGATCACCTCCGCCCATGGACATCTGCAACACCACAGGGCTTGCAGATGCGTTGCCGGCCTTTCAGGAAAGGGAGGGAGGGAGGAGGGAGAAGGACGGGAGTAGGGATGGGGAGTGGGCCTCCCGGACTCTCACTCACCGGACGAAACGCGACAGCATAGCTGCCACTTCACGCCGGTCTTCTGTGAGAGAGTGGTGAATAAAAAAATGAATACCCAATAATTTATTTGTGTAGTAAATCTGGTATCTGTAACACAAGCTTAGCTTAGTACGGAACTAGATGGCGCTGGTGTAATAATGTCCCAACATATTTATATTTCTTTATTGATTCTTGTCATTTTTTCATTGAATGAATGAATTCATTTTTTTATTTTATTTTTAATTCATTCTTTCTTTTTATTATGAATGTAGTAATTCTTTTAATTTATTTAATTGACTGTATGGATGATATATAAAGGTGTAAATTTCTGTAAATTTTAGTTCTTTTGTGATTCTATTTAACTGACATTTCCTTAATATTTGAAATTATATTCATAGATAAAAAATGCTTTGTCTATTTCCAGGTGCGTCAAATGTGCGACCATTTCAGAATAAGCTGTTTCCATATAAAGCAACGTACAGATTGACTCTTAGAGGACAGTGCGTGTTAATTATTATTATGCCTTCATTAATTTATTGCATATCGACTTTATTTTTATAATTTGTACGTTTGGTTTTCTTTGAAATTAAAGAAGACCATAACTTAAAAAAAAACATGATGGTCTCTTCCTTATTGGCTAATGAAGCACTTTCACCTAGTTTGGATTTTGGTTTGTTGAGACGAGCTAAGAAAATCCGGAAAGAGGGTTTTAAAGAATTTAGGTTTCTAATTGAAATTTAACCGGTTAGAACAAGTTATAGTGCATGTCTGTTTGAGAAATGCTAATGGTGAATTACGGTTTACTTCAGTTTCAAAACCATTAATGAACGAACTATGAGTTAACTGGTTTTTTTTTAATTGGTTCACAGTCGTTTAAAGTACATACCTGTTATACATGGGTGAAGTTAGAATAAAGCGTTAGTTCATAATAAAGCTAAGAAATAAAATGTCAAATAAAGTCGATAAAGCAGTAAAATCATGGCATAAAACATAAATGTGCTGACAGACATACATACACATTACACACAAACATTTAGTAGAAGTACCTGTTCGATTGTGATTTGTCAATGGAAATTAATATTCTAAAGTGAAAAATGGTGCAAATGATGCTATTAACAAAAACTTGTTTATTATTCCTAGAGATTTTTTTATAATTTTGTTTGTTGTCAGTATATTATGTTTATTTAAAAATGTGTACATTTAAAAAATTACTACACAACAGCATTTTCTTAAAGTTAAATAGAAATTATAGTGATCGGCAAACATGTTTGACATAAATACATAGTTATATTAAATTCAAAAACAGCAGCCAAAATCATTTTGTGTCTGCTCTCTCCGTGCTTCGGTGGCTTAGTGGCGAGCATGTACGATATGCGCATCTAGAGGTTTGACTCCCGGGTCAGGCCAAATTTAGTTATTCAGCCATTCTCTTTAGTAAGCCTCAGTAATAGCCCGGAGTTAGTAAGTGGTGAAGTGTATTAACCCCGTGATCTGTGCCTTACCACTCTTTGGTCGTGTCGATTGTGAGAGAGTATGAGAGGGACAGAGATAGACGATGCACTTGTGTCTGCGCTCTCCCTCAAACTCTTGCATTAATATCTCGTGCACAGATGGCTTGTTTGAGATTGGCCATCGTGACCAAAATCGGTTGGGAGGACATCTACCCACGAATTAAAAAAAAATAAGTAACATAATCTATCATAATGTAGTAAAAACATTATCAATATGTTTGCCGATTATGATCTTGTAAATTATATATTTGTTAACAGTTTTTTTTTATTCTGTGTACACATTTTCACTATTGTCTGTTCGTAACACGCATTGTCTATGATTTTCATAATCTTTTTTGAGATTATTAATGTTTTAGCTTATAACTTGATTATTCGTGTTTTTGTTAATTTATAATTTTATAAAGGAATACGCAAAAACTGAAAAAAAAATACCTCAAGAGGTCATTTATGTATATATAACAGATGTTATATAACTTTGAACGCCTTGAATCTTTATTTTTATATGAAAGATGAAATTGAATCTTTATTTTTTAATAACTTTATGAAAAATCTTTACTTTATTTTATCTATATTTATTAAACTGATGCCATATTTAATTATTATCTATAGGTCGAGATTCTCATAGTTAGTTTTATTTAAGATATTTTTAAAGGTTTTAGACTAAATTCATCCAGTGATTTACCCTTCGCTTTGCTCATATCCTTACACCACCCACCGCATACTAAAGTACCTTTAGAGTATTGTCATATATTTTGGGCTGTAAAATATTAATTAGTGACATTCAAATTTATACATATAATAAATTCTGATTGATTCGAATCTGTACATTAAATATTTATTGGAAAATATCATTGTCATTACAATTATTCAATTACAAGATAACTGATCAGATTTTAATGAATAATTGTTATGATGATAGCTGGTGAATTTAAAAAATGTAGAATTTGGCATTTTTTTTGTAATGCGCATATTTAATGTCAGAGGGCCTAGACAAAGTAACAATCGATTAGCGAAAGCGATAGTAGAAAACTCCAAAATGTATGGGTTTGACATATGACTTAGATATGTCACGTGATCTGTTGTCAACGAATAGAAATGATGGTAGACAATGTACATTCATTTCAATTATTAGTGATTTAAAGTTCAAGATGCATACGCTGCGTTTAAGCGATGACGATTGTAGAATTCGAATCGCTTCATAACGACTGCCGGTTGGCTATAGGCCCAGGAATTATTATTTCAGTATCGTAAATACATGATATGTGTCATGGAGATTAAAGACCAGGAGGACCATCGCTTCATACTAAAGCATTACCCGCCTGTCCCTGAAAATGTGTAGAATTTACAACGCGCTGCCGTCGGTAAGTAGTATCTGTGAAGTTAGCTATTTATGAGTACTGTCACTATTGTGACAACGTGAAGTTAGGCATTGAGACAACATAGCGATCGCAGCGCCTCCTTGGTGTGACAATATTTCTGAGACACTACATTCTAGGGCCTTGGTCCTCCTGGTCTCTAATCTCCATGATATGTGTCATCTTGACATATTTTTTTTTAAAACAATATTTTTTAAGTGAAAGTGTCTTTGATATGATCTTTAGTATTATTTCAGTCGTTACGGAGTTTAACTCCAACATACAAGCTTACATTTTACTTGTTAATTATATTAGTGGAGCGCATTATTTTTTGTAAATAAAATTAATTATGAAAAAGTTGGCCATAAAAAATATGTAAATAATATTCAGTATATTGAACTTCTTGGTTGCAATTTGATTGTGCATTTTTTAACCAAAGACTTGTTGTATTGTTTTTTTCTCACTCCAGCTCACCATATTTTATTTCTTCTGTCTCGCTCACACTCCATAATTAGTGATTTGAATTATTTTTGTACTAATGTTGCCATTAATGTAATTCCTAAGATAATATTATTTATAACATTTATTTCCTTATTGTGTAAGCTATTTATTTACAAAATTTAAAAAAAATACATAAATCACAAAAACCGACTGCTTAAAAAGTTGATGAAAGACCATTATTTATTTTTCAACACTTGCAAATTGACAGGCGCGAAATTTACGTTAAGAGTAATCAAAATTAGTGTAGACGTGTAGTAATTACGAGGGAACGCAGGATCGGTCACACGTACAGGTTAAACACATAACCCTCCTTTGGGCTTCGCCGCAGTCGTGCAAAAGAGGTTACTTACAGATAATATGTTATATCTATAACCGCATTTAATAGTGAGTCTTTAGTATCTATTCACATATATTATAAAGACTCAGACATCTTCAGACCTAAACTTATTGCCATTTGAACAAAATTATAATGATAGATATAGTACTAACGCCCGCACTCATAATCACTTAATGAACCATTAACGTTCTCCATTATGGAGATTCTCGATTTAATGGTTCATTAAATGACCGTGAGTGCGGCGGTAAATGAGTAATAATAATGATAACGCTATTGTTTAGTTCCAGGTTTTTAGGACAACCTTTATAAAGCCTTGACTTTTTTTATAATAAAAAGGGGGACTATATGTCAAAGGGGCCTGAGCTGCGCAAAAAGCTATAATAGAACCACCCCTGCCTTCTATCGCTATCTATTCTTATAAAAAATATTTTTTAAGCAATTCTGAACCCTATCGTTACATTAGTTGGTAAGCATATAACTAACTTTACACTTATTTATATATTAATGCGTATTCCTTTAATTCCAATACTGAAGTATTATAAAGAGATTATTATTTCAGGTGAAATATTTTGTTGTTTTACTTTAAATTATGTGGTCTGTGTTTTGAATTTCATTATTTTTTCTTATTGTATCATAATGTATTATATAATTTTATTTTTCTATACAATATATGTGTAACATCGTCCATTATTAAAATATTTAACTGTAATGTAACTTATTATAGGGACTATAGGGACTATGGGCTTGGAATATAACATTTTTGAACTTTGTAAAAAGTCTATATTGGATTTTAATACAGATTTGTGTAAAAAATAAGATCTGACTTGCGAGTTGTGAATAAAATATGAAAGAATTTATTATAAGTAAAATTGGGTATAAACTTTTTAATAATAACGCAATTAAGAAAAATCGTTGAACGATTTAAAAATATCAATTAAAATGTGTCTTTCTGTTTCTGTTTCAAGTTGGCTTTCTAATATCAATATTGCTAGTAGAAAACTAAAAATTTATAATCTGGTAATTATATATTCTGCTATATATAACTTACTACATATATTTTTAGTTTCCTATAAGCTATAACGACAGTAGATAGCCATCTTGCCTAAGCCAGTTTGAGATTTTGGTCCTTTGAACCGGATATTGTACTAATTTTTGACGAGTTTGTTGTTGGAACAAGTTCTTCCCAATCTGCCTTGATGAATGTGATAGAAGAGTAGCAGTCAGCTAGCTAGAGTATCGCTTTTACACCGACAAACACTGTCATTGCTTCGCAACACATGTAAATCACGTGAAAATAAAACTATTTAAACTAATTTGTGTTTTATTAAAAGATAATCTAAGTACTAGAAAATATACATTTCAATATTTTATAGTCAAAATATTACATAGTTTATTTAAATTTAATAGCAAATACAACATAAAAATGCCATATCAAAACTAAAATAATTGATTTCTTGTTTAAATCATTAAACTAACTTAAACATTTTTATTGTGTACAAATAGTTAATTTTGCAAAGTACACAGTCAAATTCAACTTTTACCAGTATTCATTTTTTAACAAATACCTATAACAACAATGGTTTAAAATTAATATTCCTAAAATATTGTGCATTTATTGTAATTTTAAACAAAAGTAAATTGTTGGCTGATAGTTAAAACTCGACTTCAGTCTTAATATAAAATGCAAACATTGATTGCAAATGGTGGTCCTTTTCTGTTAAATGTAACGAGTACAACATACCTATGTATGTAACATAACATACAACATAACATATGTAATGAGTAAAAGCATAGTTGATTCAAAATAGTGGCCATAATTGGTATCGGTATAAAAAATAAGATAGTATGTAGTGGGTTTTGATTTCAATTAAGATTATATTACTCTCAACTTTAAATTAATAAATATTCTTCACATTTATATAAATTTAAACTAATCAAATAGTATTTTCTGACATTTTCTTTAAATATTCAGCTTTGATTTGCTCCCTATCAGCAACATCAGGAAGATATGGGGTTAAACCTTTCACCCTTCTGTCTTTTGTGACTTTACCCTGAAATATTTAATTAATTTTTACTAACTATTTAATTAAGCAAAAAGTTACATTGCACTTCCAAAAAATGCAAGCAAAATTAAATTTGTATACTAACCCAGAACTTTTTACAGGTGTTGTAATTATCGAAGTAGGCTTCACATTTTTCTTGATCAAATCCATTCATATTTAAACATTTATAAGATTGTTCTTGTTCCTAGAATAATAGAAAAGTTGTAAGTTATATAATTTAACTTTTAAAACTCATTTTCGTAGACTATTCTGACCTTAAGACATGGGTTGAATCGTTCTGCATTATCATTTTTCAAATTAACCATTTTTGTATATTTTTTTATTATATATAAACAAACAGTATTTTTTATTTATCTTTATCTCATTATTTTTAATTAGCGAGGAAATGGAAAAATATTTTTTTTGTAATTTGTAATGACAAATATTGTCAATGTCAAAAATATAAAAACAATAACTCAGAACAATAACTAAAGCATAGAAGGAGGGCTAAATTTAACTAATATAGTCGTCTCTATTTTCTTATGCATTCATAATAGCATTAAAAAGAGACAGATATAGGTTGCTCAAAATGCAAATTGTCTACAAAGCAAACGTCAAATGCTATGCGCCCGTTCGATAATGATGTATTGGATGATCATAGAAATTTATCGTTTAAATTAAATACGATTGAAGTTAGTGGGTACCTTAGTATTTTTAGAAAATAGTCACATTATAAAATATAGTGCACTGTAGTAAGATAGCAAATGTGACTGTTTGTCATTCTTTAACTACAGAAAACAGTATTTTATAACTTAACTGGGCGGGGCTCACAAGAAATATACCATAACACCCGTAACACACTAGATAAAATATAGGTACGTTTCACACCCGTAATACTTGATCGAACTATTGATGTCCATTTCTTTCCATCAATATATTTGTATATAACGTGCTTGTCATTTTATTAAAACTCGACATTTGCTTGCATGAATTTTGCATGTTATATTTTTATACCATAAACTAAGTCGATATCGGTATTTATCTTATGCATACGGACACTTCAAAGTTCAAATGTCGTAAAGCGTCTTCTATGCTTTAGTAATTGCTCTGAGAACAATAATTTGAAACAGTTCAAGAATTAAAACACAACAGCAAAGATAGAAAATAATACTTTTAAAAAATATTTTTAATGTTTTTATTATTATTAGAAGTTTTAATTTTATATATATTATTTAAATTTTAATACAAATTATTATTTGTCTTGGAACCACTCATAAAAGTATAAAACGTAAATATGCGTAGAATGAAACAACATTATTTGTTCTCTATCAATTACAATTTTTCATTTATCAACCAATGAAATTTGTCGGCTTTCGAAAAAATATCGCTGCGATTTGTCAATTATTACTAATGCTTGAAATATTTTGTAAACGAAACATAGCCAACAAAAATTACGACGCGAGTAGTGTTGAATGAACAGCCTCATTTATTTGAAACTTTTTAATATTTTACAATGTTTTATCGCAAACTAAGTGCCTGAATATTTATGCAATAGTGTTAACGTGCTAGTGGTTTAGGTTAAATGCTTCCGAGATGTCGAAGAACAAAATAGCAGCTCGAATCGACAGTCAAAATGTTGAAGTTAAGACTAAGGTATGTGGGAGCAAATTTCTAATTTCCTTACGTATAACGAACATTTCTGCTTATATTTATGCATTCCAAATATAATAAATTAAATATCTCGACAAACTTCGATGCGTTTATCTTTCAAAGTCAGTTACTAAACTATAGAGTTGTATCGAATCCAGAGTATTGTTAACTTGTTAGTTATGGAAGTAATAAAGAGCTCTAATTAAAAATCTAACGGACTAATTAAGACTAACAGTTAAACTATCCATTTAACGTCTATGGGAAAACTGATGTAATATTAGTATTGTTTGTGAGTACTGAAGTAAGCTATTAGTCCTTTAGGTATGCCGTATATTCCAAAAACATTCATATTTTCACTGAAAGAAACTCTTAACAATTTTGCAATTTTTTAAATAAAATTTTCTTGTTTATTCTATAATTTTTGTTTAACTAAGCTAGTTTATATATCATAAGTAAATTATCAAATAGTTAAAAAAATGTTAACCGAGGAATGTCTGCATACATAACAATATAAATACAGGTGGACAGATTATGAATCGCTAGATTACACAATGACTGAGTAATCATGTGTTTAATTAGCATAATATTTTATCTTTAAAAAAAAATATTAGACATATCCTATCAAGATTTAAATTTATAGGCAGTGTGATAAAATAATTTATAATTTAAATAAAACAACTTAGATGTTGAGTTTCATATCATGTTAATATCATAATCTTACTAGCGACTCACCCTCGCTTCGGTTCGTCCCCAGGTGTAACCTCTTTAGTATAGTTCAAAAGATTTTCCCGCTTTTCTGTTGAAATTTTTCCTGAATTTTCTTTGCTATAAACCTCACGGAGCCCGAGACCTTTTCAACGAATGCAAAACTGTGGAAATTGGTTTGTGTGTTCTGGAGTTATAGGGTCAGGAAGGAAAACCCGACTTATTTTTATATAGTAGATTTCTTTTTATTGTATAAAATTTACTCATCACTAAATGAAGGATTCTCTTTACAGTTTGATGCAGAGTTCCGCAGATTTTCATTAAACAGAACAGAAAAAATTAAATATGAAGACTTCAAAGCCTTAATAGAGAAACTTCACAGATTACACGATGTAACCTTCCTGATAAGCTATACTGATCCTAGAGATGGTGATTTACTGCCCATTAATAATGATGATAATCTTGCTAGGGCCTTGTTAACGGCTAGGCCTTTGCTCAGGGTTATTATTCAGAGGAAAGGTAAGATAGAGAAAATCTACTATAATATATATTATATAATCCTTTTTATTTAAATATGTTTCTTTAAATATTTTGTGTTATTTTTTCAAATTTATATCTAAATATAAATTAAACCAGACCTCAAAAGTAGTTGAGCATAATCTATGCATTTATATTGTGAAAATTGACCTTTCATTGTTATTATACCTTATATGGTAAGGAAATCAATATAGTCTTTGAAGTACTGAACATATTTAAAATATCTATTATAGAATTTTTATATTATATTTACTTTGGTAGTTCTTACTTCGCTTTGAGAATATAGATATAATAGAATCATATTGCTTATGCCCATTTTTCATGAAATTCAATCAGTGACTCTATTTCTTAATATAAGAAATCTTTTCATCTGAATACTCCACACCTGATATGTATAAACATATGTTATAGATAAAAAACTTAAATTACCTATATTTTTTTTGTACTTCGGCAACAAGCAAATTACTTAACACTGAGTATTCCTCCCTTCTAGGTGGATTTTTCTCAAAGCTTAAATGATGTAAAATATATAACATAAAGTGAAAATTCATTTATAATTCTTAAAATATCATTTTTACATACATGTCTTACATTTTTTAGATATCGTTATATACATGGATAGTTTTACAGATTTTACATATTGAATCTTGTACGCGTTTGGTTTTATTATAATGTCCCATTGTTCAATTAGCACTTTCTAATATTATGAGCGTGTTTACAAACATGGCGACATTTTTAAGGCCCTCATGTGAAGGCCCTCTTTACAATGACGAATGTACACACGACAACATGACAAAAATTCAATATAATACTTATGCATAGCTAAATAAGATTTAGGATATGACTATATGGCAAGGTGTACAAAAGTTTTTAACCGATTATGACCCTAATGACGCAGTAGTTAAGGATGTATGGGTATGGTGTTCTAATTTGGTAGATATGATGGTTTATTAGCATAGAATGCGGCACTCCTATACCATTGTTGACTTGTGGACTATTGTGTTGATAAAATTGCGTCTATCTGTTTTTTTTATTTAAAAACCCTCTGGCTTAGTAGTCGCATACAATACATAATTATATTAGGCAGACAGTCATTGCATTCTGTTTTTTTTCCTGTAGCAAATTATTTTTGGCTCCCTTTCCAGTCCAGCACGCTGCCAAGTGTAGTGTAGTCCACACGTGTTTTTTCGAAAACTTGTCATTTTCTCTCAAACATTCAGGTTTTTTCACGATTTTTTTCCTTTACTTAAACAAGTGCCAATCTTGTTGTAAATGAATGGCACATAAAATATCAGACGTGCGAGATTCGGTATTTAAGCCCGCTTCACTGGGGTTACTATTTCATATTTAAAGAAGATTTAATAATTTCCTTAAAATATTTAGTTCTTATAATACAAATTAATAAGAGGTTCTTTGCAAGATATACTTGACGTCTAAAAAACTCCGTTCCATTTTATCATTTATGTCTGCAGAATACCAGGAATGTTAGCCTTTTCTGAATATGAAACCGAACCCTAGCTTTGCACACATCTATTACAATTGCCTGCACTACAAGCCTTATTTTAGTTTTTCTATTTTTAACTTCTCTCATATGATTCAGTATTGCACGTATAATATGGTGATTATTTTTTTTTATCTCTCATTAATGTTCTCGGCAAGATAAAAAAGTACATCGAGTTAAAGCCATTCGTCCAGTAACGCTATGCTATCTTGAAGATGTAAATAGAAATAATATGTTATATCTTTTTCAATGCGTTAAAACAATTAGATTTCATATTTTTAAATAACATATTGTTTACAATTGTGTGGCAGTTTTTGCTTTCGTTTAGAAATCAATAGTGATTAATGCATCTCTTTATTATTTTTTTCAAAAATATTTTTTCAAAAGCAATCTGTAGTGTTTAGGATTGTTGTTGTCTGTCTATTTGTATATCTTCACAGATCGCCCGTATCACTAGAAAACAATGTTAAAGACTACTTTACGATCTACGGATAGATTTTGATGAAATTAGGTATTATAACTTTATTCGTATCGGATATTAAATAGAGAAAAAATTTTAGCATTATAACGCCTTTTGTTAGCATGATGATGGATAGCAACCCTAATTACCTACTGTTAATTAAGCGTATACCCAACAGAGCGCGTCGTTTTAAAAGTAGGTACGTTGACTGTTGAGTGCAGACATTATTGAGAGAAAACAGTCTACACAGTCTACAGATTATGACTTTTGAAATACTTATCAAAATACTTAAGTGTTATACCTACAGTTAGACTTCTTTGAGTATCTACACGATTGATATTTAAAAAAATTAAAACGGCTACGCAACGAACTGAACGCATCCGTAAAGTATTTTGACAGGTGTATGACTGACTTGCTATACTATTACTACTACTATTATTACTTTATCGTGTTTTCTACGTGACGTTGGCAAAGTAGTCAATGCTCAGTTGGCACGCTTTGTAGCCATTAACAAGAGAATTGAATTGAATCACTTAATCGTGTCTTCCTCACAATATGCTTCGGTAATTTAAGCTAGTAAATAAAGAACAAAATCAAAATTTTTTTTAAATAAAAATCCGGTAAATATCTTCGGGTTAACAACTTCCCATACTATTTTGGCGTAATGGGTAGAACTCCATTTCAATCACATGCAGTGGAAAAACCGCTTAGTTAAAAACGAGTTCTTTTTCATATCATTTTAACTTGATTGAAGTACCAGTAAAGGTCGAACCACTTACTCCCCTTCAGAAGAGTACAAAAGCTTTTGTTTTAATCTACGTAAGTTATACGGCCGTGACATTGATTTTTTGCCTACTTGCTGGTTAATATATTTTATCGATGTAAAGAACTCATCAATTCTAAAGGCAAAAGAAATTATAATATAAAGCTACTACCTAGTAAGTTTTCCTTTAATCAGCTAAAGAAAATACCGCTCGTTTTCAACCAACTTCAAAAAGGAGGAGGTTCTAAAATCAATTGTATGTTTTTTATGTTCGTTACCTTAATAATTCTTGAACAATTTATTTTTGTTTGAAAGTTAACAATTCCAATTTGGCTTAATTAAAATTTGATAATAAATGCACTTCCAAAGGTAAAAAATAAGGATTTTAGAATTTTCACCTACTTAATTTTTAAAATACTTTCTACTTACTTTGCTGCTTCTATTAATTATTTTTTGTTTGCAAAGTGAAATGTTTTATCTTTAAATTTCTTTAAATGTATAGGTAATGTTAAAATTTTATTAATATTCAATTATCATATTGCAAAAATCTAATGTTGAATGGTGATTAGACTTGGCACACTTACTTTTTTGCAGGCTTTCTATCGTCCTTTCTATTGCTAACAGTATTTTTTGCAATTATGTTCAATTGACATCCTTAACAGCTATGTAGAAAATTACGTTTTGATGGAAATAATACTTCGTTCGGGATATAAACCTGCGAACAATTGCGCAATAAGCAGTTCCCTACACGCTGCTTCTACACCACATGATCTTATTATAACTAACATAATATAAAATAATAATATTGTACCCCTTTATCTATGTAGAAAAATATTATAATAAATTTTTGTTGGAATAATACTTCTTTCGGGATATAAACCCGCGAACATATGCCCAATAGGCAATTTCGTACATGCTGCTATTGCACCACACGATGTTATTATGACTAACGTAATAATATAAAACATTAAATGTACTATGTATAATAGTTCAATGTTTTAACAGAACTTCCTCTTCTAATGGGTAACGAAGCGTTACTTGCCTTGAAGCACGTTGCAATAAGAATCACTAGTCTTTTCTGTATCGAACATGTATTTATAATATTAATGTTTGAATGTTTTATGAAATTTATAATGTCTTCTTGTCTTCAGCCCTTTTTTTTAACGTTTCATTGCTAGGCATGGCCCTCCCTCCGTAGTCAGTACGTGTCTACATTCACATGTCTTACGAAAACTTGCTAGTTGCTAGCTTCTCTCAGTCATGCAGTTTTCTTCACGATGTTTTCCTTCAATAGGGGTGGCATGATCACTTTGTGACCAAACCCGTTTAAAATAAAGATTAAAAAAAATGTTAATCTAAATTAACCGATTCTGTACATTGAACATTTTTGGAAATTCTAATTGAAATAGTCATTATTGGCGACGACGATTGACGATGCTGTTGAGTATTATGATAGCTGCTTATCCGGGTCAACTGGGTATAACTGTCTCGGTGGTGTAGTGGCTAGCATGTACGGTCACACACCGAGAGGTCCTGGGTTCGAGTCCCGGGTCGGGCCAAGTTTAGTTATTGAATCTCTCTGTTTCGTTAGCCTCAGTAACAGCCCGGAGTTGGGTAGTTGGTGGTGGTTCACCCCCGTGCCTCGGAGAGCACGTAAAGCCGTCAGTCCTGCGCCTTAGCTCTCACTGGTCGTGTCGAGTAGTCGTCCCACCGGAGTATGAGAGTGATAGTAATAGAGAGTGCACTTGTGTCTGCGCGTACACTTGTGCACTATAATATCTCCTGCATACTTACTGCGGCCGCCATGGCCGGAATCGGTCGGAGAACATTATTATTATCCGGGTCACCACATAGGATACTTTTTATTCCAGGAAAATATCTTATTTCTGAGAAATGGCTAGTTAACCGTCACTCATAAAATGAACCTAAGTCCTTTATTTTACTTTATTTATAATAGTTATTTGGACTTTAGTGGGCTTTGCATAAAATACAGAAATATTATTGTAGTTGATAGATGAATTATTATAGATGGACAATGGACATATTCTAGAATCATCATTTGCATCAGATAAACGAGTTTTCAATACAATATGAATCGTGTTTCAAAGATTTAAGAAAACAAAAGTAAATACTGCTGTGTTATGAATGCCACTTGTTGGTAATCAATAATCATCCTACGAGTCTACGTACAGGCAAATGATGCGTAAAGCGTGACGTAACGCGAGATAACTGCGGTTAATGCGGACACTATGTGGGTTTACTGCTTAATCTGTGTTAGACAATAGATTATGTTGTGGATATTATAATGAAGTGAGATGAAAGTTATCTTATTCTAACTATGGGAACTTGAGGTGTTCTAAAGGTTAAAGCGGTTGATTTAAAACTCGATTCATCCAAGCTTCGTCCGGTTCTAGCTCTGTACTTTTCGATTTTTTTACTTGTCCTGTCCTATTTTTTTATTTTAAATACCCTTGATATGGGGGAATGATACGAAACAAAAAAAGGATTATTCAAAACGGTCCAGCCGTTTTTATGTTTTAGCAAAACTAAGGAACAAAAATTGATTTTTATTTTTTATGAATAACATGGTAAGATCATCTTTATATGATCTAAATTCTACTTAACTTAACAATTATTATCTGTGACCGAACCACGAGAAAAACTTAGATGATGATGATGAAAACCCGGGTGAACTTATAGGATATCCTTTATCTGTGGGAAAATATCTGAGAAATAAATACCGATATAATAATTTAAACAAAAAACTCGCTATCTAGGTACAGTACTCATTTAATTGAAGACCAATGGACAAATTAAAAAATCTAAACTAGTTTTTCGTCAACACTATTCGGTCATCAAACTTTGAAAACTGCATTAACCTATATAATAAAACCCAAATACGGCGTTAACGAAAGGAAATACTTGGAAGTGACTAATCAAAGTTACACTCAATGTAACTCTATTTGGAAACTTGAGTCTTTGTTACAAATGTGCGATGTTTTACGCTTTCCGCTCTACTTTTTTAACCGATTGCCATCAAATGATGGTGCTTTTGGACTGCATGTATGTAGGTACATTGTACATATCTCGTTTGTTTCGTTTTAATTCTAAGAGTGAATGTGTAAAAAATATTTATAACATAAGCAAATTATATAACATCTTGTGTTTAAATAAATAAATTTGCCGGTAAATATTGCTTAATTAGTAATAAGTAATAACTGATAATTTATCTATATTATATACCTTTTTATATGATTACAAACACAGAAATTTTGAAAGGGCAACGTCTTTCGCATCAGCTTGATGTATTACAGATAATTAATTGATAATAATCGCAAAATCGAAATGTCATTGCACCTGCTTATCGTATAATATTCTAAGTATATTATATAATTATAGCCAAAGATATAATCTTTTATCTTATTAATATAAATGTGAAAGATTGGAAGTATAGACTTCTCAATCACGCCAGAACTGCTGAACGGTTCTGGATAGGATAGGTTATAGACTGGAATAGCACATAGGTTACTTTTTTTCACGAAATATGTACGGATCCCGGACTTATTTTCATTCTACATTAGTAGATTATGATTTTACGTTCACTTCTAGTCCCGTATAGCTTAATAAATATATATCTTAATCCTAGCTACATCGATTTTTTATATTTGGCAATAACTATTAGGGATTAAACCTACTTTCAATGCGTTTTCGAAGCGTGGTCATCGCGCGTTTATATCGAGACAGTCGTATTGTGAATTTTTCAATGTTTATAGTCTATGCACACATTTTTCTAACGCAAATGTATTGAACATTTGCGCGCAGTAGAGGTCTGTACGTGTTTGAAAATCAATATTGATAAAGAATAATAAGAAATAGGTACCTTTAGACGAAATTCTATTCTTGCTACATATTTACGTAGTCTGCGCGCAATAACACTGAGTGTAAACTGGCCTACATATTCAAACAAATTCATTGAAATTATTAATTTTTTATCCTGTAAAAGTTTAGTTTAATGCATATCTCAAAGCGTCAATACGGACATGTTGTCTTTATAATTTCTCATTATGGCCAGAGCAGGGTCATATTTGTATGTACGTTTACTGTAGAACTAATTGTATACTGATTTGTACACAGGAATTCTTTTATCAATAACAAATTCTCTTTACCTACCATATATTTTTGTTTAATGATAACCATGATTAATTTAAATTATTCATTTTTATATACTGGAGTTGTCGGTTCGATTTTCGGCTCTCTCGACTCTACTAGATGTATACTGAAATGTATATACGTATAATATATTAAACTTCAGTATTATTACGCAATTTACTAAAAACTTTGGTATTCTTAGAGTAAAATATCACATTAATTTAGTCCAAAAGTGATTTATATTGTAGTATGATAAAAGAAAGTTTGTTATTAATGTCTCTTTAACTTTTTACAGGTGACAGTCTCGAAGAACTCAACGGATATGGAACGATGCGGCCTAGGAATATAATCTCGTCAATACTCAGCGGTACTCCAGCTAAGAATAAGGGTCTCGCTATCTCAAATCCTCACGATTTTAGAATGGTAAGATAATTTATACATGATTATTTTTTAAATTTAAAAGTACACTGACTACTTTGTACTTTCACTTCGTCACTTTAAGTTAATTGCTTGAACTTTTTATTGAAATTTATTATACTAGCGACTTACCTCGGTCCGCTTGGGTTTGTCCAAGACAGACAGACAAAAATTCTTAATAACTAGATTCGGCCTCTGTATTGGTAATAATGACTATTTCATATTATATAATAGTGGTTCACTATCCACCACGCAGGCAAAGTGCGGGTTGGCGGACGTCACATGTCTTTTGAAAACTTGCTAGGTTCTCTCAGACATGCAGGTTTCCTCACGATGTTTTCCTTCACCGTAAGACTGAAGATTCGCACAAGAAAATATCACAGGTGTGAGACCTGGATTTGAACCCGCATACTATTGTCTTCACATAAATTAAACGTGTTTAATTATTTTTTGTAGGTATCAGCAATCATAGATGTAGATATAGTGCCGGAAACGTGTAGAAGGGTGAAGCTACTCAAGCATGGCTCAGATCGACCTTTAGGTTTCTTTATAAGGTATGTACATAACATGTATTGAACTGTGTTTAATATAAATGTCATGTGTAGTACGCATTACATTGTTATGTTATAACTAACTGACTTAGTGGTCGAGTGGCATGAAGCTGCGGTCCTCGGGATCCTTATGAGTCTCGGTTAGAACAAAAATATAAACATATTCATTTTTAAACGACACGTTCACTTGCTAGGCTTAGTTTGAAGTGACTTTACTTAAACTATCTTTTCGGAAAGCATACGACACATCGGAAACCAAAAATCAAAATAAATTCTCGACAAAATCCGAAAAGATACTTTCATTTATAATGTCGAATATTCGCGTAAACCTAAGGTATTATGTGACCCCACTTGCTGTGCGGTGAAGTCATTGTTTGTGAGTAAGGCACAAATGAGTTTGAGCGGTAATTTTGAAATTCAGCAGTTATAACATGCAATATAAACAAAAAAAAACCTGAAGAACCTTCTATAAATTCTTAAATGAAATATCATTCCCTATTTAACAATAGCAAAATGTATAACATTTGTTAACACAATTCTAAACCATAAGTAAAAAAATCATAATCCTTTTTTAATGATTTTTTGTCTATAATGCTGGTTTCTACGACCGTCTTTTTGTATCCTACTTATTTCCACATCTTTATCTGTCCATCTTCCACCCTTCTTCTTCAGAGACGGTACATCAGTACGAGTGACGCCCAACGGAGTGGAGCGGTCCCCCGGGATCTTCATCTCGCGGCTGGTGCCCGGTGGGCTGGCGGAGTCCACGGGGTTGCTGGGCGTGAACGATGAAGTCCTCGAGGTCAATGGAATAGACGTGTCTAACAAGACTCTTGATCAGGTACTTATTGCTGATGAAGCATCTCAACATATTTATTAAAGTGAAACGTCTTATGCGACTTCCAACAAGGTTGCGTTAAACGTTTAACGCAACCATGGAGGGGGTAAAGTCTCGGAAATCTAAAGCTTTAGATAAGTATAAAATATAAACGAGTACCAGTACAAGTACCAGGCACTCAGAGACGGGGAAGAGTTAGCGCCACCACCCCACAGACGGTCAAGATGCGCAGGTCGGGGGTCTCGCCCACCGCAAGTCGGTGAATTTTAATGTGACGTTATGTGTAGCAAAAGTATTACAATATACAGCCAACTTCTGACGTGGCTGCTCACGCCACGTTGGTAATCGTGAGGAATTGTTTTGAAGTGAAATTACAATATTATTAGTATTTATACAGTGTGTAAACAGTGAGTTAAATTTATAAACAAACAAGCTTAACTTCTGACATGTGTATTTTGTACGCACGCATTTTTTTAATTTAAATAAGGCTTGGCTATTTTGATAACAAATTGTTTCAGGTGACGGACATGATGGTGGCGAACTCGTCCAACCTGATCATCACGGTGCGGCCCGCCAACCAGCGCGCCGGCCCGCCGCCGCCCGACGCGCGCGCCGACCTCGCGCCCAGCGAGCCCGATGACGACAGGTATATACTATCCCTTATTCTAGATAGTATTTCAGAGACTGTAGACTAAAAATCCACTAAAACCCAACAAAATCTCCCCCGTCTTAATGGAGTGTTGCAGGATAATAAATATATGTTGGGACATTATTACAACAGCGCCATCTAGTTCCGCAGTAAGCTACTTAACGTGCTTGTGTTGCGGATACCAGATAGTTGATATACTACACATATAAATTTTAAATATTATAAATATAAACACCCATGACTGGAGTACAAACATTTGTGATTGGCAAATGAATGCCCCCAGCGGGACTCGAACCCGCGACCGCTAGCGCAGAAAGTAGGATCACTACCAACTGAGCCAAACGAGATAGCTGACACATTCAAATATTACGCCCTGGCGGCTGGTCTGCTGAAGTAGACCACAGTCAAAGGGCGCGTTTTAGTGCTGTAGGTTTTAGTGAAAAGTCTCGTCCCGGCAGGGTGTAACCCACCCTAAGGTGGGATGGGTTTCCCCAGCATAAACAAAAATAAGCACCTCCAAGTGCCTGTCCATATTTTGCCTATAGGCTTTCACCAGCTGTCGTCAAAGGCATTATTTGCAGGGCATAATATGTTCAAGTATAGCAATATCTATATTATAGAACTAGCCTTTTCCTCGGCTTCGCTCGCATTCTCAAGGTTTGAAACCAAATTCTTTCGCCCTTCCGCCCGTCTTGCACGTGGTGATCATTATTTTGTATCGAAGTTATGTTAATTAAAACTGTTATATCTCGTAAGATATTTATTGAAATCAAATGATGCCAAAAGCAATTTTGTTTAAAATTAAATACATGTGATAAGTAACTTATTTATTTGGATAAGGATTAATATCATATTTATTCAACACCTTCGCAAATAACGCACTATCTTAAAACCAATTTGATTTCCATAAAAAAGGTTAAAGCGAGTCAACCTTAAAAGTAGATATATATTTTTAGAACTTTATAAATAGAATATAGATTAGATAGATAAAACTAAATATAATAAATCTCATCTAGATTCGACCAAGACGAGCAAGACGAGATCGTGGACCTCACAGCAGTCACCCTCGAAGACCAGGAGACCAGCTTCCCCCACATCCCCAGCAAAGACGACGGGCAGATACTGCACCTATAGTATATACTGCGCCGGTACCGCGAAAACACACAGTACTGTGTGCGGCGGCCGCGTACTTAATCAACTGTCAAATGTGATCGAGAATGTTCTGACAGTGACAGGTCGCTAGTGTTGCCAGGTACCTCGTGCAAGATTTTACCCACAAAAGTGTCGATAAAAATATTTTTTATATATATCAACTGTTTTATACATGAGGCCTTATTTGTCATTCTGAAGTTCAAATTGTATAGGGAAACTATCATAGCATTTTTTTTCAAGAGTAGTGCATTTGGGCTGTATCTATGTAAGGGCGACGCGCACACGTTACCCGTAGTGAATGTACTTAATGTGTCAAATGTGATCTAGAATATTTTAAGGATGGGTAGTTGCTGGTGTTGCCACATCATCAATTAAAGTTAATAGATATAAAGAATACACTACAATTATAATACACGTATGTAATGTGTCAAATGTGACAGGTACAGTTTCTAGTATCGCCAGATATATTGTTGATCGCTAAACTTCCTTTTTTTTTATCCAAATCAACAGTAATTATCGTTAAAATCACAACAAGAAGTTCTTAGAACATACATAAAATACTAATAAAAAAATCTAGTGTTGCCAGGTATATCTATCTTTATGAACAAGACATTTAAAAAGTGATATAAGTTCCATTTTTAAATCTTTAGTTATTTTGCTCATAGTATTCATTGCATAGATAACATAGACACTGTGTACACTTATTGTTATCTAAAATATTAAAAAAGTGAATAAATTAGTGTTGCCAGTGACATAAAACATTCCTTTTTAAAAGTGATATTATGTGAAATAAATATTCGACTAATTGTATTATAAATACAGTATTTTGTCATATGTATGCACAATACATATATGACTATAGACAGTGAAAATGTACTTAATGAGTGTCAATTGTTATTTTGATAAGTAGGCCTAATACCCATTTCTCCAATGCTTAAATTAAAAATATTTCTATTATATCATGCATTATCAAAGGCAAATTAAATAAATATTATTATTATATTTACATTTGAATATTAAAAATACATTCCAAGCTTTAAATAAAATTCACTGTTTACAAATAAATGAAGTATAAATACTTAAATTGACATTTTTATGCAGTTTTTTAAATAATTCAGTGGGTATTTACGTAAATTAAAGTGTTGCTAGATATATCAACATAAATATTGTTGTGTGTTTGTAGGAAAGTATTTTTGTTTTTCTTTATGTTATGATATTTTTTTGTTTGATTACAACTACAGTATAAAATAATCGATTTTAAAAGAAAAAATGACACGGCTATATTTATATGCAATCACTTTACACAATTATATTTATTTATATTTATTGTACTGTAATCAAAACATCTAAAGCAATATATTATATGCCCTGGCAACACTAGATGGTTCCTGAATTTTTACTCTATGTATTAATAAAAACTCTTTTGGTAACAAAATATATTAAATAAATAAAATTTAAATGAGTGCCTGATGACCTTACATATCTACAAAGCATTCCTTAAATTAATTGACAAGTGTTCTATTGAGTATGTATTAATTGAACAATTAGGTGATAGCGTGTTTAAATTCATATCATTTTGAGGTAAACTAAATTAATTATATATTTAAATGTTTTTTAGTAAATATATGCAGATCCGAGATGATGATGATATTGGTCGATTTGATTTTTATATCAAAGTAAGTTAATAAATAATGTGTATGAAACCAATTACTTCTACTTATAAATGGTTAAAGCACAGTTATTTTTAACGATTTTCGATATTAATAAGAATCGTATTGTTATCATCTTTTATCTGCTTTTGTAGTTCCATTGGGTATTCTATAATGTATTCTACAATTTTTATTTTAAAACTACAAATAGTTTGAAATTAAAAAGTAAATAGAAACGTAATTTCAGTTGAAATTTTAAATATGTTATTAATGTTGCGTGTTAAATAATTTAAATCATCGACAATAAATTAGCCATAGCTAAATGTTTTATATTTGAATAGGTGTCAAATTCCATCCATTTTGTTAATAGCAAGCTCATTTTAGATATTGTTGCTGTAAAATATGAACTATGTAGTGTTTAGGCCGCAGTTCCTATGAAAAAGTAATAAAATCTTAACATTATCAACCTAAATGTTGCTAAATTAAATTTTATAAGTTTTTTTTATATAATGGCAACACTGAATTTGTAAAATTCAAGTTCATATTTTACACACTAGAAAGTTACGTATTAAGGTAGTCTTTAATTATTTCACTTCCAATGGAAGGTGCTATTTCATTTATCCAAATTATTCCATATATAAATGAAAATGTTATAAATTACTAGCAACATTTATATATAAATTAGTTGTTTATTCATTTCAATACATTTTGTGCCTTGAATCTCTGTGTTAGCCAGTTTCAATAAGTAACACTCGAAAGTAGAAACTAAGAAATGTATAGGGCCTAATGTCGTGCCTTGCGGTACCCCCTGTAGTATTACATTCCAATTCTCATATGTATATAATATTTTATACGTACGCATTTTTTTTCTTAACTAATAAAATATTTAATAATATAAATCCATCAAAATTAAAGTAAGTGATTCATTAAATTAATATAATAACTACAATAATGAAGCAAAGGCATTTCTCTGTTCTGCCAAGCGTAAAAAGTATTTTCTAAAAGAATATTTATAGAGAGAAGTAATGTTATAAGAATAATATGTAAGCCCACCTTTGACTACTGGCAATCTTATCACGTCTTTTATTTTTTTTATATGTCGGATCTAAACGTAGTAAAATTGCGTTGTAAGAATGAATTTTAGTATCGGAGCTTAATATTTTAGTTAATTAAGAATATTTAATGTATCTAAGGGCTTTTAAGGTATCGTAAGGATAATAATATCTTTGCACATATCAAATACATGTTTTTTTTTATTTTGAATGTTTGTATGTCAACAAAATCGCATTTATCATTCCAGTGTATTTTTGTATTTATCTATGTATGAATTGTATGCGGGTATCAATTAGGGCTTAAAAATTTTGTCAATTATTTTGTTGGCGTTTTGCGTATGATAAATTTATATTGCAGTATTCGAAATGTATTATTATATACTAAACATATTATATGTATTGTAAAGGTTAAGCAAGGAGGGAACAAATATCTATATCTAGAAAAAGAGAGAGATAGAAAAAAACTCCGGAGAGAGAGAGAGTAAACTACTCTCTAACCAACTGTTAAAAAAGTTGTACCTATGCTACTTTATCATTCCATTTAGTTTGTGATTAACAGCAAAAGTTTGGTTTTAAATAATATCTGTTTGTAATCCATATTATGTATTGCATTTTTAATTTAAAAACTATTTAAAAAATCATATCTTTTTTTTTAATTTATTGAATAATGGTAAAACAATTCCAACCAAACTATTAACGTTAGATCACAGTTAGTGCTGATAATCTGAATGCACGATATCGATTTTTTTGGATGTAAATATTAAGAATCGATTTTTTGTAGAATCGAGTGATATTTTATACTTACTATGACATTTTATTGTATTAATCGATTATGTAATATTAATTTGTATGTACTGTTTGTTAGTTGCCTAAGAGTAATGAGGACAGTTTTTAAATATCATTGGCTCAAATGTTTACGGTCCAAAAAATGTTATAGCGATTATATTAGGAGATACCGTTATTTACACTCTAGTTTAGTATACTTGTGTTGTATGTAATTAAATATTATTATTCTTACTGATTTATTTGTTTTTTTTTAATACCATTACTTAAAAAACATATTGGTACTGTCTACTAATCCCACAGACTGAGAGTGGACTGGAGTGCTTAGAACAATAACTAAAGCATAGAAGGCGCTTTACGACATTTGAAGTGTACGCTGTCTGTCATAAACAAAAAAATATCATCATTTTCTTTGCGGGATGAATGTGATTTACATCCTACTATAAAGCAGGACATTATTTAAACTTTAAGGTTTGCGTTTTACACTAATCACTGATAATTTTGTACTATTTTTATAAAAATCAGATAAAAACACGTAAAATCATCGAAGCACTTCAACTGGCATAGTCCCATAGCATTATACGACTGCGAAAAATGCGATGAATTAAGTCATAGACGAAAACCTGAAACGTTAGGTAGCTTTTCAACTTAGTATCATAAGTACAACTTAGTATAATAACTTAATATCCAAGGTAACCAAATTGACGTTTGCTGTGAGACGATTTGCATTTTGAGCAACCTACATCTGTCTCTTTCTAATGCTGTTATGAGTGTATAAGAAAATAGAGACGACTATATTAGTTAAATTTAACTTCCTTCTATGCTTATTTATTGTTCTGAGACTGTTACTTGCTAGCCGTCAGCTAAAATGGCGGTAATGCGCAACAAAGACAAAACGAATGTGTGGTCTTCTGTGTTCATTAAAATACGATAATTAAAGATAGATATTTATAACCATAACTATAGACAGTCGTAACCCAGTGGTAACGCGCTCACTTGGGTAGCCGATTGAAGCGGGTTCGATTCCGGGTCTCGCACCTCTTGATATTTTTATGAGAGAATCATTTACAACATGATTATCACTTGTTTCACGGTTAAGAAGGTAACCTGCATGTCTGAGAGAATCTAGCAATTTTGAATAGAAACGTGTAGTGTTCCAACCCGCACTTGACGCGTGGTGGACTTAAGCCTGATCCACCTCGTAGGAGATCCGTGAGGTCGGACGTTAATAAAGGCTGAATACATACATTTACATTTTATTATAATAAATTTAATTTATTTTCACTCAGGTTCGTCCGATCCATTTCTCAGAGATGTGATATTTTCCTTTACCCTAGTGTAATGTAAAAATTAAAAAAAAAAGATAGATTCGGCCTCTATAATGACTTAAACATAGTTAATTCAAAGATTATACAAAAAAAATATTTATGTAGAAATCCGACTCTATTACAAGTTTACTAGGTATAAAATATAAATGTACGTATTCGTAATAAAAAATAAAGCCACATTAATAACATTATTTTTAGTAGCAAATAATAACAAAATCATATCGTGGCAATTCTCTGTCCATCTATTTTAAAGCGTATGCAATTAAATTAGCAGTAAGCCTCGCCAGGTGGCGATGTGCTTAAAATGACGTTATAAATAGTTAATTGATACATGTATTTGATATACCTACATACATAGATATTGCTATGTTTCAGACATAGGAACGAGTACGTAACAAATTAGTTGTCCACCACGCTGGCTATGGGCGGATTGGCGGACGTCGTATAAACTAGTTCGTTTCTTTTCGGGGTTCTTCAGTATATTTTCTTTCACTGTTATTAAATAGTGGCACTCTTGTTGAAAATGGATCACATTGCCGAGCGTAAGTATAATAAGTATACCAAGTACCACGTTGAATTATGTTACTATATTTATTATTTACGCCAAGCTCCAAATAAACACTGCATTTTATATATAGGAGTTACAGTACTAGTTTCAAATAAAAAGTAAAAACAATTATTATTAAATTATTATTTAGAAAAGTTAAAGTATCGCTACGTCATTAACTTCAGTCGTCACAGACAAAATTAAATTTACGCGCGAATACGAAATTTATCTCGTGCTTTTAAGACATCATGACTACAGGTAAACAATATTCAGCCAAGAAATAAATTTATTTCACGAACAGTTCCTTATTTCTTGGCAATAAAGACTAAATTTAATGGTTCATTTAGTTTGTTTTTAGCACAAATATCATGGCCAAGGCTTCCAGAAATAAATATTACATCCTCCAGAATTAGGAGCTTCGTGCCAAGTTTTCGTTATACATCGTCAGTCAATATACAAAATCCACACTAGATGGTCAAGAGTGAAAGTGATTGTCGATGCAATAAGTGTCTTTGTTTGTATTAAAAGATAAACAGAAATTATTTATTAAATAAATTTCACTTTAAATCTAACTATTGAAACAGTTAAAAATTCAGAATGTCAGAAGAATATCACGTGTATACTCGAATGGAAGATATCACAGAGCAAGACGACAAACATTTAGCGGGAGCTAGAAAAGAAATTAGAAATGACTTAACAGTTATAATACCAGAAAACCCCTTTCCAGAAATAGAAGTTGACGCTTACCCACCTTTGAAATTTTCTTGGGTTATTCCCAAAAAGTTAGCGGCTATGGCTTTCCCAAGGCATGTAGAAAATTTGAAATTTTTGGTCAACCAAGGTATCACACATCTAGTCACATTGACAGCTGGTAAAAAACCTCCAGTGGACGACATTCCTAGACTAAAATGGACTGAAATACCAATAGAAGAGTTTGAATCACCTACTGTTGAACAAGTTATAAAGTTTATTGATGTGTGCAAACGAGCCGACAAAAATGGAGAGGTAGTTTGTCTTATTTGTATAACTTAGTTTTTTTGTTATCTAAATCTTAATAAAGGCAGCACGGTAGCCCACTGGTAACGCGCTCGCTTGTATAACCGAGTGATGCGGGTTCAAATCCGGGTCTCGCACCTCTGATATTTTCATGTGCCAATCATTTCTATCCTGATTACCACTTGTCTTACGGTAAAAGAAAACATCGTGAGGAAACCTGCATGTCTGAGAAAACCTAGCAAGTTTTCGTAAGACTTTTGAAGTCTGCCAACACGCACTAGGCCAGCGTGGTGGACTATGGCCTGATCCCCCTCGTACTGAAAGAGGCCCGTGCCCAGCAGTGGGACGTTAAAAAGGGCTGATGATGATGATGAAATCTTAATAAAAAGAAAAAAATAGGTAAAATATGTACTTTAACAACCATGAACAGATCTAATATAATTAACAACCATGAAAGTAACACGTGCTTGAATATGAGCACTAAGAAAATCCATAATAAATCTGTCTAATACACTTCCCACATTATATTATACTACCCACGTTGTATCTGTTTCTATTTACATGGCCAAAGCGAAACCACGTGTTTTTATTTATTAAAAAATAGATTTACGGAAAGTTGTTCATTTATAGGTAATAGGTATCCACTGTCGTCAAGGTCGCAGTCGATCTGGTGTGATGCTGGCCTGTTATCTTATTCATTTCCACCGTTTCTTACCAGATCAAGCCATGAACACCATCCGGATGATCCGACAAGGTAATCACACTACAAAACATTATACTACTGCATTTAATAAATCATACATTCGGTACTATACATTATACATAAGGATTCTATTTATGTTGACATTAGCTATTTAGGAGTTACAAGAAACTCATCCTTTGCCTCGCTTTTGGTTCTTCCCAAAAGGAAAATAAACATATCCCAAGAGAATCATACATTTTTCCGAGATACAAACTAACCATGTGCTATTTGAAATAATAATAATATTATCTGTACTCTCCGTCCAATCTCTTCAGCCGTTCTTGCGTGTTTGAGTAACAAACATACATCCAAACAAATTTTCACAATTTTAAAAATATAATTTTTAATAATTATTATTAATAACTAATACAATAATGGTGTGAGTATATAGTGATGTTTAGTTTATTTTAAGCATTACAATGACACTTCTCCGCCTACTGACTATTAAATAGGTCACAAGCTTAAAATTTCTTGTTTTAAAATTCGTAGTTTCAACCTATTTATATTGCCTATATCATCAAAAATAATCCTAATATAACTAAAATTTCAGTCATTTAACGTTAGCATTTTTTTCGACGTTTGATAGAGCAAAAAAAAATGATCGAACCGCTGATCTGATTTCCATTAAAGACAACCTCAGAAAAAATAAATTTCGCATGTAAAATAAGCACTTGAAAGGTAGTACACTTGAAGTGTTCCTAAATTAACTACTACTTATTAATTCCATTGTATGGTAATCAGGTTCATTGGACTTTGAAGAACAAGAAGAAGCTGTTGGTAGATATTTTGAATATCTCACAGCAGATAATCCACTTAGATTTGGTGTAAGTGGGGACGTTATGGAAGAATTTATACAACTTGCCAAAGAAACTACGAAGAAAGCTCTTTGAAATATTAGGACATTTAGAACGTTTCTAGATATAATATAAATAGTGAATTATATTATTAGGATTAATTTAACTAAGTTGATTTAAATTCAGTCAGCAGTGTAACAGTAATAACCATCATTAATCAACTAAATATATCTGAGAATAAAGTTCTAAGTAATGTATTAAAAAAAGAGAATATTTTTTTTTATCTGTAAGCAAAATTACGCCAATGTTTATAGTACGCCTACGCCTCATTCGCCGTAAATTAAAAAATAAAAGTTTCTTCCGGTTTGTTTATGCTGCGAAATATGAGTTTGACGCCATTCAGAAATTTTAAATTACATCTTTCTTTTTCATTTTTATTAGACAGACAAGGTCAGTCCGAAAAAAATATTAAATGGCTTCCGTTTTACAGATTTGATTGCAATTCTTTGTATGCTTGGTAACGAAAATTTATTTGTTACTATTTCCTCCCGTATGGGGGTCATTATTTTTATTAAAGCAATTAAACGCGACAAATCTTTAACTTATTCTTAAAAGAGATACGTACCTACTCTTGTTTTATTTATAATTTTTGTATGTTTTATAATGTACCTGAAATTTTTAAGAAGTCTTTAATAAAATTGTTAATTTGCTAAACTGTTATTTTTATTTTTTTAATTACTACTCTTGTAGTTTCTATTTGTCATCCTATAAATATGCAGATAATTCAAAAAAGACTTATTTTTAAACGTAATATAACCAATAATAATACGTATATAAATATATTGTAACCGACTTCATAAAAAGAGGTTCATTTTTGGTTAGTATTTTCCTGTAAACTGTATTGGTAGCCAAAACTTTCCTAAAACTGAGAGTGAACGTGTTGACTATCACAAATCTATCTCATGCCAATCGCTGAGCCAATGCATTCGTTCTGGCTTCTCTCCAACTCGACCTCAGTGTCTGTCGAAACATTCACAGCTTAGTATAATATTAAATATAGCAAAGTTCAAAAATCTTCTACTTGGCAGTGTTTTCGTCGTCAACCATAAAGTGACGAAAGAAAGTGTTTTAGTGCTTAAGACTTTTATGGAAGTTGTGAACTTGTGTTGTTTTAAAGGCGATAATTCTGACAAGAGCTAGATAAAAATAGAAAATCTAGGATCGCATCAATTAACAGTCATTGAACAGATATAAAAGGTATTAGGTGTTTAAGGATCAATAAAATAAATATGAGCACCATAAAAAAGAGGACAAACGTGAAATTAGCGAAAATATTTTATAAATATGCCGACAGGATTAATCGGGAGCCCACAGAAGTTGAAGATGTAGAGCCCGAAGTAGAAGAGGAGTCGTACCCGCCATCCAATTTTTCTTGGTTCATCCCAAACAAAATCGCGGCCATGGCCTGCCCTCAAAGCGTTGGCAACTTGAATTATTTAGCAGATGTGGGTATAAAACACTTAATCACGCTGTCACCGGAGAGAATTCCGCCGATATTAGAGTGTAAAAAGCAATTGAAATGGACGAAAATGTCGATCAAAGAGTTCGAAGCGCCGACCTTGAAACAAATCATAAAATTTATCGGCATTTGTAAAAATGCGGAGGTCACTGGAGAGGTATGTTTTATGTTATATATATTTTTGGTCAATTTACATCCCACCGCTTTGTCACAGACGACGACGCGGCCCGGGTTTGATTCCGGTACAAGATTACTAATTATTTTATTATTTTCAATCTTTTCTTTAATGAAAGCTGTATGTAAATTAGAAATTTGATTGATATACACCTTTTTTTAATATTATAATCTATTGTTAAAGGCTGTGGGTGTCCACTGTCGTACTGGACGTGAACGTACCGGTACTTTGCTGGCTTGCTACCTCGTGTCTTTTAAGAATATGGCACCAGAAAGAGCTATTCTTACAACTAGAGTACAGAGACCTGGTAGGTATAAATTAATTTAACCAGGACTTAACTATTTTTTATTTTTTTATTGTAATTATGTTGGGACATTGTTACAACAGCGCCATCTAGTTCCATGGTAAGCTACGTTACGTGCTTGTGCTACGGATACCAGATAGTTGATATACTACACATATACATTTGAAAGACATTCATATTATAAATATTAACACCCATGACTGGAGTACAAACATTCGTGCTCAACAAGTGAATGCCCCCAGCGGGACTCTAACCCGCGACCGCTGGCGCAGATAGTAGGGTCACTACCAAGTACCAACTTAGCCAAACGTGACGTCAAAAACTATATAGAAAGTACTTAGATTAAGAATATAAGCTGTAGCTGATTACTTACTGGACTATAATCTACGGCCTACGGGAGCTTTTAAAAGGCTTTTAATATTTAGGTCGGCCTCCAAAAAAGGTGTAGGTATTTGGGAAATCTAAACAGGGCGGAATAATACTAATAACATTTATAATAAACAAATTTCTAGAACAGACTTGAAAGAGGCGGGAAGGTGTGCGTTTTCTTATTGTTAAAATCTAACATGCTGCGAATGTTAGTAGAGACGACTGTTTAAGAAAAAACACAATTATCATATTACTTTTAGAAATGCGATAGAAAAAGTTTGTATGTGTGTATATTTGTTACCTCGTAACACTGAAACAGCTGGACAGATATTGAGTTACATTTAGAACTTAAGTAGACTATAATCTGGAGTGACAAAAACTCCTAACAAAACGTGTACACGTCTTCTACAAAATATTCTTGTACTTGCTCTAGTGGTAAGATTTCAAATTTGGTTTTTAAGTTTGATCTAGTAAGATTTAAATAATAAAACACTATGAATAACCATAAATTAAAGTATAACGTTATTTACAATTTACAGGGTCTTGTGATACGCCAGAACGAGAAAAGATGGTATGCTACTACCATGACTGTATTAGGGGGACTTTAACTAAATCTGATTATCGACTAGTGGATGATAAGCTTTATTTCGATTTTAATATGAAATACATGTACCCAGATCAAGAATTAGTTCTAGAAGAAAAACCAGAATTCCCTAAAACAGAAACTTTCAAAGAAAAGCTTCTAAAAGATGCAGAATTTATAAAGAAAGTTGATAAAGTGGAGGCAGAGAGAAAAAAGAGAATGAAAACCATGGTTATTAATCATAAGATTTATTTTTAATTATTTTTTGTGTTATAAAAATCTTTTTATTTAATACGATTAAATATAAAAATCTTTTTATTTAATACGATAAATTAATTTTTTTAAACATCTCTCATGTTTTGTTATAGTCCATTGATTCTATACATTTCAAAATGCAAGTGAACCAAGAAAGCTGTATTTTGGATATCTTGTAAGAGCTTAGAAAAGCTTAACTTGACATTGTCAACCAAGAAAAAGGTTAAAGGTTTCTTTCTATCATAATATAACAACAACATAACATTTCTACAACATAATACACATGTTAATGAATGTTAAACAAACATTTTTCACAAGTCAATTTAATGAAGAACCTGGCTGGAATATGAAAATGTATTTCTAATTTCACTATATTTCCTATTATATATTTATTGTGTAACATTAAAACTCGACAAATATGTAACAGCAAGTTAATAATAGAAGACAGTAGACCTTGGGAATGATCTGATCGCCTCCAGCTGTTTCATCAGCCTATAGAATTATTGTTAATTTCAATTTAATTAAAAAAAGAAAAACAGATTAAGACAAAAAACATATTATTCCCGCTGAGTTTCTTTCGCCAGTTCTTCTCAGGTCAGCGGGTAGTAGACTTGTGACATTCAGTAAAAAATTGTAATAATTTCATGCTGAATAAAATATTTTGAATTTGAATAATTTTTGAGCAATTTTGACAATTATACTAATAATATTTTTGAACTTTGATTTCATTTTTATACAACAATTATTGTCAAGGTTATTTAAACAAATATTAAACACAGAAAAAAATATAGTTAAAGTAATTTAATTTTTTTATATTAATTATGCATATACAATATTAAATTTAAGAACATAACAAATTACAATCTTCTTATTTGACATCCGAGCAGGCCAGGCTGAGCCCACGGCCGTGGAGTTACTGTGATTCCTAATACATGTGAACCTCGCTTCACTTTCACTTGTATGGGTTGTCCAACTGAATGTGCAACTACATTGTGAACCTGAGTTATGTCTGAGAAGTTGTCCACATTGACTGAACCAAATTGTAGTATGTCATCATCTTCACAAAGACCCTGAAATTAGTATAGAATTTAGTGAAATTATTCTATACTATTTATAAGCTGAAGAGTTTGTTTGTTTGTTTGAATGCACTAATCTCAGGAACTACTGGTCCGAATTGAAAAATTCTTTTTAATTTTTTTGTGTTGGATAGTCCGTTTATCAAGGAAGGCTATCCGCTGGGTGCGTGACTCTAGCGCCATCTAACAATACAACTCACGGTGGCTCTTTTGAGAAAATATACATGTATTGTATGCCAAATAGCTATTGAAAAAATAAAATAAACTTGAAAATAATTTTTTTTAATGTTAAATGTGATATATTACACAGAGTGTACATTAAATTAATTTTTTTTCCGTGGGTCAGCTGAAAACAGTAAGTAAAATAAATACAACAACTAAAACAAGTCTCAATAAGTGAATTTGGTTGGCCCAACTTTTTTTGATTTACGGATTTTTTTTATTTTTAATTATTTGTTCGTTGTTTGTTCGTTAATGTTCGAATGTAGAAATTGTGTGTACGTCTTTTATTTATTTATAATTAATTAAACAAATGTTCACCCTTAAGTTGGCCCCCTTTACTAGATATCTTTATTTTTATCGCTCAGATTAATTAATTTTGATCAATTATCATTGGTTCGACGACTATTGGTGATTGTTCGATCATAAAAACAATTAAATTCCCAATTATTAATTATTTTATATCTAATAAGCAAACCATCACTTCATTGTCTGGCAACCGAAAAACTTATAAAATTTACAATTACTATTTCTACTAGTATTTTTGCAATCGACTACACAACAACTCTGATGACCCGTTTTATTTTATTTATTTAATTTAACTGACACACGTGTTATTTTTATGGTCATAAATAATAAAGAGCCACTCGTAGTTCTGTTTTGGTCCGCAGCGGGCGCTGACATCACTTTTGTTTCCCCCACCATGCCTTACGCACCCAGCGGATAACTATCAATGAAAAATGTTGCAAAACGCGAGAAAAATATTCCTTTTGAGAGCTTCTGTTGCGTGCGATGCGTGAACGGTTAAGGTTATGCAAAAAGAGTCAGTCTATAAACTTTTTATGGTAATCAAATTTGTTTTAAGATAATGCCTTATTTGTGAAGGTATTAAATAAACATGATATTGATCCTTATCCAAAATAAATAAGTTATTCATCACAAGTATTTAATTTTAAACAAAATTGCTCTTGGCATCATTTCATTTCAATAAATATCTTATGAGATATCAGGTTTAACCAACTTCGCAAAATCACCGCGTGCAAGACTGGCGGGACGAAGGAATTTGATTTCCAGATTTTAGAACGCGAGCGTAGTCACGGGAAAGGTTAGTTTTATAAAAAATCATGATAATAATTTCTTCTGGACAGATTTCAACTACAGCTACATATCAATGTGTCAATTAGACACTAGCAATATGGTTATAGTGCACACAAGTGCAATATATAATCTCTATTCCTGTCACTCTCACACTCTGGTGAGAGAAATACTTGATACAACCAGTGAAGTTTAACCACCAACATCCATAGTCTATTACAGAGGCTTACTAAATAAAGGACTCAAAAGCTAAACTTGGTGTGACTAAGGATTCGAACCCAGGACCTCCGGATGTTAGAATTGTATGTACTAGTAACTACGCAACTAAGGTAGTTAAGTTATATTATAAATATAGTAAAGTGCACATAAATGTAATAAAGATGTTTCTATTACCCCTAAGTCAGCTGGAGATCCTTCTTGAACACAGCCTACTTTAGCAAAACTCTTCATATTTGGGTTTGAATCACCATTACTGGAGGCGGCAAACCCATTTGTATATCTTGGACTTGGAGCTGATGTTCCAGCACTATTTGAACCACGGAATTCAGAATGTACTTCACCAAGGCCTTGTTCTATTTGCTTCATGAGGTTTTTGTGGTCATTCTGCAAACCTTCATCATATATAATTTACAATGATACTTTTTGGACATTCTCTTATAAAAACTCAATAACGACTTATTCAAGTTAATTAAATATCAGTTTTTATTTAATGGTATGAAAAGTTTTAAACTAGACAAAATAACATACAACCTTTATGTGTTAAAGTTGCTTAGTCATTTTTAATAGAAGTGAACTTTGAAATCGCTTACATATTATGCGATGCCTTGCAAGCCGGACCTTATAGACATCAATATCATTGCGAGGAAAACCTTCGGCGTCAACTAGAGGATCTTGCATTCCAACATGATTTGCCTCCAAAACTAAATTGTGCTCACGAATTTCGCTTTCAATTCTGTCTTTTTCTTGTATTAATTTCATGACTCGATCTCTGGCCGGTCCGTCCATGGTGTAGCCTACCATGTTCAAATTTAAACCCGAGTATAATTATTTTTTATAATTATAAAGCAAAAAGCTGTATATTTTACCATGTAACAATATTATATTTATCTACTTTTTGTTGGTCTAAAAGTTTTTGTCAAATGTCAATAATCAATTGTCAATTGTCAAATATAATGGCAGGGTTGCCATATACATATTATTACGACATGGCATTTTAAATTTGACAATAAAATCGATTCCAGAATTAAAATGATTATATTATTTTTATTATGAAGGTGATGAGATGTTCAGCTATAGCTAGTAAATCATACGGATTATAATTCATTAAAATATACTAATATGTAAAAAAATAAACTAAGATCGAGCCTACATAGTGAAAACTTTGGTAAATTATATTTTACATCACTTTCCCCAAAGGCAGTTGATCTATATTCTAGCATTTGCCAACGTTATAGAAAGGTATAAAAGTAAAATAGTAATGAATAAAAAATGCAATATAATATTTTATATAAGTAAATCGTAAAAAATATGTGCACATTATAGGTTCTATGGCTATTGGCTACCCTTCATAGCGCGAGAGTATTACATATATGGTGAATATTTATATTGCGGGGTTATTAATTAATAGGCAAATACAAGAATGTTAAAAATCTTCTTTGTTTTAGTTTGTTGCAAATTGCACAGGACATATTGGTAATGTTTACATTATTTTAAATGCATGCATTTTTTACACGATCATATGCTTTTTTAGATATAGAATGCGATATTGAGAGATGAAATTGACCATTGATTCAAAACTATTAATAATTTATCAAAATGTAGCAAATGCAGATTTATTAAGTATTAAATAAAAAACTCTAATAACTTTTGACCTTGTGTGGCAACTTTAATCAATAATTTTACCGTAAAATATGGAGGCTAGAGAAGAGAATGATCGCATCTGCTAAAGCATTAGCCCGCCTGTCCCTGAAAATTTGTAGAATTTATAACGCGCGGTCGTCGGTAAGTATTATCAGTGAAGTTAGCTGTTTATGAGTACAAGTAAATGAAGTTAGGCATTGAGACAACTTAGTGATTGCAGCGCCTCCTTAGTTTGTCCATATTTCTGAGACTACATTCTACAGCGATCGATCGTACTCCTCTTCTCTATCCTCCATGCTGTAAAAGGAATCTCTGTCTTCGCCACATAACCGACGATTATTAATCGTATTCAAACCGTTAAAAGGATTCTTTAAGGGATTTAAGAACCAAGAACCGCTTTTGATAAAAAGTAATATGTATTAGATTTTTGTAACAATAAATCTACTGGGCGTCATTAAATAGGTATACCATGGATTATGGAAAGATAATCCATACAACAGAAAAGGACACGTTCTTATTAAATAATAAAACAAAATATATAATTTGTTACTTTTTATTTTGAAATCAATTGAGATTTTATAAACTGTAGCTCTTCAGAATCATTACTTTATACAAAAAAAGATATTGCAAGCTTTTAGTAAATTTGCTTCGATTTTACATTTAACAAAATACAACAATGATTTAAATAAAAATGACCAGATTAATAGTTTTACAATATTTCTAATAATAAAGGCTTAATCTTAGAGTCAGATTTATAATAAAATTAACAAGTAAATGTGAGTGTTGGTTAACATTTTTAGAGAAGGTTACATTTTAAAGCGTTCATTTCATATATAAAAAGTATTCTTAATATAGCTTTTATTAATTAAGTAAATGTCTTTTGTGTTGACAAAGTGTACATTAGTAATTTACTAAAAAATAATAAGTCCGCTATGGAAATCTTCTCGAGAACAGTGACTGATAAATGTGATACTTTTACAAGACAACTCTGGCGTCAGTCGTCAGTAACAAGTCACACTACCAGCGCAATGCCATCGGTAGTTCACAATAAATATATTGTGCAAAACAATGTATAAATAATCATATACATAATGTAAACTTAAATGATTCCTGATTATCATTATTTATATACTCCTATATGAAATTCAAATAAATACCAAATGAAATAAGAAAAATGATTGTGCATTATAAATGAACCGCTATATCTATTATCACTTAAATGATTTGCGGAAACGACTTAACACCTGTTTATCGACAAATATAGTTTGGCGTCTCTATAAAAGCGAACAACTGGGAGCAAGTAGTTGCCGTCAAACTTCTACGCTTCGGTCTTCCGTAAACAAAATGGTCCCTAAAGAAAAATACAAAAACGTTTTACAAAATCACACTTTCGGTCTCTGGTAGAGACTAATACGTATATAACATACACTAACAATTATGGCAACTTTGACAATAAATAAGAAAGAAATATTCACATTGATAAGAAAATAAATTGAATTCTCAAAAATACTGACAGCACAAAAATCCAATGTGTAAAGTGGCAGGGATCATAGAAAATAAGTATACAAGGCAACAAGTGCAGACTTTATGTTTTACTACATCTATAGTCGTTACTAATTAGAAGCCAAATTCGCATTCGTTTCATACAAGCTTGGCTCAATTCGCAAATAGGTTAATTTATTGTTAGTCATATAATTGTTTCATCGGCATTCAAGCGTGTAGCGACGCATGGCGCTCTGACATATATTTCTGCATCCATTAGCTTAAAAATAAAAATACAATGTAGCAAAATTGGCGTAAGATTATATCATAGACATCAGAGCGACTTGCATCGTACATAAATAATAAATCTTGTCAAAATAACCGCCACGTTGAAATTTAAATTTTCAACGTGGCGGTATTTTGGCGGGAATGGTATCGATATAAAATAATTTCGTCTAAAGTCGGAAAGGTTCGCGTTTCTCCGTGGTGCGCGAGGCGGGGGCGGTGCGGCGCGCGACGGGCGTGGCGGGCGCGCCGTCGGCCGCGTCCGAGGGCCGGCGCACGAGGCGCGACGCCGCGGTCTGCGTGCCGGGCCGCACGGGCGTCGTGCTACCTGATGGCGTCCTTTGCCTGTCATCATACATCAAAATTAACACCATTCTTCACTACTCCTTCACCATGCATCAAGCTACATCAAACAAAAATCCAAAACCCGAACGACAAACTGAAGAGTAAGAAGTTAAATCCATCAATCAGCAAACTACGAAATTAATGTTTACCTAGAGTGACTTTGGTTAGTCTCCTTAGGCACCGGAATACGACTCCTGCCGGGCGTTTGTCCTTCGGTGGAGGCAAACGACCCACTCCTACGACGAGGTTAGCGAAGCATAGACGGACAGACAGATTAGACACAGATAAAGATAAGAAACGTTAGATAATGTTAGTGCACATGCTACTGTGCTTAAAGTTCATTCTTAATTTTTATAATATATGTGTAAAAACTTCAAAAATTAATAAAAATATATCATTTTAAAGTTGTGTTATGTTTTAAAGATAAAAATAAAGTAATCGTAGTAAAAATAAAACAATTATTTTATTAATCAAGAAGTTTTTAACTAATTTTTAGATTAAAATAATAATAATTATAAAAAAAAGTACAGAGAAAGTAGAAAATTATGTTCACGGAAGTTTTAAAGTCAAATTTGTGCAAGAAAGTGAAATTAAACTATGAAACAGTGCATGTGCAGTAACAAATATATTTAATTCAAAGCAATCATAAATATTTAAAAGACAGACATTTAATGCGTTTTACCGTCGCACTCATAGTCACTTAATGAACCTTTAAGTCGAGAATCTCTATACTAAAGAACGACTTAATGGTTTATTAAGAGACTATGAGTACGGCGGTTAATAACTAACCCAGCACCATAAATAATAAAATTAATAAAAATATGACATACTTAGATAATTTTAATAGTAGCTAAATATCCTATATCTATATAAAAATATCTTGCTAGCCATGAAGGTGAAAATAATATGACCATAAAAAAGCAAACATGAAACTGGAAAAATTTTACCGGCAAAAGCATGATTACTTCCCAATACGCCTCAAGCAATGTTAGTGAGTCATAAATATATAAATACGACAATATAAAGTATGTAAATTCTAAAATGATGTTTGTTTTGTAATTTATGAAAACGAGTCGTCAATAAATACATGATGGAAGTGACTAAGAAACGTGTCTAGAGACTATTTCTTACTAAAAAGGGATGAAGTGATGACTAAAAAGAAAACATAAACGAGCATCAATCAAAATAATCGGGCCAAAAACAAAGCTAGGATTAACAAGCTTGTACCCTTTGATGTCTCGTTGGGTTGGCTTTGAAGCTTCGCCGCTCGACTCGCTTATATTACTCTCATATTCATTGTCACTCGTCATTCCCGAAATGCTGAAGAGAGAGGAATCGTCTTCTGGACTTCTCTGGTCAGATTTAGGATCGTTGGAAATAGGACTAGGATCTTGAAAAGTTTCTCTTGAATGGGATTTTCGGGATGTTTTAATCCGCCGCTCAACAGAGGGCGTTCGTTGCGACCGGTTTCCAATATATACAGGTATTTTTGTAGAGCCCTGTGTTTGGAATGCAGGATGAGTATGGGATAAGGATTTAGGATGCTCAGACGCCATTGAAGATGGCTGAGAATGTGTTGAACTGTTCGTTCGTATCCGATTTGGTAATGCATGTGGAAAGGAAAAATATAATTTAATAATATTTCATTATTATACATAATATCTATAAGTATAATTTGTTAGTGAACACCACTCTTTAGTCGCCTGTCTTGGGTAGCCTAATAATTTGCATGCTGTTCATTTTAAATAATTTCGTAGAGAACTGCTCCCGCAATTAACAAAAAGATATACCACCACCATAGTAACAGACACAAACAGATACCAATTCAGTCAAAGCATTTTTTGATATATATTGAGACGGGTGCACATTCCTCATAGACGTCACTACGCAGCACGAAATCTTTACCCCTTAAGCAGAGTGACGAGCTTTCCAAATCTTTTCCATATATACGATCGCAATTTGTTTTAACATTAAATTTTTGTTACCCTAAGTTTAATATTTACAAATAATCAATTAAAAAACAGAGTGCGATCCTAGCGTCACCATTGCAAACAAAACACGAGCAAATTTCAAATCCTCAATCATTTGTACCTGACTAGCGCCGGCACCGGGGATAGTGTCGGTATACTGGAAGTGCGGTACATTCCTCCGCTATACCTGCCCATGTCCAGTTAAATGAATTGTATTACCGTGTACTTGCATAATTGTTTATAAACACGGACGTGTTACATGAGAAATAAGAACTAGCGTTTTAAAATAAATGAGCACTGGTATGTTTATAGCATCGCACAAGAGCCGGAGATTATACGTAATAAAACTACTAAAGTAAGAGTATTTATCATGTAACCTGTAACCGTAATTGGATATAGAAATTATTTGTTTTATTTGTTAGAAATATACGATATGAAAATGATTTAACTTTCTATATCCATTTCTTGTTCTAAGATTTAGTATTTAGAACGTACCTTCCGCTCGCTGGTGTGAGAAGACCGGTGGGTGTTCTTGGCCTAGAACCACCATTTGGTGTGGTGACTCCCAATTTACTGGCATTAGCGGCTGCGCGAGCTATCGATGTGCGAGTATTGGTTACTTTGCGCATCGGTATACGTGATGGCGTCAAAACTTCATCTGAAATAATATGATTTAATATCATCCCATTATATGAATAAATAGGAAGTTTGATTTAATTATAGATACTGTTTAAAAGATTAACTACCTGTACTATCGAGAGATAGATTAGATCCATGTCTCGAGGGTGGTTTTGATCCTGTTCTAGAACCTGGCCTGGATCCTGGTCGTGAACCACCTGGCGTTAGGGTCGATCTGCAAAAGTAATTGTTGTATAAAAATATGTTCTTATACATATTTAACGTCCTAATTTTTTTCACATTTTCAAAATGAGCGTACCTTGGCACACTAGGTTTTCTATATCTTTGGCCAAGACCACTTGCGGCTTCATTGTCACTAAGCGAATCAGGCGTTCCGGCGCTCAATGATGATCTTGAAGCTCGACCTGCAGCTCCTCCGGCGGACATTGGCACTGAGCGAACAGTACGCTCTCTTACCTACATTAGAAATTTCGATTAATATTCCTTAAAAAAATAAAATGAACTAAGAATGTTAAAAACTCAAAAACAATGTTAGCATTACAATGATGATTTATTTAAATTAGTCAAATGATAAATTTAAATGAGTCAAATGAGTTATTTAATTATTGATACAAAGGTATAATATGAAGACTTAGCAAATACGTGTGATATGTGCATGCTAACTAAATGGACTTGACAATTTAATCTATAAAGTCGAACGTACATTTCTAAAACACTGACTTACAAAAAAGACAAACAAAACTCAATTGCTGCTATAAACTTTTTACCAAAGGTGCAATCAACAGCGAAACTCTCACATAGCCTACAAATTACCCAGTGATATCCTGGAGATGGCTGGTATCCATGATGATGCGTATAGTGATGAGCACCAGGTGTTGTTGAACCTTGAGATCTTGAGTGGCCGTATATGAAAGCTTGCTTAGTGCCATGTGTTGAACCCACGTGGAGAGGATACGAACACGGAAGTTCCTCCCGTTGCCTGAGAGCCTCAAATATAGGCCTCAACTGCTCCATAAACTCCTCCGCTAAACGCATCAATGTAAAACCGGAAGCCTTTCATTAAGGAGGGAAGGAATATCCATTACAACAAAACGCTTTCATAGTGCCAATCTTTTGCCGAAACGCGATTTCACGATACGAGGTTACGATTAGTCCACACGCTTAGTCGACGCACGCACACGCGATTGTTTTACGTTGCAGGTGAAGGGATTTAGCAGGAAGGAAGAACGAAATACATTACCATAAAATCCAAATGCGTTGTGGTGCCACCTCTCCAATGCAGTGGATCCAATGAAAGGTACAACTAGCAAACAACACCGAACACTACGCGAGCTGTGCTCCAATGCTTAGCTTCGAGCACACTAATGCATTACGATAACGCTACGAGCTCAAAACATGCTGCAATCACGACAATGCCTCTTGCAAATGGATCACATAATCCATGTACAAGGTGCAACAGAAAAAGCGAAAAGAAAGAACATCCCAAACCGAATTGCTCCCTCTATCAACTACTGTGCGCATTATGTGGTACATGTGCGAAATTAAAACTAAATCTAAACTGTAGAGAGATTTTAATAAAAAAAATGTAGCTTTCTTTAGCTACTTACCTTTGTGATGGGTCCGGTAGATGGAGGTGTATTGGTATTAGAGCGAGGCGTACGCGGTCTGAACGCAGCCATGCTCTGCGACACTCCATCGGCCAGAATGAATTGCTCTCGCAGTTCGATGTTGGTGCGACCCTTGGCTGCATGCGGGCGGCGTCCGGTGTGCGGTTTTGTTATAGGATAGGATTGGAAGGGTTAAAAAAACCGTTCGGTAAAAGGATAGGTGAAAAAAAAACACAATAAGTGTTAAAAAAATTGGGAGCGTGCATTGGTAGTGAGGAAAAGAAAAAAAAAACAACAAAGAAAATCAGAACATGTCAAACAAAAACAAAAATGAACGTAACGTTTAAAAATCAAGTAAAATATAAAATGTAAGTGTGCAGTTAGGATAGGAGTTATAAAATACAATTAGATTATTCTTTCCCCAAAATATATGCAACCTATATAAATCAAGAGCAAGTTTTCTTCAGTTAAACTGTACATTAATAATATTGTAGTAAATTACTCTCATCTTTAAAATGGGTGTAGGATGCTGTTTACATGTAAATGAAATGATTAAGTGTCCTTGCGCTTGATTTACACATAAAAATACTAAAAAGTGAATATAAATATCGTATGCAAATAAATTTTTAAACATGCGATAGTTAGAAAAATGTAAGCAACATATAATTATTACCTTTTTTATCTCCACTTTAACCACAATATACCATAGCATTAATAAAAACTACTAATCATAATTAATTTTTAATAAATAACAATTAACTAAAAAACTACTTGAAAGCATTCAATATTTAACCCTAGTCAAATATAGCGAAAATATTGTTAATTGCAACATGAAATAAATAGCTTAGCCAAATTAATCAGTAGTGGAGTTTTTTTTTCATTAAAATATAATTAAAGTAACATTTTCTTAATGAATAATTTAAGTTTAAGTCATACGTATTTTTTTAAGCACAAAATATTTCATTATTATTTACTAATGATAAAAACTCCAGTACGAATCATATTTTCTTACCGAGCGGGCAACAAGCTTCATGCTGTTCCGGTTTGCTCGGGTCAGGCAGCGGTAGCACTAACGATACTAGTTAGGTATATAAAGGTTTCATTGGGACCAAACGCAATAATAAAAAAATATAAAAAATCAAGGATAGGGGAAACGGATTGGGTGAAGCGAATACGAATTAGTAAATTAGTAGCAACATCAATTATTGTGGACCTAAGTTTCGCTTACTTTGAGTTTGCTGATTCTAGCTAAAGTTATTAAAAAATTATAATAAACCGTGGAAGCCGTAGGTGGCATGAATTAAAATGTTTTATTAAAATAAAGTAATTCATTTTTTTTATTTTAATTTTAAATTATTTGTTCAAATATTATAAATCACCTCAGTTAATGAGATAAAGGTATTATGTTTATTATAATAAAATTTAGAATTATTTGTTTTTTTTAAACCCGTTATATAATCGATTTATTACGATTCGATTAGTTTAATGTTTTACGCTGGCAACATAACTACTGCGCAGTGCGCATGTCAAAGTCGAAATTCGAAGCGTCAATTAGCGTCGGTCTTGGGGATAGACAACAATGGAATCCGGTCGATTATTGTGAGCGTGTTAAAATTTGTTTAAAATACTTTAAAGATACAGTGTTTTAACAATGACTGGAACTATAATTGAAAATTTAAGTGGTAGAAAGCTTGCAGTATTAGTGACGTTTCTGTTATTATGTCAATTAACATGTTTTTTGATCGGTGGATTGGTCGCACCCATGCCTGCAAATGTACAAACTATTCTCGGAACCGTGTGCAAAGATACATCTATAATGAAAAATGATACTTCAAAGTGGTTCTACAATCGAGGCAAAGGCAAATGTAAGACCGTTGACCTTGGCGATACCCATCACGATATGTCTGAACGAGATATAGTTTTTGCGTTTCAAATGCCTTTACCTCGTGAGGGTGAAACTTTTGATTATTCGAGATGGCAACAGAATTTAATTGGGGTTTTACTAATAGATATTCGATACCATTCACAAATGGAACTGAAACCTCGCAGCACTATTACAATCGATGCGCGTCTAGCGTACCGGAACAAAGAGGATTCAGAAGACGGGTGGAAGTTATATACACAGTCTGTTGAAGAAAGGCTTTTAGACTGCGACATTGATACTAAAAGTGAAGATTATTTATATAATTGTTCTGCACTTCCCTTGTTTGAACTTGGTTCGTTATACCATGACTTCTACCTATTAAATATAAGGCTACCAGTTGATACTCCTGATATGAATGCACATATTGGTCACATTCAAGATATGTGGGTGACTGTTATTAATCAAAATGGAGGGTTTACTAAAGTTTGGTTATCATTAAAAACAGTTTTCTTTCCATGTATTATTGCAATACTTGTTTGGTTTTGGAGGAGAATTCACATGTTAGAAAGAAAACCAGTGCTGTTAGAAAAGATGTTACTCTGCTTGGGAATAGCATTATGTTTTTTAAATGCACCGATTGAGTATCTTACTTTACAATTTGATCTTCCCTTTATGCTTCTTTTAGGGGACATTAGACAGGGTGTTTTTTATGCCATGTTATTTTCATTTTGGCTCATGTTTGCAGGAGAACACATGTTGATTCAAGATACTTCATCTCAAAGTTCATTAAAACAATATTGGCGACATTTAAGTGCCGTTGCAATGGGATGCGTTTCTCTTTTTATATTTGATTGTTGCGAAAGGGGAGTGCAGCTACGTAATCCATTTTATTCTATCTGGGTAACTGACTTAGGCACAAACATGGCTTTAACATTTATAATACTGGCTGGAATTTCAACAGGTGTTTACTTTCTGTTTTTATGCTATATGGTATGGCAGGTGTTCATTAATATATCTCACAAACGCCAAAGTTTACCGACAATGTGCTCTGTGCGACGCTTGCATTATGAAGGAATCATTTACCGTTTCAAGTTTTTGATGTTAGCCACACTATTGTGTGCTGCTCTCACTGTGATTGGATTTATTTTGGGACAAGTTGCTGAAGGCCAATGGAAATGGGATGACAACATTGAACTTGAATATACTTCGGCATTCTTTACTGGTGTTTATGGAATGTGGAACATATACATATTCTCCCTCCTTGTTCTCTATGCACCGAGTCATAAGCGTTGGCCAGTTAATGAAAACACATCAGACACCCAAAACTTGAGCGAGGAAATTGAATTCAGCCGTATGCCAAACGAAAGGAGCGAGATTTCATCACTGACTTCCTTTATCAGGAAGACCACTGTTGATTAATCACACAATATTTAACTTTGAATCTCTTAATTATTTCAAATTTTGAAATATTAGCTTTAAGTTTTGAAAAATAGTATTAACTTTGTATTCAAATATTAGTGAGGAAGTGTATTCCATATAAGGGAATCAATGCTTGTAGTGTAGGTCTAACCTCGATTAGATTTTCGTAAGTGTCCATGTTAGATTTAGAAAGTAATAGTTTGTAAGTTTAATGAATTTTTCAATGTATTCTTTATAATATCCAGGTAAGAATGAGTCATTGTTAGCTTTAACGCGGCAGGTATATTTTTAGTCGTAAAAATTCCTTAGATGGGCGAGACATTCGGCCTTGATGTTTTTAAGTGCTTCCTATACTGCATTTGGATCTTGCCACTACTTAATTTTTCTGTGATAAGTGTGTTTTGAAACTTATTTATTTTTGTATTGGTAATTTTTGTACTATTTTTACTATGTTGCCAGCATTTTCGTAATTTAGCTTCTATTGTAATGATTATGAATAAAATTTAGAAATTAATTGTTATTTTTGTTATTAATCACTCTTAAAACAAAACATATAATAATAATAATATGGGGCCCGTCAACACCTGTTATTGGTCGCTAAATATTCCCATGTTATGGGGTTAACACATTAGATACGGTAACGTTTTTGATTGACACTTTGAATATATTATAACATATCAAATACTAGACCTTCTTATTGCAAATTTGCAACAGAAAGACTTAAGACTTTGCAGTAAACTTTTACTTAATATAGAAAAGTTCACCACATAGCTCATTTCAATTATAACAAAGCCTTGTTCTTTTAGAATTGTGGCTGTAAACTAAAAATAATTTATGGCTGAATATATATTTTATGGTGATTTTCAAGGCTTTATTATTTAAAAAAAAAGTATTTTAGAAACATCATTTAAATTACTTTTTCTGAAATTAAATGATTATCAATTAGTTTAAATGATGTTAAAATGTCATTGAAAAGAGCATACTTAGTAATTTTTTTTAAAATATTAATGAAATTAACAAAAGTTTGCTCTTTTCAAAAACTAATTTAACTGTTTAATTGTTGGGCAATTTTTCAATTTTTGGGTCACATAATAACATAAAAAAATCTTTTTTGTTAATCATTAATAATTCAAGAAAAAAAAATGCAAATCCAAAAATTAAAACCAACCAATTACCACAATAAGTATTTCAAAGAGACAGTAGTACTTATAGAATATACCAATTATAAGTACATGACAGTAGTAGAGCTTTGAATAAATTGTTTCAAGGAGAACTGGTGCTTTGACCGCCTACATGCATACATATTTATTAATTAAATTAAAATTAAGTACTCTGTTAACATTAATCAATTTAAAAGATATTTGATTAAAAAAGGAAACTGTAGGCGATCTAAATACCAATTTTTTCATTATTGTGGTGTACACACACCTTGTATAGTGCAAAGTGGTCTCTAACTTTACAGCCGTAAAGCCGTGGACACATTGTGAATGGATGACAGTTACAGTGTGTTTGGTGTATTTTTTTTAATTACTACATGAGTGTGGGAAGAAGTGTGATATGAGTTTATACATACATACATATTATTGCAACTTATATAATATAGAAGTATTAAAATGTATTGGTATTTTAAAGTCGTAGTTTTACTATGACATTAACATTTATTATCTGTGAAACGTAATGTAATACTGTCATATACAGATAGCAGCTGGGTTAAGGACTGGAGGACCCCGTGGAAAAATATGGAATCGATTTATCAAACTTTAATAGCTAAAAGCATTAAAGAACAGTTTAGTAACCATCCAGACAGACAGACAGCATTTCTAGTGAAGAGTGGCAAATTAAAATATTGTTTTAATTTCCCCTTTCCTCTACCATCTATATTCTTAGTTCGCGTGGATAACCCAGTGATGCCGGTTCAAATCCGGGTCGCACTTCTGATATTTTCATGTGTGAATCATTTCTATCACTTGTCTTACGGTGAAGGAAAACATCGTGAGGAAACCTGCATGTCTGAGAGAACCTAGGAAGTTCTCGAAAGACATGTGAAGTCTTCCAACCCACATGAGGCCAGCGCGGTGGACTATGGCCTGACCCCCCTCGTACTGAGGGAAGCCCGTGACCAGCAGTGGGATGTTAAAAAGGGCTGAAGACTATATTGTTAGTTAGTTAAGTATGGATTTATGTGTGTTTGTGTGCCTAGGATGTATGTATGTATGTATGTATGTATGTATGTACCTAAGACGTGTATGTGTGCGTGTGTGTACGTATGTCTGTGCGTACATACCTCTGCAAGGGTCGTTCTTGACGAGGAACTCGTCGAGCGCGACCCAGCCGCCGCCCACGCGCACCATCACGGTGGAGCGCAGGATGCGCACGAGGCGGAGCTTCTGCGAGTCCCCGAACTGGCGACAAAGGGTTACGTCAGTATGTTTGTTATTATTCATATATATTACTGCCTCGGTGGTGTAGTGGCTAGCATGTACGGTCGCACACCGGGAGGTCCTGGGTTCGAGTTCCAGGTCGGGCCAAGTTTGGTTATTGAGTCTTTCTGTTTCGTAAGCCTCAGTAACAGCCCGGAGTTGGGAAGTTGGCGGTGTTTCACCCCCGTGCTTCGGAGAGCACGTAAAGCCGTCAGTCCTGCGCCTTAACTGTCACTGGTCGTGTCGAGCATTCGTCCCACCGGAATATTATGAGAGTGATAAGGAACAGAGAGTGCACTTGTGTCTGCGCACACACTCGTGCACTATAATATGTCCCGCGCCGTTGGCTAGTCTCAATGAGATTGGCCGCCGAGGCCGTAATCGGCCGGGAGGACATTATTATTCATATTCATTATATTAGAAAAATTACAATAAATATAAAAAAAGAAGAATAAAAAGGACTAAGAAAATTTTAATTTTCGTAAATGAGAATAAGGTAACTCGTTTTAATCTAGTCATTGTATTTTCAACTTAACACCTTTTCAATAAATGCACATGAAAATATATACGGTACTTGCATCAAAATATCAATATTAATTTTTCGGCTCGGAATTTGGTTACATGTATAGGTAGATAATAGTGCCACAACTCACCCTGTATTTCCCTTCCCCGACCTGGAACACCCTGAACTTCTGCCTGCAGGTGCAGAGCATGACCAGGCGCTTCACTTCATCGTGGATCTTGTCCGCGTCGGTGGGAGGCCCGCGTCTTTCAACCTGGTGGGAAAAGGTATTATATATTTAGGAATTGAGTATAATAATTTAAGTATTATTAATTGTCCTCGCTTTGCTCTGGAGCGTTTTGTGTTATGTAATATATAAAAATTCGTGTCACAGTGTTTGTTATCGAACTCCTCCGAAACGGCTTGACCGATTTTTATGAAATTTTTGTGTATATTTGGTAGGTCTGAGAATAGGTCGTACTTAGGCTTATTTTTATTATTACCCTAGGTGGTAAGGGGCCCTCTCCAGATATTTTGTTTTTTGACCAAACTTTTATTTTTTACTTTTTTATGATTCGGCATCAAAATTTTTTTAATATTATTCTTTTTATAATATTATATTCAGTTAGCGCAACCTTTTGGCAGATTTTAATACTAAAAACAATAACCTATATATTTCTCCAACCCATAGCCTATCTGAGTTCTGAATTTCATCCAAATCCATTCAACCGGTACAGCCATGAAGAGGTACTAAACACGCATACTTTCTCAAAATAATAATTAAAAGTAATTTTATTCCCAAAGTACAAAATCGAAAAGTATATATACACACCCAATCAGGTCTGAGCGCGGCGATGAACTCCTCCCAGTCTATCAATCCGCCGCCGTTCCTGTCGAACAGGTCGGCCACTGCGCCCATTTCTAGACGAGACGTATCGAATTCTGTAAGAAATTTTATAATTTAGTATTTTAGCCTTTTGACACGTTTAGCTCAGTTTTAATGACACTTGCTATATAAACGGTCGCGGGTTCGAGTACCGCTAGGGGCATTCATTTGTGTGATGAGCAGGAATGTTTGTATTATTAATGTGTAGTGTATCAAATATCTGGTAGTAGTATCCATACCACAAGGCTCGTTGCTTACCATGGAAGTAGAAGAGATGGTACTTTGTGTTAATATTCCGACATATTTGTATATTGATTAAAATTATTGTTTATAATATATAGAAGGAAATTTATTAAAAAGTTAAGCTTAATATGAAATTTCGAAAAGCTTAGTTTTATTGCAGCTGACATAGAAAAAAATGAATATTCTAGGTAAAATACTTACTGGTGTTAATAATTCCATCAATAAACTCATTGCGTGCTATCAGTCCGTTGTTGTCCTTGTCCATCTTGCGGAACAGATCCGTGAGACGCGACTTCTTGTGGTTCATGAACTTCAGGAACTAGAGGATAAAAGTTAATTTTAGTTTTGTGTTACAATACATAATAATTTTTTGTGAGAAATAAAAATTGAGTTATAAAAAAATAAGTTACACATTTTTCTTGTACAATTCATATACTTACATATTTTCATTAATTTCAAATATTATTCATTTCAATAAAAATATCATCTATATACATAACATTATCTCAATTACAACACCTACCCTCTTTCTCCAATCATCCCAGCTGAAGTTAGACACGCGCTGAAGTTCGCGCAAGTGAGCGAGACGCTCGTGCAGCCGTCTCTGTCTCTCCCACGCGAGCAGCCACACGGTGCGCCACTTGTCCCACAGTTGCTTCACACGCGGCGACCTGAACTCAGGCTCTGCGCCTTTGCTGTTAAGAAATGTTAATATTACCGATTGATTTGGAAACAGATTATAAAAAAAGATACATTACAGCCTTTTTTATCTTTATATGAATAAATTTCTATTATCATTGTGAATAGGTATTTTGTTTTAATCAAACTAAGGATAGTTTAAATATATGTTTTCCATATACATCAAATAAATGAAATTACTATCTAAATATTAGAAAAAAAAGAAATTACCTACAAAATAAAAACAAAAAAATATAAGTTTTTATATACTCGAAAACAAGCATTAACCATGCTAATACACAAACTACTTAAGCAAAGATACGCTTATTTTAATGCCACACAAACATTGAATACATTTACGAAAAAAAAAACTACCTTTTATGGATACACCTAAAATGCGACATTTATTACTAATGACTATTGAATATGTGTAATGCAGTACGGTTATGACTTATGAATAACGATTCAAATAGAAATAAAAAATACTAATAAAATCGATTATAGCAATATTTAAGTCCCAAAACGATGACAATTTTTTGACCATGTACATCCAAAGTATCCTATGATATTATGGCATCAAGCTGATATGATCCATTATATTATTGCATTTATATTATGAATAATGATTTCCCTCGCTCAGAAACGCCATTTTAATTTACTTAAAACAAACCATTTAGAAAAAAACATAAAATTAATTATAAATTTATTAAATACGCTTTCTAATAATAGCCCACCAAATTACTAATGTCAGAACTAAAAGAAACTGTCAATTTGACAGCGTCGCATCCATGGAGACATGGAGATTAGAGACCAGGAGGACCATCGCTTCATACTAAAGCATTACCCGCCTGTCTCTGAAAATGTGTAGAATTTACAACGCGCTACCGTCGGTAAGTAGTATCTGTGAAGTTAGCTATTTATGAGTATTGTCACTATTGTGACAACGTGAAGTTAGGCATTGAGACAACATAGCGATCGCAGCGCCTCCTTAGTTTGACAATATTTCTGAGACACTACATTCTAGGGCGATGGTCCTCCTGGTCTCTAACCTCCATGGTCGCATCGTCAACCGAGCGACAGAATTAAAATATCCTCGAAATGTCACGTTGACAACTGACACTTACCTTCCTTTAGGCGGGAATCTTGGCCCGTAATGCGGCAGGTTGCGATCTGGCGAGTCTCGACCGGGACTGACGCGACTAGAGCACACAGTAACATGAGCACACTGGTTTAGATCAACACCCACAAACCCACCTGCTTTGTTAGTTGCTCTGTGCACGTTGTTAGTTGTTTAGTTGTGTTCCAAGGAAGGAATAATCCCAATACATAAGTATAGATATATAAAATGGATAGGAAAACCGTACTTTCAGAATAATAGTGATGAGTATTAAGAATTATTATTATAATTTTACACATATCAACAATTAAGCTAAAAATTGATTTAATATATGCCAAAATTTGAGAAAATCACTATAATTCTAAAATACATTCTATAGCAAAGGAAGATAGATAGACTGGAATTTTTTAAAGGGAAAAGGGATTATTATTCACAAATGAGGAAGGTTCGAGTTTGAGGTGTTAGGATAGAATAGAAGATAGAAGAAGTAAATGAAAAGAGTAGTGTCTTCCTTACCCCAGTTACGCCATGTGCCAAATTGTCTATTAGTGAATTATTATAATACATCTATTATCTATATACAAACCCATACAATTATTAAAAGTCGTTATTAATAGTCAGCGGTGAGTGTTAGTTATGAGAACAAGATTTTTCAATACTTGAAATTAATGTAATTCTAATTTTAAAATATTTCCGTAACAATAAAATAAGTATTTTTTAGATATGTAACACATTAATAGGTCCAGAGCATCAATTGTCATAGTTTCAAAATAAAGTTAAACTTTACGATAAAATATGAGAACTAAAAACAAAAACAAAAAAACATCTACATGCAAATCACACAATGTGCAAAAACGCAAAATGCTATAGGTTATATATATATATATATATATATATATATATATATATATATATATATATATATATATATATATATATATATATATATATATATATATATATATATATATATATATATATATATATATATATATATATATATATATATATATAACCCAAAAGCTAATACATACAATATGTAAATCTCTAATATAATTACATTATATCACTCTATCAATACTTTAAGTATATAATATATTGTATTGAATATATAATATATAAGGATATAAAAAAAAATAAGAATACATTTATTTTAATTTAAAATAAAAACAAAATTAACATAATATTGATCTAATTATATTTAAGACTTTTGAATTGAACTAAAAAGAATATTTATTATCTTTATCCTTATATATTTTTACGCACAGACTAAAAACACACAATCCTAGAATAAAAACGCCATCAAACCTTCCTCTCCTACGACTGTGTATCCTGGACCTGCCGCAGCGTGACATAGACGAGACAGAAAGCCACATTTACATATGTTAGAGCGAGACAAAGCTTGTTTTGTTTGTTTGTGCTCAGAGAATGATGCAATCGTGCAATTTGTATTTTATTTACAATGGACTTACTTGAAATTTTTTGGATAAGAGTTTTGTAGAGATTTTTATCATTCTTTGAACACTAACTTAAAAATTAACAAGTAAAGCAGATATAATGTATTTTTGTTATATGTAAAAGTATTTTAAAAAGTTATTTTTTATTAGGCTATTATTATTATAATATTACTGCCATCAAAGAGACTATAGTAGCATTATATTAAATTTAATAAGTATATTATAAGTCCAGAAAAAAATGATAAACGAAATTGTATATCTTTAAATTAAAATAAGAAAATAAAATGAAAAACAAATAGAAATTAAATAAAATGAACAAAAAATAAAACAAACCTGTAACGTCTACTGCCATAATAATCTGGTGATACGGATCTCTCTCTATGAAGGTCGTGTTGCGAGCCGCGACTGTACATGCAACGTCACAAAATAGCGGCGAATGAACAAAAAAAACACGTAACAAATGAAATAAAGCGTGATTCTTAGCAAAATTGACACACATATGTGATACTGTATACAAAAATTGCTTGATTTCATGATAGGTAAAACAATGTGTATGATAACAAACGTAATGCAAAAATGTAAATGTGATGTGATCCATTTAAACTCATATATTATATGCCAAAAAAAATATCCAAAAATGACTATATACGATTCTAGACAGAATATTCTTTTTAATATATACGTAATTTAGTTATATAATACATAATATGGCATATAATATGAGTGTATAAATTAAAATTATGCACAAGTCATACCTCGGCGTTCCTTTTGTCGCTGTTTTCGCTGAAACTTTGCGAGGTGTAGAATCACGGCCTTGGCTTTGGCTCTTGACCTGAGAAATTATATTAGAAATTAAAAATCTATTAATTTAAAAAAAAACTGCAAATATTTTTTATTTATTATAATATATCATTAAAACACTAGCGACCTTTCATTACATTTTTCCGGGATAAAAAGTAACCTATGCTATTCCAGATCTATCTCTGTGCCGAATCTCATCCAGATCCGTTTAGTCGTTTTAAGGTAATAGAGTAACAAACACCCATCCAAACTTCGCATTTACATAATAATATATAGTGGTAAAATTAGTAATCACCTGATAAGCTTTGCAGACGCGGTCGACTTCGTTCTGCCTCTTTTGTGTGTGTTCCATCAGGTCTTTGTGGTCTTCAATAAGACCTTCTAACAGCTCAATCGATTCTGGCAGAGGCTCTGCTTCCAAGGCTATATAATTGATAAAAACATATTTAGACATTGTTTTTACTATACTTTTATTGAGATATAAACAAAAAGGTTCAAAGTTACTTCATAATACATAATATATGATAGCCATATAACTATAAAGTATTATAGAATTAAGCTAAAGCGCTTTTCCTGGGTGCATTATTGGATGCCTAACATTAACCTTTATATTACCTAACCTAATTTGTGAAGTAATTATTATAATAATAATAAAAACACACAAATACATAAATACAAACACACAAACACACGTACAAACATAAATATTAATTTTATAACTTACTGATTAAAGTGGTTTCGAGTCCAGAGAGCCATTGCAGCAGTTCTTCAAGTACAAGGTCCAAGTCTTTGAGACTTTGGAGGTGAGCTTCCAGTTTGCTGCCGCGTTGCATTGCCCATTGCCATACCTGAGACGAGACGTTACTTTTATTTTCTTAAATACTAGCATTTGCCAACAGCAACGTTATTTAAACGTTACGTTATTCAAACAAAGAGTAAGCATTGTCCATCCTGAACTTAACTCCAATTCGTTTCAACGAACTTCGAAGATCAGTCTTACAGCGTTAGTCACAAATGCACTTGATCTATTGTTTCCGACATTCGAATAATTTTCAGCAATCAGGTCACGAGTGAGACCTATCTATCTCCCAAAGATAGTTTTATTTAAAATATCCAAACTAAAATATCAAATATACGAGAAAATCTAAGGAAACAATAATAAAAATATAAGTTTAATATCGTATAACACCCAAAATCACCTGTCCAGCAGAAACTTTGCTAAATATCCTTATCACAGGCAACACTGACACCGTCAAGTTTCTTGGTTTGTATGGATTCATTTTCTCATTCAATTCATGATCTTCATTTAGGAATTATTTAATTACAACATTACGCTATATAATAAAGACTTGCAAATTATTTTATTTGCGAAATTAAAGTTAAGTAGGATAAAACAGTATGATATCTTGAGATAAGATAAAAATATTTCTTACAAATAAACCTTTTTATCAATTAAAATGTTTCAATCGATCAAAGTATTTAAGGTATCAACTCTCAAGGTTTTACTAAAACTGCACTGCAGGTGTTATAAATCGAATAAAATAGCTTAATTTGTGGTGTAACGCTAATAATGAAATTAACGAATTTAAAAAACTTTCCATTAAGAGGTATAAATATTTTCAATTTAATAATAATAAAAAAATATAGTTATGATTATTTAATAGAATTTCACCAATTTTGGTGGTGACGGATTTGTATACTAGGAATTCATTGGTTTTATAATACGGTAAAAGTATATTACGAATATTAAAACAGTTCTACCAACTTTCCAATAAAAAAAACACCTCGATCAAAGCAAAAAAAAAAAATCAGACAGTGCGAGTTAGACTTATGCACCGCGTTGTTTTTAGTGATTTCATTAAATGTAAATGTTACTCAAACATGAATCGTTTGCGTGTGTCATAATGTAGGCATAAAAAGCTGTAGGTACCTTGAATTTTGAGAATTTGCTATATATTTTAACTTGATACCTCCATGAATTTCTAAGAAAAAAACTCTTGACAGACAGACAGAGAAAAAGATAGATGGACTGAAAGTGTCCCAACAATATAATGATATCCTTCGAGGCCCGGAACTCACCTCGTCCCACCGGCTCTGTATGATGGTGATCCAGTGCTTGATGACGGAGACGGCGTCGGGGTGCGCCTTGCCCAGGATGGAGTGGGCCAGCGCGATGGTGTCGTCCTTGTCGCGGCGCTTGCCGTCCAGCTCGCGCGCGAAGCGCTCGTGCTCGTGCAGCTGCTGCTGCGCGTCCAGCTCGCCCTCCGGCAGCTGCCCCGAGAACCGCAGCTTGGTCTCCGCGTCCGACAGCCACTCCAGCAGCATGTTCACCGATTTGTGGAGGCGCTCCGCCTGGATCATTATAATGTTAATGTGGTAGCACTTTATTACACACAGCGCCATCTAGTTCCAAAGCAACGGATACCAAATAGTTTGAAACACTACACATATATAACTTTTAAATACATACACATTATAAGGATATACAAGATTTAGAGTCACTATAAACTGAAACAAAATTTTTATTTAAATTAACAGTTAGCAATCTTAATAATTTCTTAGATTTACGCGAATATTTGATGTATATATGTATGTACAAAATGGCTATGTATGATCTATAAAACGACTGGAGCAATTTTGATGACATTTTCAGGCAATCTTCCTCAATCGATCAGATTAACCCAGCAAATGATTCTGTAAATTTGGTAGCAATCGGAATTTTAAACGGCAAAGCCGTAAGTATTGCTAGTGTTAAAAAATAATCCTTTGATTATACATATTCATACCTCTTTCAGAGCAACTTCTAGTTTGCTCGCCTTCTTCTCACTGAGGCTCTGTACAGTGTCCCACGCTTGTTGCAGTTCACTGCATTGTTGTTTGATGTTTAGTGCATCTTCTGGAGGTACCTGGTGTACAAATGATAAAATTTTAATATTTAGGAGACGACATTGGAGTTTGATTGATCAATTAAGATTTTAAAACAAAGCACTTTTATTTATAGAAATCTTTGCTATATAAATACACATTTCCTAACAAATCTTTTTAAAAATAGGCGTGCGCATGTGATTTTAAGTAAAATTAACGATTTCAATTAAAATATCGAAAGTACTAATTGTCTAAGAAGAGAAAAGTTTTTTAGGTGTACTTTTGAAACGCTAACTGTGGGCCTTAAGTCGTGTGTATAATAATTTATAAAAATATAATACTTACGGTAGCTTCCAAATCTCTGCCGGTTTTGAGAACAGATTGCATTTGCTGCTCACGGTTATGTAAATCCTCCTCGAATTGCTAAATAAACAAATCTTACCTTAATACTTTAATTTTTAAAAAAATATTTAATTTAAACATATCAAGTTTATTAAAAAGTAAAAAGTAAAAGTAAAACTAAGTTTAAAGTAAATGTCAATGAAAATTGAAAGGGTGTTTCATTAAGACGGAAAATGGATGGTTTATGGGTAGTACTGGCTCATATTTTTTTTTGTTTTAAAGGTGAATTAGTCAAGAGCTCTCTTAGCTATGTTCAATAAAACTCGATCCAAGATGGATCCAAAAAATGGCGGATTACATATTTTTTCACAACCCACTCCATATGGGTATTAACTATCAAGCGAAAGAGCTTGACTACTAGAATAATGACACTATATTGAAAGGGAATGCTTAATGAGGAATATTTACTAACGAAATGAAAAACCATTATTATTATTAAATGTAATTGTTATTTGCTTACCTTATGTTGCTCAATGAGAGCCATGACGGTGTCCAGATCACCATGCAGAGGGGCGTCCGCGGCGAGCGCGCGCTCCCGCTTGGCCAGCCACTCTAGCAGCGCCGACATCGCGTCCTTGAACTGCCCCGAGTACAGCAGCGCCTCCTCCAGCTTGCGTTGTCTGACACCATACCATACCATACACCATAAATAACTGGCAAATTACTTTTGCTTCGATGGAATATGTTTAGCTCTCAACCATTATCGAATGATTGCTCTATGGGTATTGAGTAGTCTAGTTCATAGTACTTTCTGGGCATTTAATTTATTTTAATAATTAATACTAATACTCCTTCTACATAAAATAAATAATAAAATAACATATGGGATAACAATAGACCTAACTTTTTTTTACTTTTGTTTTTTAATAGTTTTGTACTAGCTGTTGCTATGTTTATTAACAATGAATTAAAAATCATTAAAAATGCGAAAAAAGGAGAAATCTTTATAAAAATTATCGTTAATTTACGTCTTTTAAATGATTGTTGTAAAAGAAAAAAAAAATCGAAACGTCGCAAATCAAAACTAATTGAAATATTTGAAATATTTGAGTAAACCCAAGAAAGTATGTGGACCGCTCACCTATCAACCGCCTTGGAGCAGACGCTGGTCCACTTGGTCTTGAGGTCGGTGAGCATGTTGCGCAGCGCGACCTCGTCCGTCTTCGGCGCCTTGTCCTTGAGCTGCTTGCCCACCTTGCTGGTCTGGTCGTACACCGGCTGCTTCGCCGCCAGCGACTTTTGGAACTCGCGGTGTTTGTTGAGTCTGGATGGGAAATTATCAAAATACGTGAAGAATACACAGATAAATATAAAACTACTTCGTGACGTCAAAGTCTATTAAAATAGAGCGCTGTTGTTTGGTGTAGACCGGTTCATATGTTGATTAAAATGTTGTCATAAACTATGAAGTCATGTCAAACGCGCCTAAATAGTAGGTGATTAAAATATTAATATCATTTCTATAATATCTAGGATATTATTAAATGTTATTGTTTTTAAAAAAATAATAAGTTTAACGTTTTATTCAAAAAAAAAACACTTCTACAAGTAAAATGTCAATATTAAGTTGTACAGAAGTCAGACTAAATATTTTTAGCTAATTTATTTAAATGATATGAACAAATATAATTATAGGTTAGAAATTACCTTAGTTTTATCTTCTCGGGGTCGTTGATGGTGGCTTCAGAGTTGAGTTGGTCTAACTGAGTTTCAGTTTCTCCCAGCCAATTCATCAAATTGGTCCTGTGTTGATAAATATATAATAGTATAAAAACATCAGTAGAAGTATAAAAAAATCTAAGCTAAATTTTACTTAAAAAATAGTATCTCAATTTCCAACCAAACAAAAGACAAAAACTCTTAAACAGAATCTAGCTTCACTTACCACATATCATTAAACTCCTTGGCTTCCTTCAGACCATGATCCAAAGCCCTGGTCCTCTCAGCCGCCTTGGAGACCACTCTCTCCCACCGATGCTGGACGGACACTAACAGGTTCTTGATAAGAATAACATCTTGTTTCTGACTGAAGTACTTCAGATGAGTTCCCTTCTTGTCCAGTTGAAGCATGGTCTCTCTGTGAGTAGACACCTCCTTTTGGAATGACTTGTGTTCTTCGACTTGAGCTGTAAAAGTTATTAAGTTAGCATTTTTAATATTTATAGTTTTCTATGCATATAATAAAATTCTAACTTAGTCGAATCTGTACATTGAACATTTTCCAGAAAATCTATAGTTTTTGGAATTTTTGACTGTCTGTCTGTGACCGCGTCACAAGAAAACCAGTGGACATAATTTGACAAAATTTTGTGTAATGATAGCTCGCTATCCGGGTTCTCTCTTTCTACACCCAAAAGAGAGAAAGAGAGAGAGAGAGAGATAGAGAGAGAGATAGAGAGAGAAATAGAGAGAGAGAGAGAAAAATAGAGAGAGAGAGAGAAATAGAGAGAGAGAGAGAGAAATAGAGAGAGAGAGATTAAGCCGTATACTCACTGAGCAGAGTCTCCATGACCCTGGACACGGGTTTGGCGGATGTGAGGGTCTTCTCGGCGCTGGTGAGCCAGTCCACGAAGGCTTGCAGGGCGTCGTGGAACTCCGTCGCTTCTTTGAGAGCTATTTCTAATTTGATCTTTTTGTCTGACGCTCTGTTGATAAAAACGATGTGTTCATGTTATTGAAATAAATTGTTTTTATTATGAACACCATGTGATACATAAAAATTAAAAAGGCAACAACATCATCTTATTAAATAAACTTAATAAATTCTTCAAAGTTTTAGGTTAAGTAACGTAAAATAATTTTAATCTAAAGTTAAAATAAAAAACTACATTCATTTAGGCATTATGTCAGTGTCGATTGTTATAGAGTTTCATTATTTAAAGAGGAAAATTTAATTAACTTTCAACACAGAAATTGACAGATAAACACATACCTAGATGTAACATTATCCCATCTGGACTTGAGATTGTTCAGATTGAGATGCAGCTGAGACGTGGGGTTGGGTTTCTCCTGGCGTTTGATGTACTCCTGTCCTTGCTGCAGCACAGCTTCCACTTTGGGTCGGTTGGCTTCGACCTCGTTGTATACCTCCTGTTACAGACATATAAATACAATATAAAAAAATATTAATGCTTACATATCTAAATTCACCAAAAATAACTTTTTTTAAGATTGTATATTTTTTGCAACCAGAAGTAAAAAAAAACTAAAAATGGTATATCAACAAATCTAGCAGAAATTATACATTTAACATACCATGAACCTCTCGAGTTGCTCTGTGGCGGTCTCCGGCAAGCCGCCCACGGGTTTGGACGCGGCGATGGCGCTGTCCACTTCAGACAGCCACGACAATAGATCGCCGATCTCTGCGTTGAAGCTGTTCAGAGATAGGGAAATTAGAAATTGGTTACGATATGATCATGTATATTTAAAATACTTTTTAAGTTACAGGATATATTCCTCATTATTATATACTCGACATTTCAATAAAATATAAACTGCCAGACATAAAAACAAAACACAAATCTCACCTTTGAGCCTCTCGCAAAGCGTCCTCTAGCTCAGCCTGTCGGTCCCGCGCCTTCTGCTGCAGCTCGCGCCACTTCCTGTTCAGTGTTGCCAACTTCTCCGCTGTCTCACCCGCTTCCTCTGAGCCTGTGGAAAAAATAATATTTAGGAACTGGTAATCATGGTGTTCCATTATGGATATCTGGAAAATGGACAGCTTTCTCTTTCCTTCTATGCTCTTCTTGATGTTATAACTATCATACATTATCGCTCGAGACGTAGATATATCAAAAACATGTGTCAAAAAAATAGCATTAATGTTTTAATTAATGATATAGGCCATATTTAAATTAATTAAGAAATACTGCTAATTGCTCTCGGTAGAACTAGAAATTATAATCACTAGTTAACCAAACAGTACCTAATATCGTAAGTTCCAAAAACAGTCATAATATATTTTGATATATACCAGTAGTTTGCTGTACGAGCTGCGCGCCCGCCTCGTTGAGTGAGTCCACACTGGGCTGGTGGGCTGCTATGTCGTTCACCAGCACCTTTAGTTTGGCAAGTTCTACTTCCAGTATTTGAGGATCTCCAGCCACCTGATGTAAGAAATTACACGATTAAACTCAAAGATCACATTTGAGAAAATATGTCAAGTGTAAAACCTATATGAACAAGGGTGTTCAATATATAAATACACTATTATCGCTTACAGTGAACATTAAGTCTAAGGTAAGTTTTAACTAGATATTCACAATAAAAAAAAAGATAAATTATTAAGTCCATCTCAATCAAGTAGGCATAGGCACCCTACCCACTTCCAAACAAAATCAAACACACTCACAGGTTTCAAAGTATCCAGGGTATCGCTGGTATGCTTGATCCAGGCCAAGGTGTCTCTCAGTGCGTGCTGCAGCTGCCCCAGCCGCAGCAGCGCGCGCTCCAGCTGCTGCTGCCTCTCCACCATGCCGCGCAGCAACGCCGCCCACCGCGCATTCACTTCCCCTAAGGGCTGCTTAATGGCGGACGCTTGTTCTGACGACGTGCGCTCTGTTAGCTCCGCGGCTTGCCTATATATTTGTATACATGTTAATATATCATATATATACAGTACTTACTACATAGAACATTGATAGACACACATTAAGTTCCCTTATTGACAAAAACTAAATGTATTTCTGAAATATCACTATTACACATAAGTTCGAATTTCAGAAATAAAGCTTGAATATTTGATTTCCTCTGGATCATTGATATACTAGGAAAAAAGGTGTAGATAAGTCATACGCGCTCAAAAAGTGGCACACTAAAACTAGGCTATTGGCCTACCAACGCGTTGACGACGCACTGTCGAGAATTATATTTGTCTCTTTTTCACTGGCGATACTTGAATCATGCCATCCTATTTTGACGACTAATCGTAATGTAGTGTGTTATTGCAATATTTTTAGTTATTCTGTATTCATGTGTGCGTTAGTGTGCCGTTTTTGAAGATAGAATGTCATTTAGGTAACGTATCTACACCTTTTTACTTATAATATCATTGCTCTGGATATATTGTACAACTAGATGGCGGTTTTTAAATTTTTGATATGTAAATAAATTACTTTAAACTTATGGCACTAAACTAGATCTATAACAACTTAAGGTATAGCAACAAGATTATACAGAAAGCCTTTAATAACTATATTTTGATCACTTGCGGCACGATTATAGTGTCTACTTACTACCAGGAATAAACTTCATGCAAATACCTTGCTGTCAGGGTTACGTAAGTTAGGGATTTTAATTATAAAAACAAACAAAAGAAAAGGACATAATTGTTTTAGCACTATTATAATTTTTTTTGTTGTTTATGTTTTCAGTTAAAAATATAAATAATACAGCCAGCCCAAGCTGCCATACACTACCTTGGAACATTAGTATATGGCAGCTTGGGCTGTCACGACCGTTGGCCGACTATATTTTTCATAGGCTTTGATATAAGTTAGGACAAAGAGCATACAAAACAAAATGACTAACTTGTTTGAGTTAAGTAAAAATAATATTAAGTTAATAAGTAGATATTATTAAAAGAAAGATGTTAGAAAAATAACGGTCACAAAAACGACATTCAATATAAAAATTTATACGACATACTGACGTTAATTTTTGTACAGTCAGCAATAAAAAATTTTAACCACAATAATTTTATTCATAATTTTAAATAAATTTATTCCTTTTCTTTATTTTTGTAATATATAACACACATATTGTATATTTGAAAGGTAACATTTGCGGGAAAATGTACAACTGATGTTTAGTAAAAAGTAATAGCAACGATTTATAGGAAAAAAATTGAAAAAAAAACTATTATTTTGCCGACTGTACAAATCCATGTGACATGACTACAGATAACAAAAACAAGAAGCACACACAAAATGTTTAGATCAAATCCTTGCCTCATCAAACTCCTGCGATACCATCGGCGCGGGACATAAAAAATATTAGTTCGTGATTAATATGGAGTTCTAATAAAATTTTAGGAACACATAATACAATATCAAGAATATTACAAAAAACAATTAACTTTTTGAAATAAGTTTAAAATTCAAGTACCTATGTGATATGTTTAAAATAAATTTAAATTATTTTGTTAAAACCATCACCATATTATTATATTACAGGGGTATTAATTAACCAATACAATATTTTAAAAACTCCAAAACGATTTTAATATAAAGTAGTTAATTCTAAAATAACATTATTATAATAGTAAAAAAATACAGTATTAAACTAGCGTTTCCCGCGGCCCCGCCCGCGTTCTAAAAGACGGAAACCAAATTCTTAGATTTAGTTTTACTTATAGGTAATGCTAAAGAAAACGAGATAATTTCCTGCAGCAAAAAGTATCCATATAAATATACATTGACCTCGATTACATACTATCATCATACCAATTTTCATCAAACTCTATCCAGCGGTTTTCTTCACAGACAGGCAGACAAAAATTCTAAAAACTATAGATTCGGCCTCTATATCGTTAATAATGAATATTTCAATTAGATTTTCCAATAGTACTCACAGACAGTAAAGATTTGACTAAGTAATTATATGAATCATTGGAGAAGGGTTGCTCGTGACCGAACTCAATGGAAGATGTTAGAGGAGGCCTATGCCAAGAGGCACACCGAATTGAGAGATATTCTGTTATAAATAGAAAATACAATTGTAAAGTGTAAAGTAAATTTGTAAATCTGCATTTCGGAATAAAGGGCTTATGAATATTATATGAATAGAAGAGGAATTTACCTATTCAGCGCTTCGACCTTGACCATGTGCGGGTCGACCTCCTGCTTGAAGGCGGCGAGCTGCGCGATCTGGCGCTTCACGGCGTCGATGTCGGAGCCCAGCGGGCCCATGCGCGAGAACCGCTCCTCCGCGGTGTCCAGGAACTCCAGAAGGTTCTACAACAAATTGGGTATGTTAGTAAAACCTGATTTTTAATAAAAATATACATTTATAACTTTGATTTTGTTCACACTTTTTGAAAGATTTATGTTTTGCGCAGAATCATAATCCTTTCGATAAATGAATAGCCTTAGTCACTTCTCATAATATCAGATCAAGCATCAGCATTTGCCAGTGAAAGTTCCTGTCAAAATCGATCTAGCCATTTGGAGGAATAACCGAGCTTGAAACGGAAAAAAATGATATTAGTTCATGATACTAAAATGATACCATTAATGTTAATATATTTGGAGTAGTAGACCAATAGTTGGCTTGGAAAAACAAGTGCAACGGTTTTAATCCCGTTTTTCTGGTATTTCTCAAGTCCACTCAATGCTAGACGGCTGTTAAAACTACTTTGCTCTTTACACAGTACTCTTTTTTATTTAAATCCGAAAATATGTGAAAATAGAAATACCAATCTGGCCACTTACTTGCAAGGTGTCATGGAACTCCATGGCTTTCTCCATGGCATCGATGAGGTTCTCTTCCCTGCGGGCGTACAGCGCTGTGATGTTGTCCCACGCACTGTCCAAATCTTCCATATGTTTCTTGACCTCTGGCTTGTCTGGTTCCCCACATATTGACATGAGGGTTGAACCAGTTTTGCGGACTTTTTCCACCTATCGGGATAATATTGTATGGATTAGTTACATCAAAGTACTATAAAGTTTTGACGACAATGAAGTGTATCTATGCGATTTTCGGAAGAATGTTTATACTGATAATGTTAATCTACTAAAGAGCTATCTAATTTAAAGCTTATACATCTTGAAAATAATATAGCTAAAACATCAGTGTAGCTCTAACAAAAATTTATAACGACCAATTGGCTTTGTAACACCAATAACATCAAGCGACTCCCGTGACGCAAAACTTTTTTTAAAAAAAAGTCAGTAAGAACTGCAGTCGCGGACGGAACCCGCGCTCACCTCGGGCTTGGCGTGGTCGATCTCGTGGCGGATCTCCTGCAGCGCGACCTGCTGCGCCTGGATGGCGGCGGGCTGCGCGGCGGGCGGCGGCTGCGCGGCCAGCGCGTCCGCCAGCTCGCCCAGCGCCGCCATCACCGCGTCCAGCTGCTGCCAGAAGCGGCGCGCCGTGTCCAGCGCCTGCTCCAGCGACGAGCCGCGGTCGGTGGACGCCTTCTGCACCTCCGCCCATAGTCTGGGGACGAATCGTACATTATTATAACAATAAAAGTTCGGATGGGAGTGAATATTTCTTACTCAACCACAAGAAACGGTTGAACGGATCTGGTTGAAAGGCACGGAGATATATTATATATAGTAGTATAGGGGATAGATCACAATAGCACTTCAATAGGATATTTTTTATCCCATAAAATAATCTAAAATGTTTTAATATGTGTGTTGTTATTGTAGTTTTAATAATAATAAAAAAGAAATTGCTTTAATCTTACACTAGATGATTAAAATTTTTAGTTAGTTCCTTCAAAACTTTTGTTAAGACAAAATCATGGTCTGTTAACGGAATTGTAGATTAAACTTTAAAAAAATACGAATGAAACAGATCATTTATATACTTGATGAGTCGATGAAAGAAAAATTAATCAACTTAGAATTTAAACTTTACTTATTGAGTTTATCCAGTTTATTCTTAATATCTCTAACGGCGGGATCGCTCTTGTTAGCTTTGGCCATGACGTCGGAGGCGGCTCGCTGCACCGCGCGGTACGCCTCTTGCCGCTTGTCCAGGTCTTCTATTAACGCATTGTTCTCTTCTATCTGATCCCTATACACATCATTGACATGGTTTAAAATGTTAATAAAAACTCAATATATCTCATTATTTCAAACTTTATATTTAAATATATAAAATAAATTACAAGTCACAACAAACAGATTCTTCATAATTATTATCCATAGGTCATAGTGGTAAAATTTCTATAAATCATCTATGTCCTAGAAGCAAGCCTTTCTAGATATATATCCGGAAAGATACAAGTAATAACAATATATCTACGACATTACCAATATTAGTTATCTATAACATAAATATATTATTAAAAAAAAATTATATAATAATCATACTGTATCTTGTGTGGATGAGCAGACACGGGCTCGGCTCGCTGCAGCTGGTCGGCGGCTCCTGAGAGCGCGCGCACCATGCCTTCTAGTCGCTCGGCGAAAACTGACGACTCTTGCAACGCCTAAGCGAAATTGTACTTTATTACTTTCAACATACGGTATGTTTACCATTGTATTAGCAGAACTTACGTTAATTCAGAATATTTGAGGTTCGAATAATATTTAATAGTAACTAACTTGTGTTTAAATTCTACTGAGTAACAAATTTTTTGAGTAACAAATTATTAGAGTAACAAATTTTTTACAATTTTAACTGTCTTTTTCTTTTTTATAATTTGTAAAATAATCTTTATTTTTAGAATGAAATTTAAAATGAAATTTTGGAATGGAACTTCATCTTTCCAAACAGGAGATAGATTCTGGAAAAATATGTATTTTCCAAATTTCTTTTTTATTTTTATTTTATCTGGCATTAGCCTACCTGTTCTAATTCCTGCTGTCTCTGCCTCAGTTCAGCTCTGAGGGCGTTGTATCGGTCGCAATCGCTCTCCACTGTGTCTTGGATCTTGACGGCATCTTCTTCACAGCACAGTTTGGACAAAGCTTCACCCGTTTTGATCAGTTTGTCTACTAATGGTTTGTGTCCAGCGATGGATTGTTGAAGCATCTGAGAAAAAATATGGGATTTGTTTACATTTTCTTAATTATATTTTAACTAGCCTTCCTAGGTATTTTTTGTAGGCATTTGCGATTTATATAATTTCATACATTCGAAGGCCTATTAGAATAATAGCAAAAATAAAAACTTTATTTCCTTCATTCATCATAACTGTAAAATTGCAAAGTATATTAAATAAATAAAATGACATAAGTTAACTACAGTCAAAAAATCACACTATAGTGCAAAATATTCACAGCACTATAGTGCAACTATACTATAGTGTATCTCACCTCGTTCTTGTCCTGTTGCTGCGCGATGTGGTCGGGGCGGAGCGCGGGCAGCGCCAGCGCGTCCACCTGCTTCTCCATCTCGTCCAGCCACGCGTACAGACTGACAAGTTATGCATTTATTAAGAAAAAATGTATGTCTAGGGTTTTCTACAATAATAATCTATATATATAAAAATGAAACCCGTTTTCCGTTGTCACGACATAGCATGAAAACGGCTTGACCGATTTGGCTAATTTTGGTCTTGAATTATTTGTGGAAGTCCAGGGAAGGTTTTAAAGGTGAATAAATATGAAAGTTGTGCGGAAAAAAAGGAAATTAAAAAAAAATCTTTATAACATTAATGGCGTTTGACGTATCATGTTATTACCGTTGCCATGGTGAGTGCAATGGTAATTAAATCAGCGAATACATACTGGGAGGTGCGAAGTAAATGTTGTTTTGCGAATGCGTAATAAAACATTTCACCGGGAGGAAAAGTTTATAAAAAAATTGTATGTAGACAGAACAACGTCTGTCGGGTCCGCTAGTTATAGTATAAATATATTAATGAAATACTACAGTTATTTTTTGCAACTGATTAATATTCTAACCTTTAATAAAACCTATGCGTTTAAAACAACATACAAATGACTTTTCAGTGCAACATTCTCATTTTGTATTAATTAAAAAAAACGCCAAAGTAATTAAAATAAGATAGAGAAATTAACAAGGACCGACCAATTTCCGTATCCAATCCAATAAATCCAATCCAATAAATCCTAGTTTTTCGCACGCCAGCGCCATTTTAGTGGGGTTTTGACACTTTTTCAACTTGTATCCTTATCTATACACGCTATAAATAAAAGATACTTATAACAAAATCCACCGACCCATTGTGCGTGTCGGCGAAGTGCTCGGCGAGCGGCAGCGCCTGCTCGAGCGCGGCGAGGCGCGCGGCCGCCAGCGCGCCCACCTCCTCCACGGTCTCGCGCAGCTCCTCGCTGCGCTCGCGCACCACCGCCGCCTCCTCCGACGACTGGCACTCGCGCAGCACCTGCCGGGGACGCCGTGCGTTGTATTTACCGTACTCAATTATAAATAGTAAGTTAGTGTGCGCGTGATTTAAATAGTAGCAAGTAGACTAATATCACACTTTAGGTCTAGGGACGGAAAGAAGTCTTTAGCATTTAATTTGAGAAAGTATAAATACTAGCCAATTTAAAACGTGAATAATTTAAAAAGAAAGATACTCGGTATAATGGTTCATAAGAAATTCAAATTTTTAAAGTTGAAGTTTGTAACTAATATTTAAAACTATGCAGACAAATCAGACAGTCAATTCACATTTATACAAATAGACAAAGGAGATAGTCTTCTCTGTTGGTCAACAGATTATCTTCGCTTAGTCGTAATTAACAAGACTTAATATCAATAAAAAAAATAACAAACAGTATTTTTACATATAGTTAAATAGATAATTTTTATTCTAGTACTAGTAAATCGACGTACTTTCTTGGCCTGGCTGAGCAGCTCCCGGGCGCGCGCGCGCTGCGCGGCCACGTCGTCCACGAGCGGGCGCAGCGCGGCCAGCTGCGCGCGCGCCGCCGCCGCGTCGGCCGCGGGCGCGGGCAGCGCGCGCAGCGCCGCCTCCGCCGCGCGCAGCCACTCCGTCAGCTCCTCCATGTCGCCCACCACCTCCAGCGACCGCTGCGCACCGTCACAACGTGTTATAAATAATAAATAAATAAAAATGTTAGGACATCATTACGACAGCGCCATCTAGTTCTGCGGTGAGCTAAACTTGTGTTACGGATACCAGATAATTGTGTAGTATACACATATACATTTTAAATACATACATATTATAAATATATGTTATAGTGAACACTTCTCACTTATTTAAATATTTCTTCGTTTTCTTCTTACCTATTTAAAATAACTTCTGAAATTAAAATGATCTTTTCGAATTTTTTCACAGATTCTTATTTAGTTTTATATATATTATAAGGTACTCAAAATTATTTTGTAAATTTGAAAGTATGCAAAAAGTATATAGTAACATAGGAACAACTAAAACCTTAATCTCTCCCGTACTATGATTGCTAAAAAGCAATCAAAACGTCAGTAGTCATAACAAAACAAACCCGCGATAAAATCCAAAAAGACAATTTACATTGTTTCAGATTTTATTATTCCTCTTAAAATGTCCACTAACCTTCTTGCTGAGCAGTAGCCGCTCCGCCTTGCGCTGTATCTGCTCGGCGATGGCGTCGAAGCGGCGGTTGTCGCGCGTCACCACGCCCTCCACGTGCGTGGCGCCCTCGCCCGGCGAGATCTGCCACGATTCAATCATTATAATAGTTTGCCTCGATTGCTCATACACTTATACCTTGTTACCAAAATTGTAGGGTATAATGATTTTTTATATTTAGTTTGAGAAATGATTTATTCCAAATATATTCTTTTAGCCCTATAAACTTTAAAGGGGTTAACATTAAAATTTGCGACAAACAACATCTGTCTCTGCATAATTATAATCCCAATGAATACCAAACTTTGCTAACTGCACAAAATATGATAGTGACAAGATTAAATTCGAATCTTTTTCGAGAGACTTACAAATTTTTACAACATAATAGATAAACAATATTAATTAGTTTTTTGCTAAACAAAACATTCACCTGACATAATTGAGGCCCGACAAGGTTGATGTTGTCCAGTAACGGCCTAAACTCTTGTAGTTCAGCCTCTAACCTTAAGATGTCTTCCTCGCGGGGCTCTACCGATTGGAGGCAGGTCTCCGCACTCGACATCCAGTCTGATAATCTGTTAAAAATATAAATTTTATAATTATTACATTATGACACATTCTCAAATCGTGCATTCTCACTTTGCTACAAGCATTAGGCGATTTTCTGTAATTTCTAATAAAAATCAAGAGTCTGGTCACTGGTGTTGCAACAATTTCTTTGGAGAATATTATATTCATTTTTCCACATTTTTCTTCAATTCTATGAATTAATTGTTTAGACTAAAATAATAGCACCCTAACTGATTTTTGCAAAAATGTAAGTAATATTACAGTGCAGCATAAATAAGGTGAAACACACCATAAACTGCTCAACTCCAAGTTTTCTGACAGTAAAAACTTCTAGTCCATAGTCTGGTTCACCATAAAAGGTAGCCAGAAGACCAACTTACATACAATATTAGCATATATTATATTGTATATACATATAGTATACTTACTTTGCATGGCTATTATACAGCTGTTGCACCAACGGCAAGGTCTCGGAGGCCACCCGCAGAAGCTCCGCGCCGCGCGACGTCAGCTCGTTGTAGCGTCTTTGTAAAGCGTCCAGCTTGTCCTTCAGTTGCAGGGCCTCGTCTCCTGAGATATGCTTCATCAGCTCCAAGCCAGATTCCACCGTGCTGTCCACCGGCTCTTGCTTTGAGGCTATCTCTTCTGTTTTTTCCTGTTAGAAATTTAGTTTCGTTTTTATCAGGTCATAAGTGATTTTAATTTAAAAAAAGTAGCTCAATGTGCGTAAGAGAATGGTAAGAAGATGAAGAGACATTGAAATATGTTATGTCAAATTTCATATGCATCATATGATAGTACTGAAAAAGTACTAATATTCTGGGTGCGATGTACACTTTATACAATAAACATTCATTGATGTTCTAATAGACAAAATATTTGAAAAAAAAACCCACAATTCTAATCCAAATCAATTTGAACATGACTCAAATATAAAATACAAACAACTTACTGCTAGCTCGTCCATCTGGCGCAGCAGCTTCTCCATGTGGACCGGCAGGACCTTGCGCTTGGCGAGGTACTGCTCCATGCTGTCCATCCAGGCGGACAGGTCCTGGTACGTCAGCACCAGGTGGCGCAGACCCTTGCGGGAGTTGTCTAATAGCTCGCCAATGTTAAGACTATGGTCCACTAGAGTTTGGTATCTAGGGAAACAAAAAACAAAAATCTAAATATTACATAAAAGCGAAAGGTCACTCACTCACACACTCATTTAATCACGTATTAAGATTTTGGCAAAGAGGTAGTTTAAAGGCGACAGGGCCGAAATCTCGCAAGTTTGTATGATTGTATTGTCTTCCAACGATTCGTATGCTTTCCTGCATTTCCTGCAAATAAGATCAAAGGTCAAAATAGTTTAATATTAAATTACATACCTGTCAGTGGCGGCCTGTAGCCTGTCGGCCAACGCCGTGGCCTCGTCGTCGCCCACGAGCCCCATCAGCTGCGACGCAGTCTCCGTGAGCTGTTTGAATGGCGGTTGTTTGGACAAAATGTCGTCGTGGAGGAGCTGCAATAATATTTTTTATTATAGTACAAATCTTATCTATAAATACTATAAATTAAGGGCCCAGCTGCGTTTGTTTGAGCTAATCTCAGAAATTACACTAGGGATTTTGATAAAGTTCACATCGGGTTAAATTTTACGAATATAATATTTGTTATCATATTGTGAAATTAAGCTATCGGTATTATAGTAGTTCCTTTTAAGTTTCCATTATATTATACAGGCAAAGAAAGTCTGGGCTCAATAGTACTTGATAAAGCTATTATTGACTTATATTTCTTTCTGCAATTGTTTTAACAAAAAGGCTTCATTTACCTCACTTTGAAAAAGACCATAATCAATTTTTTATACATAATATAACAGGACTTTTCATGTAAAACAAAATAAAGTAATAATTATTTTATAAAATAAATCAATAACCAAACCAACCTTATGCTCCCTAATCTTTTGTTGTATCTTCTCTTCATCAGTGGGAACAAGTTCCAGAGCCTTCACCTTACGCTCGGTAGTGCCGAGCCATTCTACTAATGGCTGTAGTTGCTCTTGGAACTGTTTCGCCACCTATAAGAATTAGTTTATAATCTATAGAAAATGTGATACTAGCTTTAGTTTGCGACTTCGTGCTGTCACATTCTATTTGGAAGATCGTAGTTTTTAAATTTATACAAAATTAAGTATAAGTAGTAATATACTTAGATTAATAATAATTATCATTTGCATGTTCTATAATTAATACAATACATAAAATCTTAAAAATATATTTTTGAACTGGTACACTTTTTTACTCAACCCGACACTATTGTCATTTTTCAAAAAAAAAGGTAAGCTTAAAGTAAGCAGATAAGGAGGTGGCTTATTCTCATAGCATCCACCCCTTTTTTTAAAGCCTTTCAAACGAGCAGGATCAGGCCACAGTCAATCACACTGGCCAAGAGGGAGTTGGCAGACCGCACAATGCACATGACTTTCAAAAACTTGCTAAGTTTTCATAGAGGCTTCCTCACGGTGTTTAGCTGCACCATAGCTTACCTTCATAGCCTGCTCCAGGTCCAGCATCCTCTGCTGCGCGCCTCCGGTGAGCTGGTCGAAGCGCAGCATGAGCGCCTTGAGCTGCTTCTCGACGGCGGCGCGCTCGGGCGCGGCGCAGCCCGCCGCCACCTCGTTGCCCATCGCGAACAGCGACGACATCGAGTTCTGGCGGTCCATCAGCATCTTCTTCAGGAACTGGTGGGGAGAATTATTTGTTACTATATAGTAATACAGTATATCTATATTTATTTAGGAGTTGTTCGAATCAATTAGGAATTATGGTATCAGAGATAAAACTCTAACCACTTTCCAATTTTTTATTTCCATTATAACAATTATTTTGCTCTGAAATAACTTCGTTTACTGCAAATAATGTTTACGAAGTACAGAAAGATTACAATTATTTAGTTTTATTAATTCCAAAAACTTTAAACTTATTTTTTATCTATTACTTATAAGAAAAATTGACTATTACAAACATCTTTTAACCGCTAATTTATATACAGTCTAGTACAAAAAAAACTATATCGACATCATTTATTTACACAAAAACCTCGTGCTATTAAACACACAACACAGTAACAAAATATTATTACCTTTTGCTCTTGCAACTGAGCCTTCACAACCTTGTAGTCAGCGGACGGTGGTTTCTGGTTGTTGACCATGTCTTCTGTATCCGCCAGCCATTTTTCCAAACCGGCTAGAGCCTCTGCGAACTTGCCCGATTGTAACAGACCTACGTCCAGGCGACGTTCCCTTTCGTTCATCTAGACGGAAAAGTTCAAAAGTGAAAAGAAATAGGCGATTTGATGTTTTATTATTAAAATTTATTTCTTCCACGAATATTACTGTCGCGTCATCTTTAAATTGAATTCTAAGTTCAGAAAACAAAAAAAAAACAAGAAGAAAACTATAGATAATATACATAAATATCGACAAGTCTTATATTCAATCTGTTAGAGATGTTAAAAAAATATAAAGAATTAGTGATAATAATTTATGTAAAAGATAGTTTTTTTGTGTGATCAATAAACTTATACGATTTGCACTATTATTGACTAACAAAGGACTATATAATTTGAATTGTGTAGGTTCGATTCCCGTATACAGTATCTTAAAAAAAATTATGGGATATTTAAAAAAAAAACTATTTCTACCTTATCTTTAAGGGCGTTCCATCTATCGTTCATCTTTTCCAAGTCCTTTTCTAGCTGTTGTGTGGAAACTCCTTGTAAGGCAGATCTTACTAAGCCTTGACCAATCTTGTTGCAATGCGATACATTCTGGCCCAACGGCTCTAGAGTGCGTTTCTTTAAATCCGCGAAATCCTTTTGCTGTATGCGGATTTGTTCGACTTCAGATGAAACTGGTTTGAGGCTGCGGACTTGCTCTGACGCCTAGGTAAAAAAATTATATTAGTTGATTTTAATTGACTTTTTTACATGGCAACGAAAATTAATTCAATATTATTGATTTCTATAACAAAATTTTTGTCTAGTATATATAAAAAATACTCGGGATCGAAGAAAGTTGAAAATATTCGAAAGTTTGGGAAAATTGGAAGAAACTGAAAGTACTTTGCAACAAAGTAAGGTGTTACCTCATCAACATCATCGATCACAGAGTCATACGCCTTGTAGAAGGCCTCCAGCTTGCTGAGGGTGTCTTCCAAGTCTTGTTCCTTAGAGCGAGCACGCTCATCCAGCTTGCCTAGTTGTTTCCTTATATTTTCCACCTAAAAACGATGGCAAAAATGAATAAATAACGCAAAAAAAAACATCTTTTTATATAGTAGAACGAGAGTCTTATTAAAATTTTAAGTCAATATCAATATCAAAAAAACAACTTAAAAACTTACTTGATCTCTCGCCTTATCAGAGTCTCCATGGCTACCATCAGCCAGGTTTTCAGCGGCTCTCTCTGAAGCTATAACCAAGTCTTCAACATTCTCCAATTTCTTGTAGAATCTGCTCAGATCGTCCAATTGGGCTTTCACAGTCTTGATCTCTCGGCCTGGTGCCTTCATGGTGTCCAATTCTTTGTCCAAATCGGATAAATCGTGGGATACACTCTTTACTTTATCCTACGATACAAAAATGCAGATTTGAAAAAATATATAAATTATTAGATTATATAAGCTATAAGTAATTTAAAATAAATTAAAAAATTAAAAAGTCCCCGACACAAAGTAATAACTTATTTATATATATTCTTCATTTTGTGGACGCGGCCATTTTGGATGGATGAAATTTGTATAGTATTCTAGTAGTCAAGCCCTGTCATTTGATACCCATAATGAGGGTTGTTAAAAATATACAATCCTTTATTTCGTAGCGACGACCATCTTGGACTGATTTTCATCAAACATAACCAAGAACACTCCCAACTAATTCACTTTTCAAAAAAAAAAAACAAAATTGCTTCATCCGTTAGCTACGATGCCACAGATTAACCAAAACACATAACAGTGGAACCTCTTCAAACCAATCCCGTTCCCAGCACCAAGTACCAGAACTGACCTGGAACTGCGAGTAGGCGTGTGCAGCGCCGGCCAGCCTCTCCCTGGCGTCCTCGGTCTTGGCCTCCAGCTCCTGCAGGCGCTCCGCCAGCGAGCGCGCCGTGTCGTCCACCACGGACCTGGCGCGCGCGCCCGCCTCCGGGCCTCCGAACTCGGTCGCTAGGGCGACGATGTCGTCCGCTGCTATGTTCACGCTCTGGATGAACAATATTTAATTTTGATATACTTGTACTTGTATAAAAGTACACCCTAAAAATACTAGTAATGAAGGTTGAAAACTTAAAATAAGCTTATAACTGTGATTTTTCTAAAAGAAAGACCAATCAAGATAATATATTGCATTTATAAAATGCTTAAACGCTATTTCGATAGTATTACAGCGCAAAAAATTACAACATATTTCGAACTGCCATTAAAATATGCACACGATACTCAAAATCAGAAATCCAAACCACCATCAGACATAAAAAAATATACCAAAAAACCTAATCCAAATACACAAACCTGCAGCGGAGCCCTAAGCGCGTGCACGTGGTCCAGCAGGCGGGCCACGGCGTCCCGCGCGGCGGCGGGCGGCGCGACTAGTGCGGCCTCCAGGCGCTCCTCGCACCGAGCGAGGGGGGCTTCCACCGCCCGCACTTTGTCTAGGAAGTCGCCTAATTTACGCGATGTGGACTCCAGATACTCCACTTGTTGGAGCACCGCTGTTGGAAATAATGAATTGTGTAATACATTGAATTATTTAAATTAACTGTGCATATATTCTAATTACATATATATATACTTTTGTAAATTGTAATTTTTACTTATAACAAAAAGTTAACAAGAAAAAATGTTACATTTTTTGCCGTTTTAATCTGAATATCTCTCGTGACTATTCTGCCCTAAAACATACGAAAGTTCGGTGCAAAAATAAAAAATTATACACCTCAAAAAAAACGTTTCATTTAAAGTCTAATAATATCGTAAATATAACAAAATAGTGAACCAACATAACTTTAAATATTAAAAAAAAAAAAAACACATACCATTGTTAATTCTGTCCCATCTGTCCTTCATATCATCGAGCTGCTTCCTCACGACCTCCTGGTCCACGTCGCACGACGAGATGAATGTCTCGCCTAGAGTGCGGTTGTTCTCATATTCACCAGACCTGTTGAGTAATTACATTTTTAATAAAAAGGTAATGGTAAACGGTATATCCTTTAAAAATAGTTAGTTTGCCATAAATAATGGATTTTTCAACCAGTAAGTATTGTATAGGAATTAGAAAATAAGTCAGCTATTAACAAAAATATTATTCATTAAAACAGAATAAGGGAATTAAACAAACAACAAATTATTCTTAGAACTGATGCTTGATGTTCAGTGAGAAAATGCGATGACTAAATGCTAAATAAAATTTGACATTTAAATCCATTATTCATATCCATTATGAAAAAAATCAGTCTAGTTTAATTGCTAATATAAGGACTAATATAGTACTTATAAATATCAATTGAAATTAAAAGTCCAAATAACAAAAGGGTCACCTCTTCCAAACATCATTCCTGATCTGCTGCAGCTCCCGCAGCTGCTTCTCCACGTCCTTCTTGGTGAAGGCGACGGGCGGCAGCGCGTCCAGCCGGCGCTCCGCGTCCGCCAGCCACGGCACGAACGACTCCTGCGCCTTGCTGTACTTGCGGCAATGTTCCTGTGGGGGGGTTTTTTTTTTAATTAACATTGCAATCTATAGTACGTGGCTAAATCTTAATGTTCTCATACTTTTCAACTTTTTTAAATTTTATGTGACATTCTTTGTTTTGCCCCTGTACCCTTCATTTGATAGTTGACTAGACAAAAGCTATGGAGATAAATAAAACTGAAGTGTTTCTTCGTAATGTCAAAATAACAAGTTTGTAAATTCATATGGAATTATGTATAAAGACATTTTTTATTTTTTGGATGTCTGTCTGTGTTGTTCCAGAAAATCTCTGAAATTCCTGGACTGACTTTGACAGTAATTACACCGAAAGATAGCTGATGTTATTAGGAGCGACTAGGTTACTTTTTTACAACATAAAATAATAATAAATACGCTACCACACTATCTAGTCTAAATTTAAGCTAGCATATTATTAATGTGGCCAGAGACTTGCACTTTCTTTAGGTCCCAGTGTCACGTCACGCATATTCAAGCAACTTTTTGCAATACAATATACTCGTACTAATACAGTTGATTTGTATTTATTATTATATATTTAAACCGTTATTTTCATGTAATCAAAGTATATAAAGGGTTATTACCTGGAATAGTACTTAAAAAAATGGAAAAATTTTCAGGAAAAACATTTTTCTAGTATTTTCTTTATAATATATAGTAATTTAACTTACCATAGCTGTTTGTAGACGTGTGTATCTGTCGACGGTTTCCCGCTTGAGTTTGTCCCATTGCGTTTGAATCCTGTCCAAGTCCTTACGTAGATTTTGATGCGCTGGCTTCTTCTCCATCTCACGACCTATATGAAACAGATTGATATATATTATACTAGCGGTGCCCGCGGCTTCGCTCGCGCTAAGAGTGAATAAAATAAACGTTTTTGCTTATATACTGTTACTTATAATGTACCAAGGACTGATTCCCCATTTAAAGTTCTGGCCCTCTTAATTTGTATTGCAGAGCATTATTTCAGTGTCACGCAAAATATTTCAATAGAATTAAATTTCCCATACAAACTTAGCCACCCCCTTTAACCCCCAATGGGGGTGAATTTCGAAAAACCCTGAAATACGTGTTTCATCATTTGTACTAAAAAGCATTAATTTAAAGTTTCATGCAAAAATGTGCAATAAAAATATTTTTCTCATACAAACTTTGCCACCCCTTTTAACCCTTTTAGGGGTTGAATTTCCAGAAAATAATATGCCTATTTCCTTCTCATGAATGCAAACTATCTACATACCAAATTTCAGCAAAATCGGTTGGGTGGTTTAGGCGTGAAAAGGTAACAGACAGACAGACAGACAGACAGACAGAGTTACTTTCGCATTTATAATATAGTATGGATAAATATCGTGAAAAGTTTAATTAATCTTCTTTTCAAACCTTTATCCAGCAGCATGATGATCTCGTGCTCGCGCTGGTTGAGGTCCCTGTAGAGCGGCTCGTGCTTGTCCAGCTGCTGCTGCAGCGCGGCGCGGTCGGCCGACACCTGCAGGCGCGCCGGCAGCGCCGCCAGCTCCGCCTGCAGCCAGCCCAGCGTGCGCGATATCGACTCCTCCAGGTTGCGGCCGTCCCTGTGGAATTGTTTCATGTAATAACACATACTTTTTTTTTTCTTGTCCTTTTCACAATAAACTATGTAAAAAGGCAATCTTTTTGTTATTGGCTTTAATATGTTCCAGTTATTTATAGCTTTATCCAGTAGACGCATTTAAATTAAAAAATACATACATCTACAATTCTTTACTTTTTGAATTTTAATATATTATTAATATAATTATTTTTTTAATATATTATTAATAAGGCAGTGGTAGCCCAGCGGTAACGCGTCGCTCGTATAACCGAGTGATACGGGTTCAAATCCGGGTCTCGCACCTCTGATATTTTCATGTGCAAATCATTAATAACATGATTACCACTTGTCTTACGGTGAAGGAAAACATCGTGAGGAAACCTGCATGTCTGAGAAAACCTAGCAAGTTTTCGTAAGACATGTGAAGTCCGCCAACACGCACTAGGCCAGCGCGGTGGACTATGGCCTGATCCCCCTCGTACTGAGGGAGGCCCGTGCTGAGCAGTGGGACGTTAAAAAGGGCTGATGATGATATTTTTAATACATTAGTATACAACCTTTAAAAAAATCTAAATTTGAAATATTCATAGATAACATAGGTTTAGTAAAGAAAGACGACCAATAATAATTCTATTAAGGTTCTACATCTAAAACTAGAAGCAAATAAACCAAGTAGCAGAATAACACTCACTTGAGCGCGGCCTCGAGCTCGGCCTGCGCGTGGTCCAGCTTGCGGCGCACGGCGTCGTAGAGGCGCGCGGCGGCCGCCAGCTGCGCGGCCACGTGCGCCGCGTCCAGGCGCGCGCCCGCGCCCGCCAGCACGCCCGCCAGCGCCGCGCCCGCGCCCTCCAGCTCCGCCAGCAGCGGCCGCTGCCCCTCCAGCTGCCGCTCCAGGTTCTGCAACCACGTTCGAAATCAGTCTTCAGAATCGTTGTGATTTCCAACTCGATGAAACGAAAAACTAAGTCCATAGAGACACAAACGCGTAGATCAAGTACCAGGCGCTCAGAGACGGGGAAGAGTTAGCGCCACCACATTAGTATTACATATTATACAGTGTGTACGCAGTGAGTTAAATTTATAAATAAAGATGTTTCACTTCTGACATGTGTACTTTGTACGTACGCACTTTTTTTTCATTTATATTGTTAGTTGTTATCTCACAGGAATGCAGTGTTGCTTTTAATTAGAGCATCATTTAGTCTAGTATTTTTTGTGTTTTTTTTTATATCACCTACTTTTGTAAGAATGTATGCTCTATTAGCAACCTATGTAATAATACGTAAATAATAAATAAATAAATATGTGAATGAATCAAAGTGATATATTACATTTTCGTGCTTTTATTCATAGATGTCGGTGTTATTAGTGTATAAACAATTTTAAATTTAAAATACTTCAGTTCACTTGAACTCTTATTTTCTCAAAATTTTATGACAAGAAGCGTCAAGAGTCGCATGAATTTTATAACATATCGCCTTTATTTTCCACGTGTCCAAATATATTTACAAATTGACACACAGCGCCACCTAGTTCCACAGTAGTTACGAGTAAAATATTTCATCGCATTAAAAAGTATCCCATATTTTGACTTGGATAACCAATTATCATAATATCTAATTTTATCAAATTGCATCCAATGGTTTTTTAGTAAAGCCGCCTTAGACAAACAGTCAAAACTTCTAAAAATACATTAAATAACGTCAAAAATTGTGAGGTCTTAAAAATTATTATCGAGCCGACTATTTCAATTACATTTTTTAAGTAAGAATTTTATTATATGTATAAAGAATAATCCATCAATACAATAATACGAAAATCAACCAAAACCAATCCTCACCTCGACCTCCCGGAGCTGATCAGCCAGGTCCCTCTGCGAGGGCACCTCGTCCAGCTTGTCGGAGATGGCGTGCAGGGCCGCCTTGAGCCGCGCGAGGCCGGCGTCCAGCTCGCGGGACGTGTCGGCCGCCGCGCCTAGGCTCTCGGCACGCTGTTCCAATCTGAATAAAGCAAATTATAAGATAATTTAATTTAATTTCCCTTAATATTACTGGTATTTTAAATAAATGACCACGATTGTTGTTAAACATTATTAACATCGGGAACCGATAATCAAACCAAAATGACAAAAAAAAACGAAAATAATAATTCTATTTAAAATACCAAATACTTGAGTACATCTAAGAAAAAATCGTTGGAAATATTTGTAATTGCTGTTTACATTTTATAACCTAAAGTTTCAATTTTAAGTACAAAACAATATAACAACACTAAATTTGCGTTATACCAACAATACTACCAACATAATAAACAAAAAAAATCTGCTTACTGGTTGAGCAAATCATTCCACTTGTCCTGCACCACCTGCAGTTTATTGCTAAGTTTATTCGCGTCCGGGTCGTTCTCTGGCAGACGCTGAAGCACGGTGTGCGCTACTTCTTCTAAGTGAGTCAGTTGCGGCTGTTGACTTCTGAACTCCTCGCGGAGAACTTGCACCTGACAGATTATATAAAATAGAGACACATCTTTTTTTAAAAGAAAACCAAAAAAAAAAAACTAAATTTCAAACGGTTAAATATGTCTTATAGCAACACCACTTTAAGATAATAAATGAAATTACTACTACTACGTCTTCTACCACCAAATTTCTGCTTAATTACCCAACTACCCCAAAACGCTAAACCAAAATTGATTTGAACACATTGAAAGCAACAAATTACCTGTTGCACCTGGGTGTGCACGACCCTGGAATCCGAGGAGATGGGTCCGAGGGCGGAGAGCATGCGCTCCTTGGCCGTGAGCCATACGGTGAGGCTGCTGTGCGAGTCGTGGAAGTCCTTCATCTCCTCCATCACCAGGATCCTTTGGATGGGAGGGTTGGATTAGTTGATTGATACACATAGATATGTTTACAACTACGTAATCGAATCTTGGACTTCGGGTACGCGAGAAAATTATTATATTACATAATAGGACTATAACGGACAAAAAACGTTTCATTTAATAGTTAAATTTTATATCTGTACTTATATCACTGAAAACTGATTAACTCTTACAATGAAAAAAAAAACAGTCATTAAGAAAAACAATATTATAGCAATATCAGCCATCTCTCGCACATTTCACCACGAAGAATCCTAAACAAGACTCGACATTTGATCCACCTAGTTTCCTAAGTTCCTACCACGTCACCATTAACGCGTGCAGGTTCTGCTTGGTTTCAGTGGGTAGTACTGGTTTTACGTTGCTAGCCAATGAGTCCGACATAACCACCTTCGTTTCCCAACATCAAAGAAGTGGTACCCAGGTCGTAACCACCATATTCCTACTCACTTGTCCTTGAACGCGTCGTGCAGCGCCCGCCAGCGCGCGGCCAGCTCGTCCGCCTCGTCGCGCAGGCGGTCCGCGCCCTCCACCGACGGCTTGCGCCGGAGCAGCTCGCGCACCTGAGTTGTACAGCGGTCATTAGGTGTTTATAATTAATAAATAAATATCTTAGGACATTATTACAACAGCGCCATCTAGTTCCGTGGTAAGCTACTAAGCTTGTATTACTAATACCAGATAGTTGATATACTACTCATATTAATTTTAAATACATACATATTATAAATATAAACACCCATGACTGGAGTACAAACATTCGTGATTAGCAAATGAATGCCCCCAGCGGGACTCGAACCCGCGACCGCTGGCGCAGAAAGTAGGGTCACTACCAACTGAGCCAAACGTGTCGTCATAAATAAGTGCCTAATATAAAATAGGTGCCTATAAAATTTGGGGATTTCACTGGGATCCCTTCATCAGATCCCGACTTGGTAACAATGGGACCATATTAGAAGAAGAAGTAAACCCTACTGAACAAAAGAAAATTTTTTTAAATCTTTCAACAGTTGGCGGAAATCGGTGAACATTCATAATAAAAATCGGTTTATAATAATAAAATACTTTTTCTATACTAGCTATTCAACCTGACTCCGCTTGGGTTAGTCCCTAGATACGTTATAACGGTTAGTGAGGGTATTTTAGTGATATGATATTTTCCTTTCCAAAAATACCCTCTATATTTACTCATATCACCATTCACCAGCTATCATCATCTATGGAATTTCATTAAAATGTGTCCAGAGGTTTTTTCGTGATGCGGTAACAAACATACAGACACTGACATGTATAGATAAAAAAAGAAAACTAGTATTGCAGTCCATTTTTAATTTTATTTCTTACTTTCTTAAAGTGGACTGGAAGAGATTTATTTTAGAGGTAAGTTCACATTTGCTTTAAAATAAATTAAATATAAATATTAAGAAAATTCAGCTTATTATCTTACCTGGGTCTTAGTAGAGTCTAGCATGCTCTGCTTCTCATACATCTCTTCTAGAGCCGCTCTCGCCTGTTTAATTGTCTTGTCGGCTTCTTCCTTTGTGTTGGGTACTGACTCTTTGGGCAATTGTCTTTGGATCTAATGAAACATAAAAAAAATTAAATTAATATTCAAATATATTATCTGGATTGAAAATATATTTAAGTAAATCTGTAAAAGTTCTTTGTATTTTAAAATTAAATACTTTATAGTATAATATGATTTTATATTATCTGTGCAAAATAAACAAAATATCATTATTAAAAAAAACTTAGAACTCACCTTATCTAAGAACGAGTTAAGAGATCGGAAGCTGTCCAGATGTTTCTTCACTTCCTCCCTGATAGAGTCGATCTCGGTCTGTCTGTCCGCGAGTTTTGTTCCGAGTAACTCGTACCTGTTGTTGATCTCGGATACTTGTTGTTGGACTGGTGAAAGTTCTATAAAAAAAAACAAAACATTAATTGACGAAAAAACTATAATAAAAAAAAGCTCGGCTGAATTTAGTTACGATGGACAATATCATTGAGACTGGCTGACTCAAGTCTTAGGAATTGCTCAACAGAAAAGTCAATTACTAATTTTATTTTAATTAAACCTACTTATGACAATAAATGTTACTTAAATTTACTAGCAGATTAATTAAATTTATATTAAAAAAGATATTCAACATATCTTACCATCCAAATGGAAGCCATCTTGACTGGACCGTCTGGAAGAAAAGCCAGAGGAAGCGGAGTGCGCACGCGCCTTGCCCGGCGACGGCGATCTCACTTCGCCACGACCTGGTGGGGAAAACAATCTTATAGTCTTGTTCTTTTTGTAAATATAAGTGACCTGAGTTACTTCCTGTAATATTAGCTACGTGCCAGTGAAAGTCCCGTCAAAAGCGGTCCAGCCGTTTTGGTGATTACTTGATTAGTCGGAACAAAAAGGCAACAACTTGTACCGCTGAAATTTACATGTGCAAATAATTTTCAACATGATTACCACTCATCTTACGGTTATCAAAAGACAATCGTGAGGAACCATGTATATCTAAAAAAACCTTGCAAGTTTTCGAAAGACATGCTCAATTTTCTAGACGAACGTAATGAATGGTCTGATCCATCATATTAAAAGGAGGCCCACTCCCAACAGTGGGACGTCAAAAAGGGTGAAAAATAATAAAAATACATACTAGGTGTATGTCTCTTGGCGGGGCTGTACAGCTGGCGGCGGCGCGGAGAGTCGGCGCGCTCGCCGCGGGTCAGCGCTTCGTACAACGCGCCTGCGTCGTTCACCTGCAATGATTATTATTCCCTTTATTGTACATCCGGTAAAGAAGAGAGAAAAAATATGCATTTACACAACAGTCCTTTACTAGAAGAGAGAGAAAAAAACGGTAAGTTATACTTATCTTGGGTTTACACAAATATTTGTCATTATAAATGAAACTATCTTTTCGTATTTTGTCGGATTTATTTTGATTTTTGGTTAATCTCTTCCGCGACCATGATTGCTGTTAAACATTCGAAACGCAGGGAACCAAAAATCAAAATAAATTTGTGACAAATCCGTAAAGATAGTTTCACTAAAAAGAAACAAAAGGTTGAAAAATAACTAAAAGGCCTATGTCTAATCGATAAGTGAACCAAACTATATAGTGATGTTATATCGATAGTATTATTCAAAATTAATTTAACACAAACCTTATCGATATTAACAGAGTAGTCCCTATACTCCTTCGCCAGCGGCCGGAGCTCGTCCTGCTGGTGCTTGATGACGTCCAGGTCCACTGCGACGGGGCGCAAGTGCCCCACGCGGGTCTCCATGTGCTGTAGCCATTCTAGGACCTGGCGAATAGAATATAATAAGCAAAACAATGTAAAATTAAATAAAACTACATCTGCTGCATTGTTAGAAAAGCTCCCAGAATGGAAGATTTCTTCCGACTTATGCAATTCACAAATATCATCATAATGGTAGTGTATTCCCACAAAATCTTTATAAATTATATCCTGTACCTTCCGATGTAATAAGATAATGAAAAATTAGTAGAAGAATTTAATTTTAAAAATGAAGTGATATCATTATATGTGTGTGTATAAATGAAGTGATATCTTAAACAGTCTCAAATATTCTCATTACGTATAAATATGTTACCTGTTCTCTCAATGACTCGTATTGGTTGAGCTGATCAGCTTTCTGCTTTGACAGCTTCTGTTTCTCCTCTAAAGATACGTTGAAGTCACGCCATTGATTCTCCAAAGCCTATGAGAAAAAATACAATATATTTAAAAAAAAGATTTTTTTAAGGAACTATAGTAAATAATAAAACTAAATGTTGCATACATTGCGAATGAAGAAAAATAAAAAATATATACTTCTAATCATTTTTTACCGGTTTTAAATTTTTTAAATTTTGCCAATGTCACGTAGATTGTTGGAGAATACATTATGAAAGAAAATACAAACCTTCATCCTGTCACGTACGACGTGCGTGTCGGTGACATCTTTCATGGAGATCAGCTCTTTGCCATTTCGGAGGCACTCTTCAAGTAGTGGCATTTGTTTGTCCCTGTTATAAAAGCCATATTTAATTAATATGATACATATTTTTTTGAATATTTTTTTAATATTTATATTTATTTGACTATTTATATTTTATAAAATTTAAAAACAAATAAATTTAGCCTTTCATGTATGACAGAAAAATTTATTCAATTCTATTATTTCCTTTAATGGCTTCCAGGAGTGCCAGTTGGGCACAGTTGACTTCGCCAATGTCGCGTAGATAGAAAAATTAAAAACACGCAGACACGGTAAAATTGTCAACTGATGGACCGACTGACGTGCTGTCAGTCTGTCAGTTTGCCAGATGTCTTACCTGGCAGCGGCGAGGTCGGCGAGGCGCGTGCGCTCGTCGCCGGCCAGCTCGGCCAGCTGCGCGCGCGCCGCGTCCAGCGCCGCCGCGCGCCGCGCGAACTGCGCCAGCTCCGCCGACACCTCCTCCAGGAACTGGTTGCGCTTGATCGAACGCTCCACCAGCTTCTCGTATCTGTTCGACATCAAAGATTGGGTAATATGTAGGTAATAGAAAATAAGGAGAATTTATTACTCCTTATAAGACAAAATGATAATTCATTACTTTGTTTAATCAAATTTATAAATCATGTTTTTTTTTTTTTAAGTTTTATCGTAATTATTGTACATTATTGTATGACTGTATCTGTATAGATTATAGCTTATATGTTAATCTAAATTATACAATTGCATCAAAATCCGTTAAGTAGGTTTTGCTCGCCTTCCCTTCGTTCTCAATAAATTTCGCATTCATAATATTACTAGTATCAAAAAACTACAAACAAAATAATACACGCACCTAGCATATATATCCTCAGCTCTTTGTTCCAGTTTCTTCGCAATCCTGGCGTTGCTGGGCGTGAGGGCCGCGTCCCGCGCCGACGACACCAGCTTGTTGAGAGTCGGCCTCCTCGCCTCTAGCTCCGAGTGACTGAGCCTTTGCTCTCGCACTTGCTCTTCGAGACGTTCGCGGATCAGAGACGCGGGTTTAAGTTGGCCCCTGAGATTAATATCAATATTATACAGATATCTAGTTTACATAGCACTATGAACAAATACATTTTTATACAGATATCTATAAGCGAAATTATCTTTTCGTATTTTGTCGCGGATTTATTAAGATTTTTGATTTCCCAAAAAAAATCCAGATTCCATAAAAAGTTGCTCACTCAATCATATACACATAAAATCTAAGAATAATTTATCAACAACTGGCACTTTCAACTCACTTGAAGCCAGTCTCGACAGCGGAGAGCCACTGCGCCTGCGCCTCGGCGGCGTCCTGCAGGCCCTGGCACTGCAGCAGCGCGGCCTGCAGCTCGGCGCAGCGCGCCGCCGCCGCCGCGCCCAGCTCGCCGTAGCGCGCCGCCAGCTCCTGCACCGGCGCCTCCAGCTGCTGCAGCTCCGCCGGGGACAGGTTGCCCTCCAGCGACCTCACTAGCTGCTCGCACGCCTAAGGATTTGCGTATTATAAATATCTGCATGATATTTGTATAATATATTATGTATAATGTACACATAGTTTTGAGTCAAACTTCATTATTCCTAAAACATCCCATTTATCCTATTATTTCCTAGATTATATACATTTTATTTTCAATTTTAAATGGCAGTAGTTTTTTAATAAGCCTCCTATTAATTAAAGAGAAATATTTCATCAATTCAACAAACGAGTAAAATTAAGTAGGTATTATACCTACAGCTGATGTTAGTTCCGAAAACAATCATTGAGAAAACCTCAACCAATTGACATGTTGTAACAAAACTTACATCTTTAGCATTATCAATCAACCGCCCTTGAGCCAGTATATCATTATGCAGAGTTTTTGCTCTTGCTAATTGAGATTCCACTGCTCTCGGCTCTCCTCCCACTGCTTCAGATATCACTGCACGTACTTGAGGTTCCACCTAGAGGAAAGTAGACTTTATAACGACAGTTTTAAGGTTCAATTTTAGGTGATATATAAGAGAGCCTAATATAATTCAATAATATTTAATATACAAAAATCAGGAGAAATTATATATTCGTATGTAACGGAACTTACCGTCTGCATCCATCTCTGGGCCCTCTGTACAGCTTCCTTGTACCTTGCAGATCCATCACTTGCTGCTCTCAATCTGTCTAACAGTCTCTGAGCCCTATTAGCCAAGTCGGAATGTCTCCTTCTTGCTAAGGCTGCGTGTTCACGAACTAGACTATCAGATGGTTGAGCAATGTGGGATAGACGAGCTGGTAATGTGGTTCGATACTCGTTGAGAATCGAGAGGAATTCCTGAAATTTCGGGTACGTTAAAAATTCGTCAAATTAAGTAGATATTCTAGTCTCATATTATCTATCACGACAAATACTTGCTGATTATTCATTTTCTATTATAACTTCACATAACATGTAAAAACGGTTTGCCGTATTGTAATAATTAGGTTATATTTAAAAATCATTTTCAAGTCTTTCAAAGTTACAAATTATTACATATTTTAATTAACATACCTTGCTCTCATCTACAAACTTCTGGGCAGCCATAGTGATAAATCTTAAGTCAGCTTGATGCGCGATCACGTCAGACACGAATTCACGTACATCATCGCTCTGACCGCCCAAGTTATCTACTTTAGACAACGCCTCTTCCTTGCCTTCGAGAGTGCGGTATGCAGTTTCCATCCAAGAGTTGAATGTGTTTAGTTCATTTCTGGAAAAACCACATCGAATAAATATTAAGGGAATCAAATTCAGAAAAAAAGTGTATTTACTAAGTAAATAATTGAAAAAATATATAAGGTGATTATATTTTTTAAGCCGACCATATAAGTGACTTACGTGAATTTGCCAAGTTCGTCTCTAGCCGCCAACAGGCGTCTCAGCATCTTGTCGCACTTCTCTGTGCACTTGTCGCAGCGTTGTTTCAGCTGTCTAACTCCACGTTCCAAAGCGGCAACCTTGGGAAAAAGTATTTTAAATTATATTTACACTTATATTTTATATTATAGTCTTAGAGATATATATTTTGAAAAGTATTCTTCTTTACCTCATGTGGTGCTAGAACATCACTGCCTGAAACAAGGAGTTGCTTAGCTTGGTCTGCGCAAGCCGACACTTGGCGTTGGTGACTCTCAAGGTCGTCCTTGATTAGCTATAAGAGAAAAACAAGTTTTTCGTTTAAAACCTAGCACAGAAAAAATATATAAACGTCCAATTATATTTTTTTAATTATACCTTAAGTATGTTGATCTGATTGCGCAGTTCATCCATATCTTCCTTAACGGCTTCCTGATTGGCCAAACGTTCTTCGACGATCGCGATCCATTCTAATAACTTTGACAGAGTCTCATCGCAAAGCCTGTACTTTTCTTCTACTGCTTGCTAAACATTGAAAGTTAAATATGAGTTGTTAAGCCTTACATAATGTGCATAATTATTTACAATGTACACGCTCGTTTTCGAGCTTTATATGTGCGACATCTATGTCTACTCGATGACTTTTAAATGCATCTATCTACAGTGCTGTAAGTCACTGTACATTGACCACTATACTATTAAATTAACAGTGCCATTTATTTAACAAATAGTGAGGTAATCGAAGCACTATCTAACGCTTGACAATAATTTAGAATATACAAAAACAAACTATCTAGATTTCAATCTAACATGTTTACAAATACCTGGAAAGTAAGCTTACACTACAACTATGCATAGAAGCAAAGACAAAACCTAGAAGGATAGACACGAAGAAGGCCAATTTACAAAGAGCGTGAAAATGACAACACAACCCGTCCAAATGTTGCGTAGAACACATAATCTAGGTGCAATAAGCGTTGCATGCAAGCAGTGAAACATTACAAACGTCGAAAATAAACAAAAAATCATTAATTTTCGACGTTTGTGTGATATAAATCATAGAATTGAGAAATGGTATGAACATCTTCAATAGTTATTTTGAGTTAAGTTTTATTCATTAAGTAAATTGTTAAAATAAGTAAAATAAAAGACAAGAGTACCTTTTTTGGAAAATCTGAAACTCTAAAACAAACGATTTTGGTATACGAAATATAGTACAAGAGTATAGATCAGAATGTACACGTTGAATAGGCGAAAGTATAACTGATTGAATGAATTTACATTTATATATTCGACGATGAGATCTTATTTCATTTAATTCGTTAAAAAGCAAATAATAATTGAAGCTTTAAACTAAAATAAAAAATAACAAATTACATTGAAATAAGTCCTCAGTAAGGCGAATTTACAGTAAGACCATAATTAATTATCAATACTACCTTTGGTGTGTTTGTTTGTCGAAAATGTTTTACCATTTGATTTTTGTGAATGTTTGCGTCGCGAGTACCGCCGTTATATCGATATTGTAATTTAGTCTTACAATCAATCATGCATTCCGAAATTTTGTGAGCACAATTCCAAGGAATGAGTATATCGGAACACAAAATTTAAGAAAAATGCTAAGTGAATTCGGATCCGGAAGATTTAAATGAACCAGCGGTCATAATAAGCTGGTTTCCAAATGAGGAAGCGAACATACGAAAGCGAGAGGTCGACGACAAGGGTCAGGACGAACGTCCATTTCGACCTCTCCCATAATGTAATTCTTAGCACAATATGAATGGGGGTTAGGTAATTGGCGATACGGTGATGGTTCTTAAATCGTCGTTAATATGATCCCTCAAAGGCAAGCATTCACGATTTAGCTCAAAATGGCTCTTTAGCATCGCAGGCAACGGCTGGAAATAAAAAACAACATACATCGAGCCTTATTACAAAGTGGGTAAGCACATAATCACTCGTTTCACTGAATTTGACAGTTTTCTTGTGAATTCAAGTTTATACATAGAGTAATAAAATATTTTTCGTTTCAAAGGATGTCTTTAGATGGTCTTTAGTATAGTTTAAATGTCAAATCTGGATAGATTTTATTTTGAAAATCATGGAGGTTAGATACAGGAGAACCAACGCTTCATACTAAAGCATTACCCGCCTGTCTCTGAAAATTTGTAGAGTTTATAGCGCGCTGCCGTCAATAAGTAGTATCTGTGAAGTTAGCTATTTATGAGTACTGTCACTATTGTGACAACGTGAAGTTAGGCATTGAGACAACATAGCGATCGCAGCGCCTCCTTGGTTTGACAATATTTCTGAGACACTACATTCTAGGGCCTTGGTTCTCCTGGTTTCTAATCTCCATGTTGAAAATGTTGGAAAACTGTCAAGTATCTAGCGAATTAACCTAAACTTAAGCATCTATGAACAACACAAGACACGTAAAATATTTAAGATAATTCACTACTTCAGTATAAAAAGCTTATTTCATCCTATTTCCTAATTATCTTCTTTAAGTCAGGTCGGAATCACGTATGCAACTTTTGATATTATGTCCTAATAAATGAACGATTACGTATGATAATGAGGTAAATGTAATTTCGACCATCTTAATGTACTCTATGTGCTGAACTACGTTTAAAACGATGGCAAAATAAGCCGACTAAATGAATTGACTTAGTTATAGGTAAAATTTCACATTAATATGTAGAGTTCATCCTCTAAACTATAATTGCACCTATAACCCAGTCATTGACGTATGTCATGTGGGTGTCGTGCCATGCCAATGTTTTAAGCCAAACGCTTAGTTGAAATAGATCACCTTCTAAGAGTGGAAATAATAGAAGTTTTAAAGCAACACCTTTGCTTGTTTAAAGCACATATTGTTAATTAATAAAATATAACTCACCCTCGTTTCTGCTGGCAGCAAGTAACCCTTTTTAAGAGCTTTGACTAAATCGAGACTGATTCCTTTCTTCGGGTCTATTACCAGTCTTCCTTCAACTGGGTTCACAAGCTGTTGTTCTATTGCTTGTACTAATGGCCATATCTTTCCTGATTCCGGTTCTTTAACCACCGTACTTGAGGGATCAACAATACCTTGATTAATAGCTTCACCTAATGTTAATCTCTTTCTATCAATCACACTCGTCGTGATGAATGGGTCATTCAACGCACCAGTAGTTGGATTGTAAATTCCAAAGTTCAAAGTTTCTATTAACGTAAAGCTTTTCTTGGGCGTCATAAGAAGGCCACTTTCGATTGCTGCACTGAGTGTATTGAGTTTAGAGGTCTCTGTATCTAAGATATTACCCTTTTCAGCATCCATTAAACCTTTACGGAAAGCTTCAGGAAGCTTAACTAGTCGTTTTTTAAGATTATCTTTAATGAGCGCTGTGTCAGGATCGATATAGCCCATAATGGCCGCGTCTTTAATTGTTAATACATCATTGGATTGTGGATCGGTAAATCGAGCTGTGCTAATATTAAGGTGACCTTCTTCTATAGCTTGCTCAAACGATAAAGGTTCTTTAACATAAACAATAAGACCGTTTTCAAAAGTAAAGCAAAGAACACGTGATCTATTCTGAGGATCGAACAAACCTTTAGCATTATTATCAATAATACCTTCATTAATAGCTACTTTCAAGGGAATGTATTTATTTTTATGAGGATCTTTTATTAAAGCTGTGTCGGGGTTTATAAATTCGTATTTAATTGCTTCGTCTAACGTGAATTCCCGAAGTACTGGTTCTTTAGTCGCAGAACTATCCTTAACATATCGTCTGGATACTTTTTGAGACGTTATGGGTTGTACAATGGTAACTAACAGGCCCTTATCGAACGCAATATCTAAGCTATAAGTTTTCTTTGCTTTTGTGTCTAACACCCTACCTTTAGTGACATCGACATCACCTTCATGTATGGCATTTAAGAGTGGCTTAAATTTATTTGTAGAGCTATCTTTAACAACTGTGAGGTCTGGATTAATAAGATTTGCTTCGATGGCTTTGTTGATATCTATAAATTCGTTAGTACTAGGATCTACTATTTTGCCATTGTCCGCTCTAAAAAGACCATTCTTAATTATTTCTTCAAGGCTAAGATTTTTCTTGGATGTCACTATAAGACCGCGATGTTTAGCATCTAATAAATTAATTTGATTTCCATTGGGTAAAATATAGACACTATTATTTTCATCAATAATAGCAGATTCTATAGCTTCAATTAGTTTAATGTATTTACTAGAAGGAATATGTTTAACAAGAGAAATCTCTGGATTTACAAGCTCCTCAGACACGGCAGATTTCAACGAAATTTTCCTTTCAGTCACTGGGTGAACAAACATAAGCTCCGTTATATCATACATATTCATAGCCAACGCATCATAAAGTGAGAAACCGGCACTTTCAATATCTACGATAAGGCCTAAATTCATAGCTTCAGAAAGAGGAATTTGTACATCAGAGCCGGGCTCATTAAACTTGCCATTTCTTTTATCTATTATTTCACTACGACAACATTCAGACAATGTGAGAGGTTTTTCAGATTTTTTATCAAAATAGCAAAGATACTTAGGACTAATTATGGATCTCCTAATAGCTTCATGTAATGTAATTTTACGTGTCGTTATAGGATCAATTATTTTACCGGTAGCATCATCATAAAGTCCTTGATGCAGCGCTCTTTGTAAACTTATAGGAGCTTTGCTATCAACAAGTAAACCTATTTCAAAAGCTTTAGCAAGACTGATTTCTTCATTGTCGCTATTTATATTTTTTATTTTACTTGACTTGTCATCAATTACGCCGGTCTCTATAGATTCTGAGAGAGTTATCTTATCCCATTTACCTAATCTATTATCTTGAATATGTACTGAATGCGGATCTACCAAATTCATTTTGATCGCCTCAGCAAGAGTATACTTTTTGCCACTTTGTGGGTCCATGAATAATCCTGTAATTTCATTGTATACCCCTTTTTCTATCGCTTCCATAAGGGACAGCGGTTTACGAACTTCTACTAATATACCTCTTTCGAATGCTTCGCGGAAATCGACCCTTTCGTCACCTAATAAAATTGTACCGGTTCTACCATCAACGATACCTTTGTCAACTGCAAATTCGAATGGAATAACTTTGCCACCGATATGTACTAAAGTAGACTGTGGATCTAGCATACGCTTCCTTATTGCACGATCAGTTGATATTTTGTCTTTACTCAACGGATTGGAGAATTTACCAGTTTTGGGATCATAAAAACCTTTAAACACAGCTTCAGGTAAACTTAGTTTACGCTTAGCAGGAACTATTAAGCCACGTTCCGACGCATCCGTTAGAGAGATTTTATCTCCGTGAATAGGATCCCTAACTTTTCCTTCCTTTGAATCAACGATACCGGCTTTAATTGCATCTGCCAGCGAAATTATCTCCCCACTTACAGAATTCCTAACTGTTAATACTTCTGGGTTAATATTACCAATTTTAATTGCATCGTCTAGTGTCATAGTAACACCGTTAATAGTTAATAGACCAGTTTCAGGATTATAGAAACCTTGAACTAAGCCTTCTTGTAATGACCATGGTTTTTCATCGCTTAGTATATAGCCCTTTTCAGATGCATCTTTGAGATTAAATGATGGTGATGTTAGGATTCCGCGTTCTAAGTCAATTAGACCAGATTTTACGGCTTGTTCGAAAGAAATGACTGTCTCAGATTTATCATCTTTAATTTTTACATTGGATGGATCGACGAGTTTATCTTGAATCGCTTTGTTTAATGAAATTGTTTCACCAGTTCTGGGATCTAAAACCTGGCAAGTATCTGGAGAGTAATAGCCTTGTTCAATGACATCAAACAAAGTAAATGTAACTGTTTTAGTAGCAATAAGACCTTTCTTCAATGCATCATCTAATGGAATGTGTTCTCCAGTCTTCTTGTTTATTATTTTACCAGTTTCAGGATTTATTAGTTTATTATTAAGAGCTTCAGAAAGAGGAACATATTTCTCTAGTACTGTGTCTTTTATTTCTGAAATAGTGGGATGAACAATATTTCGTTCTACAGCTTCATCAATGGGAAGTAACTGCTCAGTTACATTGTCTCTGATTTTACCAGATTTTGGCTCATACATGTTCTTACAAATTACTGCTTCGATAGAGATTGGTCTTCTAGAAATAGTAATCAATCCACGTTGTATAGCAATTGATATTTCAATAGTTTCTTGAGTTTCGATTATTATGATAACACCATCACGTAACTCGACAGTTCCTCTATCTACAGCATCTGATAATGAAATAATTTCGTTTGATTGGGGAATCTTAATTAGTAACGATTCATGATCAATTAAGCCCTTTTGAACTGCTTCACTTATCGGGATAAGCTCACCTGTATTAATATCTTTAATTTCCCCAGTTTTTGGATCATATAAACCTTGTTCTAGTGCAGTTTCAACTGTCACTTGTTCGATAACAGAAACATCTTCAGGTGTTTCAACAATCCAACCTATTTGGACGCACTCTAAGAATGATACCCGTTTACCTGTTTTAGGATTAACCATATAGCCAGTTATCTTATCAATAATAGGCCTTGAAATTGCCTCATCGAAGGGAATATAATTATCAGATTTACTACTTAAGTCTTTTACTAAAATTGTTGCAGGATCAAACACTTGAAGTCCATACACAAGTTCTTCGAATGAAATTTTAGCACCAGTTTTTGGATTTAAGAAAATTTGTTTTTCGATATCATAGACACCCATTTCCGAAAGTTCCTCAGGCGTAAGTTTTTGTGATATTGATAAGCAATATTTTGGCTTATTTTCTCTGACTATAACACAATTTTTGGAAACTACATCAACAGGAGTGAATCTACTAATTTGTTCTTGTTCTAATGAATCTTGCACAGTCAATGGTGTCTCTACACCATTAATTATGATTCTACATACTTTTGGTTCAATTTTACCTTGAGAAATGGCATCAATTAAAGCAATATTTTCACAAAGTAGTTCTAATGGCTTTGATTTAATTTTAGTTACGTTTTGTTCGGTAATTTCATCAATTGCTCGTAGAGGTTGTTTTTCAGCATCTATTAGTAAGGCTGACATAGACTTTCCATCGTCGGTTATGATTGGTTTTTTAATTTCTGTTTCTACTTTGTTTGCAGTAGGAGAGTCGTCACAGATTTTTTCATTTATTTCACTAATTGTGACACCGCCCGAATACGTAACAGTAGAGCTAATTTCATGTGCTATTAAATCTGTTGCTACTTTTGAATCTTTGGCGAAATCAACATTCGTAAGTTTATTAGGTGACTGTGTGACATCTTGAGGCATAGCCGATTTTACCGCTTCATTATCTGACGATTGTAATGTAACTTGAGAAATTATAGACTCTTTTTCTTCTGTAGTATTAGAATCAATACCACTTTTCACAACTTCAACAACTTTTGATACCGCTAAAATTGGAGCACCTACTATAGCTACCAATCCAATTTTAGCAGCGTCAGCAAAGCTTATCTTTTTACCTGAGTCACTTACAACTTCATAGGTTTTTTTATTAACAATTCCTTTATTTATAGCTTCTTTTATTGGAATTTGTTGTCCTGATTTAGGATCTTGAACTAACACGGATTCATCAGATAGTATCCCTTTATTAATAGCTGTAACAATATTGGTACTTTCACCGCTATCTGTTAAAGTTATCTTATTACTGTCTGGATCATAAATTATATCTTCAGAAATTTTGATTTCACTTGATTGTATTTTGTCATTCGATACTATTTGTGGCTTAGTTTCTTCAATATTTGATTTTTGAAGTTTATCAGGTTGTTGTTCTTCTTGTTGGGGAACTTTATCTTTAAGCGGTTGTCCAAGTTCTTTAGTATAACTTTCTGGCGTAGAAATAGTATTACGATCAATATTTATTAAAGCTTTGTCTACCTGATCTGGATACTCAATTATTTCATTTTGTACACTTTCATCATCAGGCTTGCTATATTGTTCAGTAATATTGTAAGATGATGAACTATTTTGAGTTACTTCTATTGTTGTAGTTGTTTTAGAAGCTGTAGTGCTTATCGTAGTACTGGTTCGCTCAGTAATATATTCAGTAGGATCTGTGGTTGTAATTGTTGTCTTTACCACTGTCGTAATTTCTTTACCATCTGGAGTAACCTGTGTGAATTCTTGAATACTTGGCTTTTCATATTGAGTTTCAGTTTTTTGTATAAAAGGAGTGGAAATATTTTCTGCTGCTTCAGATGTAGCTACTTCTTGAGTTTGTTTCTGAGGTTTATGTTCTTTAAGACTTTCAACTTTTTCTATAGTAGTTATTTTCTGTGGTGACGTAGACAAAGACGAGCCAATTGACTTTTGTTTTTCAACTGATTGTGGTTCTTTTAGCGACTCATTGATTTTATTTTTCACGTCAGTTTTAATAGTTTTATCAATAGATTTTTGAATTTTGATATCTTTATTTTTATCAGAACTTCTCATATCACTTTTATCTCTTTTATTTGCTTCAACACTCACTTTCTTTTCCATTTCTGTCGATTGTATTGGTACAGAAGGTGCTACTATTTTTGTTTCATGCTCGATAGACGAATCTTTTGAAAGTTGTTTTTCAATGTTTTTCTTACTACCAGGAATTATTACTTCGGATTTGAATTTTTGTTCAGTTGTAGTTTTGACAACGTCTTCGTCCAGTTTAGGTTTTAAAAACTTATTACCAACTATCTTCGCGCCTTCAACTACAGCCATTCCTGCTAAAACTGGAGCCGCGACCACTGCAACTAAGCCCATTTTAGCTGCTTTTTTAATATCCACAGCTTTACCCGTTTTCGGTTCTTTTATTTTTCCTGTTTTTTTATCTATTAAACCAGTATCTACAGCTTCTTGTAAGGTTATAGGTTTTCCAGCATCAACGTTGTAAAGTATTGATTCAGGGTTGACAATATTTCGATCAAGGGCTTCTTCAAAAGTAAGTACTTTGTTTGGTGATTTAGGATCCCTGAATCTTTGTGTTTTATCATCGAAAAGTAAATCAAGCGCTTCGTTTAGGTCAAGCATTTTTTTTGTTAGTTCTTTCTTCTGGGCACTTAGATTAATTTCTTCCGAGACTTCTGTAGTTAAGATTCCACTAGCAACTGCCTCGGCGATTGTCACAGTTTCTCCTGTATTTGGGTGTGTAAAAGTACCTTTTTCAATATCAATATATCCCAAATTTAATGCTTCTGAAAAATTTATATTCATATCGCTTGTTAAGAAATGCTCTTTACTAGTTTGTTCATCTCTGATTATTCCTTTTTCTCGAGCTTCCTCAACAGAAACGATTTCTCCTGTTTTAGTATTTTGAACTTCATTCGCATTTATTAGGACGTAATCAGCCAACAGTTCTACCATCTTCGTTGTTACGGTATGCTGTGATGTAAATGTTTCGGTTATTGTTGTAATTATACCACCAGATTCAGTCATCTCTGTGTTGAGTTTTACTGCCACTAGACCTTGTTCTATAGCTTTATCGAGAGGAATTTTTTCATTGCTCTTAGGATCAGTGAAGACGCCATTCTTAAGGTCAATTGCATTATTTTTAATAGCCTCTTCAATTGTTAAAGTAGACGGGGACTGAGGATAAGGGATGTTCATAATTATACCTTTTTCTATAGCTTTATTAACTGAAAATATATCCCCTGTAAGAGGATGTTTAATGGCACCTGTTTTAGGATCGACAATGTTTTGTTTTAATGCAACTGCTAGAGTCATTCCAGCTGGAGGAATATCTTTCGCATAACTTGGCTTCACATCAGGAAAGACTTGAGAATTTACAGCAGATATTAAATCAAGTACACCATTACTTGTTTTCACGGAATTCTTTTCTATGTCTATTATATTTCTTGCAATTGCTTCGGAAAGAGTAATATTCTGACCTGGAGCTATTGTAACAACTGACAACGGATCTACTATATCGCAAATTATAGCTTCTCTTAAAGATAAGTGACTTCCTGTCTCTGGATGAATTATTTTTCCAGAAGTAGGGTGTAGTAAACCTTGTTCTAAAACCTCTGGAATTGACAAGCTTCTCGCTATTGGTAGTAAAATTTCATTTTGCCCTTCACTATCTAGTATACCGCGACGTAGCGCTTCTTTAATAGATACAACGTCACCATGCACAGGATCAACAATATGCCCTTCGTTTTCATTTATAAGCCCGATTTCAATAGCTTTTTGAATAGAAATTGGTAATCCTTGGTTATCTTTATAATTTTTTACTGTTTCTAAAATATTTGCGGTATCTTTATCGATTAAGCCCATTTCTATAGCATCCGAGGGCGTGACAACTTGTTTTCGCATTTTTTGCAGAACTATGGGCTTAACGTCAATGGACGGAGCAACTAGCTGAGGAATTTCAGTATTATATTTCGGCTGAATAGAAATTGTACTTTTTGGTAATTCAACGATATCTGCTGAACGAATACTTTTGTCGGCCTTAATAGTAGTTGATATTTTTCTATCATCAGCAGAAAGACTATTCTGTATTGATTCAACTGTTATAAAACCCTTGGATACCGCAGCTTCCACAGATAAAGGTTTACTAGAAACTTGGGAAATTGTTGTTTTACTTGAACCAGGCTTACCACTCCCTTCTTCTTGAATTAATTCAGTATTTGTAACGTCCATAGAAGATTCTAAGTACTTTTTATACGCAATGGGATCTACAATACCTCTTTTATTTGCTTCTTCTACTGTTAATTTCTCTCCAGTTAAAGGATCAATAACTGTAGTTGTAATAACTTTTGAAACAGTTATGCTGCTCGAGTCAGTTGTTTTTACTTTTTTATTTTCTTCAATACTTTCTAATATCTCTGGTGTCTTACCCCTAATAGAATCCTCGTAATTCTGATAAGTAGCAGAGTCTACAAGTCCTCTTTCATAGGCAACTTCCATAGGTAATTCTTCGCCAGTGCTAGGATCTACTACCATCGTACTCTTCACCACTTGGATCACTTTGGAAGCAGCAACTAAAGGTGAACCTATAACTGCTAAGAGACCTACCTTTGCCGCATCAGCAAGATTTATACTTTTCCCAGATTTATTTCTATATTCACCTGTTTTTTTATCAACGATTCCTTTTTGCAAGGCTTGTTTTAAAGTAATTTGTTTACCTGTTTCCGGTTCAATGACATGGACAAGATTACCTGAAACTACACCACGATCTACAGCTTCAATAATATTTTCAGATACACCAGACGTGGTAGATATAACTAAAGCGGTTGCTGGATCATAAATTACACCCGGGGCTATTTGTACAGGCTCCAATATGGATTGATCTTCAGTATCTTGAGCAGGTGAAGCTTTTTGTAGCTCAGAGATTTCCATTTTATCAGGCATACCCGCGATAGATGTGATCGTTATCACCTTTTGAGTGGATGTTGTTTGCGTGAGGGTAACAAATATAATAAGCTGACGCTGAATAGCTTGTTGCATATTTAAAACAATATTAGAATGTTTATAGTGACCTGTTGAATCAATAATATGATATTCTAGGGCTTTGTCTAAAGGAATTTCCTTTCCTGTTTTAGTGTCGACTACATTTGCTGATTCAGAGTTAATTATATTAAGTTTTACAGCTTCTTGAAGATCTAATACACGATCTGTACCTGGGATTATAAACATACCGGTTTCCGGATCGAAAAGTTTTTGCTGGATAGCTTCATTAAGCGTCCAGCCACCATGGGGCAGTTCAATGGTATTTTTCTTAATCGTGAGTGAAGTAACAGAAGGGTCAGATACAACTGATTTCGATGTAACAGTTCTAATTTCGCGAGTTATTTCTTCACGTGGTTGTAAGTTATCAACGATAGAATAATCTGGACTTTTAACTGTTTCAGGTTTATTATCGTATTGCAATTTACTTTCTGGACTGGGAGGTAAGTCTTTAATAAATGACTTTTTGGTAATTTTCAGTTCTACGACTTGACCAGGTACTAAGTCTTTTTTAGTGACGCGATCGGAAATACGAGTAACACGAGGTTCATCTTGATCTACTCCTAGCAGACCTTCGTCTAAAGCTTGTTGTATAGGGAATACCGTCCCTGTTGTAGGATCAGTAAATGTTTGAGTCGATTCGTCAATAAGACCACGTCGTATTGCTTCTGCAAATGTTATGATAGTTTCGGATTTTCGCGATGTATTTGTAACAGTTACGTATCGTTTTACAGTTTTTGTAACTGTCTGCAAAGTTAATGTAATATTCAAAAGAGAATTTAACAAGGCAGCGCCTTCAGGTGTTATCATATTAATCTCAACGGCTTTATTGAATGGAATGGGTTTTTTGGAAGTCGAATCTAGCAAATATCCCGTTTTTGGATCAAGGATATTTTTAAATACGGCATCTAAAACAGATAGCTCTTTACCGTTTTCAACTACACCTATTTTACGATTAAACATTTCCAGTACTTCGGGTCGAACAATAGAAACCTTAGGACAGTCTTCCAAAAATACGAAATCACCACTTTCAGATTTTAAGAAAGTTTCACCGTTAACGTACTTTAAGTTACCTTTACTAAGGGCAGTATTGAACGAAACAAATTCACCCGTTTTGGGATCCCTAAAGCCGTCTATATCGAAAATTGACCTTTGTGACACTGAAGTAATCAGACCTCTATCTACTGCTTCAGGTATAGTACAAATTTCACCTGTTAAATTATCGCGGAATTTATTATCTGGTAGAATAATCCTAGCGCCTAGAGCTTCAGACAACGTTAGTAATTGACCTGTGGTCGTGTCAGAAACGCATTTTATATTATCGCTATCTAGTACACCGGCGGAGATAGCTTCAAGAATATTCAGAGGTGTTCTATTAATTGGTGACAAAATTTTACCATCGTTTGTCATTAAACTATTGTCACATATATCTTTAAGAGTCATTGGTTTACAAATAAAACGTTTATTAGCGGCTTCCTTGAAAGTCATTTTTTCTTTTGTTATATTGTGTACGTATTTAGAATGTTTAGTATTAATGATGTTTTTCTCTATCGCTTCAGCAAGTGTTACATTAGTATCATTTTTGGGGTCTACGACTTCCCTTACGTTAGGGTTTATTAGTTCATTTTTGATAGCAACTTCTAGTTGGAACCTATCGCCCGAGTTTCTATCCAAAATCCAACCACTGTTATCTACGAGGTCTTGACTGATCGCGTCTGACAGAGACAAAGCACTCGATTTGATTTTGATAATCTCGCTGTATATAAGGTAACCACGTTGGTAGGCTTCCGCTATACTTATATAAGTTCCGTTAGGTAATCTATAGAGACCTCTTTGTAAATCGACTTGGCCGCGATTAAGTGCGTCCGAGATACTCATTCCTTGATTAGGGTTTTCACTTTCAACAGTCACCTTGATTCTCTTTTCTGCTGGGTCTGTGAGTCCTTGTTCTGCGTCGTATAGTTCTCTCTGGATTGCTTCTAGTAATGTCACCTCGTTGCCATCTTCTGTCATTCCGCAGGGCCCTGTTAATCTGGCAGCAAGTTTGGGATCGATTAATCCTTCCTTGGCGGCTTGATCAATAGTTATAGTTTGCCGTGTATTGGGAGATGATAACAATCTTCCCGTCCGTACGTCGAGAATTCTCATACTAATCGCTTGACCGACTGTGAGAATTTCCCTAGTTTCAGGGTGTATAATACCTCTGGACTCTATAATGTTAGGGCCTTCATACATTTTATGGACGCGTTTTAAGTTTCTCACATCGGGTCTGTCGTCGTTACCGATAACTGTTTTTGTAGAATAGTTAGGTGATTTCAGTTTACCATTAGTCATTGACTTAATTGGTGCATCAAGCTCTGTTGAATGTGATGTCCTGACGTATCTGTGGAGGTTTGTTTCATAATTTCATACTAATTCTTATCAATAAAGTTACTGGTAAATAACACTATTCTTTTATTAATCCTAGAGAAGTTATATTCAAAAGCAAAAATATTAAATCAAAGTTACAACAAGTATATTATTTATATGGTAACACTTACTTCTCAGTAGTATATTGTGTGTACGTATGCTCTGTGGTCGCCAGGTCCTGCATGTTGAACTCTTGGCGGAACGATCGCGCAGAGCGCGGCGCCATTGCTTCGACAAGGCGCTGGAAAACAAACACATGTACTAATTAGAAAATTACTTATTACTGAAGCCTTTCTACACAGGATTATGTTGTAATGTCCAAGACAATATTTTTACGGTTTCGTATATCCTATGAGTTATTTAATATATTTTTATTATTTTTTAATATTTATTTATCAAGGATAAATATCAAATATTATTATCAGATAACTAACATACATATATGTAACGTAAAAAATTGTTTTATTTCTACCCCCTTTAAGAAACTTAGCCAATTCATAAACCTAAGTTTTACTAAAACTAGATATCTATACTTTATACTACTTTATTTAAAAAAATATATTAATCAATCATTCCTAATCAAAATAAAAAATACATCAAACAGTTTTTGTTTAAAGAATATTGCATTTGTTATTTAATATATTTTTATTATTTTTTAATATTTATTTATCAAGGATAAATATCAAATATTATTATCAGATAACTAACATACATATATGTAACGTAAAAAATTGTTTTATTTCTACCCCCTTTAAGAAACTTAGCCAATTCATAAACCTAAGTTTTACTAAAACTAGATATCTATACTTTATACTACTTTATTTAAAAAAATATATTAATCAATCATTCCTAATCAAAATAAAAAATACATCAAACAGTTTTTGTTTAAAGAATATTGCATTTGTTATTTAATATATTTTTATTATTTTTTAATATTTATTTATCAAGGATAAATATCAAATATTATTATCAGATAACTAACATACATATATGTAACGTAAAAAATTGTTTTATTTCTACCCCCTTTAAGAAACTTAGCCAATTCATAAACCTAAGTTTTACTAAAACTAGATATCTATACTTTATACTACTTTATTTAAAAAAATATATTAATCAATCATTCCTAATCAAAATAAAAAATACATCAAACAGTTTTTGTTTAAAGAATATTGCATTTGTAAACATAGAGTCAATCCGTGTGAATTGACTGGCCGGTGTCGACTGTATCTACCGCACTTGCTGCGTGTTTTACAAATATGGGTATTAATTCAAGCCGGTTCTATTGCATTCAACGAGATTTTAGGTCATGCACATCTATGTTAGAGTATACCCTATAGACGTAGTTAGTATCTACGCCTTTACGTTACTTATGTAGAGAAAATAATGTCAGTAGGTCTAACTAGTATAAATCATTGTAAAAACGCGCAATTCAATAGTATTATTAATACGTAACAAGATGCATTAACATATTTTACAGTTTTATTATGCGTCAGTCGATAGAATGATGTCAGCATTTTTGTTTTGACTAAAAAATCTCTGATAGAAATATATCGATATATATTGCACCCAAATGCACTTCGAAAACTATAATATAAACAATATGTGATACCAACCCGGCACTCATACGCGAAGTCATACTCGTACTCCTCCATTTCAACACAATATAAAACACAACACTAAAAACATTTGTCTTTCACACAAAAGTTTCATGATTCACAAATATACACAGTAAATAAACAGAATTATATAAATTACATTCTGTTTTACAAATTATATATAACCTAGAAAGATAGAAACGTAGATATAAAATAAGAAATCGCAAAAGTGATAAATTATGAACAAATATTTAAATACTTCTGCGTAAATATAAGTAATTTAAAAAAAAATAGCCGGTGTATTCCGTATGCCGCACGGGTAAACGCCGAACGTGCTGGCTGGAAACTGAATGAAAGCATGAAAACCGTAAACCGAAAAAATAATAACGCGGATTCTAAATTTAAATCATTTCGTAATGGCTTCCGACGCGTCTAGTCGCGGCGGACGATTGTTACGATTTTACTATTATTAGTTAGTATTTAATCGAGGTTTCTTGAACAGCTGTTTGATTGAGGTTAGGAAAATGACTGGGCCACTCGATATTGGAGGATGCGCGCGCATCCCTATGCGCCGATGCGGTGCCTTTAAGCTAAGGGTTAAAAAACAATACAAGAAACGAAACAATCGAAAATAAGCTCTATTGTTTAGATGTAAAATCGCAAACGCAACATTCTGTAGGAAAGTTTTACTTTATTCGACCCCATGACCTTAGACTGACATAGTACGTTTTAACCGCAACCAACAATAATGATGGCATTCTAGAGGACAGGTCATTTAATAAAATTTTCATCATCATTATCACGAAGCACAAAAATGTATATTTCTATATAATATAGTTTATTCTCTGATTCATTCTTCTTTAGCCGGCCATATGTTATATTAATTTTGAAATAGTAGCGCAAGTCTGTTAAATGCCACCCAATACGTGTGATACGTGAATTGACAATACTTGTAATTAGATTCCAGTTAACTTACGAGTATAGGCTAACTCATTAAACAGTTTTAACGCTAAATAGAGTTTTTTCTATTAAATATTACATGTTTTTACTACAGATTACTCCGCAATTCATCGGAAACACAAACATTCTTAAGTAATTCTCTATGTAGAGGATGTGGTTAACATGATTCACGAACAAAACAAACTGTCAATTTTACTAATTTGTAACGGAACATCTAGATTTAATTGAAAAAGGAACTAAAATACTAATGTATTTAGCTTTTTCTATGTGCTACTGCTAGGCACTAGCCTACTTTTAACATCAGGACGAACAGGTTCACCATGTTGACCAAGCAGGTTTACGACTTTAATACAAGTGATAAGAGAATAACAGAGGTTCAAGACTCGATATCTGAATCCGCTTCACTCATTTTTTCCAGGGAGCGCTCTACCACAGGGCTACTACTTCCTAAAATAGTATTTATACATTAAGATTCTTAAAAAACTATTCCATTCGGTTACGGTTTTAAGAAGTTACATTGGAATAACTAAACACACATACTATTTATGTATAATGATATAATCCCATAATCCTAACTCTTTCGGGTAGTCGAGTAATATATAGAAAAGTTTTTATATAACGTAGTTCCATCGACATTCTAATCCTATAAGCCCTGTTAGTGTGGTAATATCGCAGGCAATCATCAAAGACGGCTTAAGAAAAATCTAAATATTTACTAAAGCACGTGTACATACAGTAATAGCTATAAATATACAGTGACTCATATAAAATCAGTGAACAAAGTGTAAAGGAGGAAGTAGATTATGTTACTTTTTGTATAAAATATTAGAAAATGAAGGTAATTTGATTCTGCCATATTAAATCTCTGGTGATTTCAAATGTCATTTAAACTGCGTAACGTAAATAATATTATTTAGTAGGTATATAATATTAAAATAATCTAAATCACAAAACTATCGATATTGATAGGAAAAGTCGATTAAATAGGTATAAGATCGATAGAATCCGATGTCGGCTAGGTATGTACCTATTATTTATAATTGTTTTAAATTTATGCATATTATAAAAACACTATAACATTAAAATTATCATAAATTAAGTAATTCACATAACACGAGTATCAATACTCGTTCGCTTTATTTACAAAACAAATAGTTATCGATGTTATCACACGACTTAAGATGACCTAAAATGACTTTTGCCAGCTTGTAATAAGAACATTTTTTGTATATGTGTACAAAAGACCTGTATTTTAAATGTGCCGAGCGTTATGCAACTTATTGTAATTCATTCATGATCTACCAGGTACATGCCGCACTATTGGTCCTACGTACTGGGTCACTCGTTGACATTTAGCAATATTTTTAGTCTGCAACAATGAATTCTAACTGTATAAATCTGACTGTCTGTCTCTAACCTCCATGGTCTAGAGTCTAGACCATGGAGGTCTCTCCATGACTCTAGACTGTCTTTTAAACATGTAATAAAAAGTCCTACTAACTTTTGTGAATTATTAGCTATATAATCATTACAACAAAGGTCACCTTGAAATTAATCCAGCCGAAAAACAAGCGAAGACCTTTTGCTTTAAAAATCAGTTTTCAAAAATTCACATATTTTTTAATAAATATAAAAATGGTGTAGGTATAGAACACAGCCAAGTGAAGGTAAGTCGCGAGTTTTAATATTTTTTCAATTCAAATTCAAGATAAATATTGAGGTTTCAAAATAATCGATTATTATCATTATATATAAATAAAAAGTAAATAGGTAGGTAGATACAATATATAGTAAATAGGTTGAAACTTACAACCTGTTGCTAAGAATTGTAAGAAGAAACCGGCGAATGCGCCCATTGGGGTGAACGACCGAATTAAGACGTGCAACGATCTTTACAGCAAACTTGGAATTTATTACTACTATATATTATTTGTTTTATTACAGTGTTAATGTTTTTGTTTACAAATGTTATAATGTAATTGTAATTATTTCTTGAGTACAATTCACTATTGTAACCATTTTAATCTAGTATTTAAGAGAAAGTAACAACATAAACTACTTATTAGTAATTTTAATATAGCGATAGCAAATTCTTACAGAAAAGAAATTATAGATTGGTTGATTCCAAAGTAACGCTCTAACGGTTTAGAAAAACAGAACAAATACTTCAATTTCTAAAATTGTTCAATGAGGAGAATAAAATTTCTAACTAGAAAAGATTTTATTTCTTTATTAAAAAAACACTACATCAAAGTGTAATTATTACTAAGATTTTCTAATTACACTTTGATGGTATAATTTACACTTGTGTCATTATATTCGTAGACCAAACAGCCTAGCCGGTGTAGTCCCAGTTACACCCCTATTAGCGACCTTTTTTTTTTTTTATGGGACAAAGGGGGCAAACGGGCAGGAGGCTCACCTGATGGTAAGTGATCACCTCCGCCCATGGACATCTGCAACACCACAGGGCTTGCAGATGCGTTGCCGGCCTTTAGGAAAGGGAGGGAGGGAGGAGGGAGAAGGACGGGAGTAGGGATGGGAAGTGGGCCTCCCGGACTCTCACTTACCGGACGAAACGCGACAGCATAGCTGCCACTTCACGCCGGTCTTCTGTGAGAGAGTGGTACTATACGGGACGTGCCGGCCCATTCGGCTGCTACCCGAGGGTAACAAGCATGGCACTACCACTTAAAAAGATCTACCCTCACTTTGCTCTGACGCTTCCCTAAGTATCTTTTGTTTTGTCTATTATATACTTATAGCCCCAACTTTCGACAAATTTCATTGCAAAAAGTACCCTATGTTATGACTTGTTCAAGTAATAAATCGACAAAACATTTGACAATAATGTACCACAATAATATTTAGAACAAATAATTAACCTAGCCAAGTTTAAATGAACAGGATATATATTATTCGAAAGTATTCAACAAAAATAAATAGTCATAATTAGGCTACAATATATATTTTCTATGAGGATTTTTTTTACATTACTGTTCCGTTTTCAATCTACACGACCTCGTCGCAAAACAACGAGCCCACATGTGTCCATAGAAGAGTGCTTAACCTTGAATTTTAACGTCCGTTTTGGCAACATGTTTGGGTGATATATGGGAAGTTAAAAAATAAATAAACTGAACTAGCAATTATTCTAGTCATTATTATAAAAGTATATTTCTGTGTTTGGAGTTATTTACCAATTTTACACAATTACATTTTGTAATTGCCACCTTACATTTTTATGTGTATATTTTAAATGATATTAACCTTTTTTTGTAAGAAATACCTCAAGCGAATAACTTATCAAGAAAAATAAAGAATTTATGAGTAGACATATTTACTACTCTAATTAGTTAAATTGACTTAATTAATATAAAAACAATTTAATATTACAAAAACAGTTAGGATTTGTAAGAGAAATTGAAAATATTTATTTGTAAGTACCTACTACACACCATAGACTCAAACGCAAATGTCGCGTCTGTAAAAATAGGTGATCTGGCAATCGGCATTGATTGTGTTGCTCTTTCTTGCCAAATGTCACTTTGTATGGAGCACCAAATAATATTTCGTTATATATAGAGGCAGGTAGTGAAAGTAAACATTTAAAAAACAGGATTTATTTGATCTCATTAGATAATGAAAAAGCTTTACGTTCTTCAAATTTTACAGCCCTCATTTACTACAATACACAAGACAAATTAGAAATGTAGAGTCAACTTTAAGTAGTTTTCATCGGGGAATCGAACCCAGAACTGATAACATACATTAGTTTAAAGAAAATGTAATAACTTCCACTACGTTAAAACATTTCACGATTATCAAATGGTAAACAAATTACATACAAATACAGCAAGTTACATTTGATTGATTTAATAGAGGTGACACCGACCCGTTGGTGTCACAATGCTGGAGACGCGCTAAAAATAGCTTTGGTACATGCGATTATTTAAGGAAAATGTTGGTCAACTACGAAATAAATAACAAGGTGGAGCCATATTTACTAAATAACTTAAATTGTTGTTTCAATGTAGAGACGAAGGGAAAACACAATTGTGTGACTTAAAAAACTAGGTCAATGATACTACTGTTTACGTGATAACTATGTTATATTATGACATTATGCGTTTTTTTTTTCAGAAATTACTGATAAGACACTATTAAAATTATCTAATATCGACATAATTTAGGATGGATCTTGCGATATTTAATTATGAACAAAACACTTAATACGCTTTAAATGTACATCTTTGTCTGAATATTTAATAGTACCTACCAACAATAAGTGCTTATTTCTTACTAATATTTCCATAGAGATTGGATAAAAGCTCCTAGGCTTACATCTCTTTATATCAAAGGCTATATATAAAAAGTCACTACGATACGGTAAGCCATTGAAATTTTAGAACATAACAAACAGACAAGTAGACGTATTTTGTTAAAATTTTTATTTCACCTTAAATATTTTTTTTACCTAAAGTTACAGTATAAACACTTAAATTTAGTGATGTCATAGTGAGGGATATAATAGCTTCGAGTATTTTGGTCAAAGCCGAATGAGGTCACTTGCTTGATTTATGTGTTAGTGATAATGTGACGTCAAAAAGGTCATATAAATTAAAAAAAACTATAGTGTCTACAATCGAGTATAGAAGTCGTTACAGACAAAAAAATATATTTTACCTTAATATACGATTTTATTATTACAAATAAAACGACTTTTTAAAGTATATTTGAAATAGGTATTGTTTTCACTTTAAACTTAAAGGAATATGGGTCTTTTTTCATATTTTTCAGGAAGTGACAATGATTGCATTTAAAAATGTTTCTACAATACAACATAATATCTGCTTTTCTTAAACTTACATCGGTTGAACTTATTTTAAATAACAGTTAAAATCGTAGCATTTAAGGTATAACATTACAACACAAAATTGTGAAACAAAAGTGACTCAATTATATACAATTATGTACGGACAAGCAAAATTTATTTTTATAGAGTTTTCATCCATCAGTAACTTCCGTTCAAATAAATCCAAGCGCCGCGGAAACATAAGGAAACGCAATCGGTAGTATCTTCTTACTGATGGAATTCAAATATAACTCGTAGCAGATTTAAAGGACGTCGTTTCAATCCATTAAGAAAATATTGTCAACCTAGAAAAGTTTTTATTTTACAATTTCTAATTCATTCATATGCCATAATTGCTCTGTTCCTAAAGGCCATAGAGTTATGATAGATTAGTATCTACACAACAAAAGCGCTTTATAATGCAAAAAAAATATTGAATTGTGTTGATTTCAGAGCATAGCGCGTTTAAAGAAAAAATTAAGGAACCTTTCAGCTCTATATGAATTTGTACTTCAAAAAAAAATATGCTTTGATATTTAGTAATTTTTTTCTAAATCAAAGGTTCATGAGGTTGTATGGAAACATCTAGCATAATTATTATAAAAATAGAAAATTATATGATTGAAAAAAAAATGTTTATAGAAATTGATAATAAATTAATAGATGTATATGTAAATGAAATTATGAGAGTATAATTTAACGTTTAGAATCGAATTGCGAGTAAGAAATCCATGTAAGAACAAATTTTTTTTCGCTATTCTAACAGCGTAGGTACATATTTTTAAGTCACTCTGTTTATACGGGATATTTTCTCAAAGTTTTAGTATGCTTTGGCTTGTTTTTAGCACATTTCAGTATCTCGAGTACTTTTCCTAAGTCAGTAAAAAATTGTTGACGGAAGCAATCCAAAACGCGGGTAACACCTGTAATTGATACATGTAATGTATACTAGCCACTCAGCCTCGCTTCGCTCGGGTTCGTCCCTAGGTACCCCCTTAAGGATATTTTTTTGCCAACCTTTGGATGTCTTATTTATTTATATCTAGTCAAAAGCCTAAAAAATTAGTTTCAAGCTTCTTGCTTTAAAAAAGACGCAATTTCCATACAAACTTTCATCTCCTATTTCGACCCCTTACAGCCCTTTTTCGCCTTGAAAAATAGCCTATGTTCTTTCTCAGGCTCTAGACTATCTGAGTACCAAATTTCATTTAAATCGGTTCAGTGGTTTTGGCGCGAAAGCGCGACAGACAAACAGACAAACAGAGTTACTTTCGCATTTATAATATTAGTAAGGATATCTTTCGAATATTGCCAAACAACACGTCCACATGTTTACTTTGATTAGCGAAAAGATAATTCGCTTCCGATAATTCGATATTATTGCATTGATATCATATCATATTGATATATCGAATTATTATACCTTAAGAACGATAAAGTTATTTTATCTTGTCATTGTTGTAATCACATTAAATGCAATGTTAATAGTAAATAGAAATAATTTTTAGAACACAATAAGTCAGAAATTAACTAAATGTGTCTATAAAAAAAAAATTCGCAAATCATAAATAATTGTCAACAAATTCATATAATATATTAAGTACAAGGTTTACAATTTTAATTACGTGTAATAACAAAGCTCTCGCGTGTGTCAGTAAAAACTTGCTTCAATAAACCAATAAATCTTGTTGACATTTGAAATTTAATATTTAATTTAATGATTTAATGTACCACTTAAACGGTTTCGTTCTAAACCTTCAATATTATCGAATAATACTTTTTAAGTATAAATATTATCGAATGCTGTAAAGATATTTTATCGCGAAGAATTTTCTATTTTTTAACCGCTAGGCCACAACAAATATAAATAAGTGATCTGTAATTCAAACTCCTTGGTCACAGAACCTTCTCAGATAAACACAACACTGGCACACTAAGCAAATTATTTGTTCGAATTTCACTCGTTCGAATTTCGAATGCGCTACGGCGGAATAAACGTCAACCGGTAGTGATCGTTCGCGCGATACTGAAAAACGGACGTGGATAGTCATCGTGTCAAATCGAGCTATCTGTTGATGATTGACTGCAACTATACAAATGACGTAATCTTAAACTTTTTATACCGCTTATCTGTAGTTAATTCTGATAATAGCCTAATAATAGATGTTAAACTTTCATATTAAAAATCAATACGTTTTTGCTCATGACTCTACGATTTACGGTCACGATTATTGCAAAATTAAAAAAAAAACTAATCAACTTTAAAAAAATGCACAATAGTAAACGACTCTATATTGCACACCGAAGGTGTGTCAATCATGCTTATTCAACTCTTTTAAGCGATCTACAGATGCGCTTGGGCCTCCCTTCAATTCGAGGGGGATTAGGCTATAGTCCACCACGCTGGGCATGTCTTTCTAAAATTCCTAGGTTTTTCTTGAAGTGAACTTTAATTAACACGAGTCTATTACACCGTTCAACTATTCAGGTAAAAAAATATAACAATTTATAATATAACATTGATTGAAACTGTAATTAAAATTGCAATAAATGGGCAATCAGAATATGACAAGCTTGTGGGTAATTACTCTTGTAACGTCATCTTTGCTTACATCATTCTCGTATTGTAACTTCTTTATATATTTAATATGTTACATTAATATTAAATGAGAGATCTTTGTCTCGAAACTACTAAAGGAAAATATTTTAAAAACACAATTAACTTGTAAGTATGTAATCCAGTCTTATACCAGGAGGTGAAAGGCTGCAATGGCTGAGTTAGGGCTTATTTGAGCCGTTAGACGAAAAAATACGTGTATTATTTAAATTATAACTAGTAACTCGCAGTATTGTACTTCTTCATCAACCAAATAATTAATTTACTATAAAACTATAAACGGTCAAGTGCGAGTCACATATAAAGATTCCGTACCATGATAAATTTTGCTAGATTTTTTATCGAAATTTTTAAAACATTTCGAAATTCGTCATCTTGGTTTTTATTATTTGCAAAATTCACACAAAATTTTAACTCTCTAACTATAACGGTCATGAGATACAGTGGACTGACAGACAGATGGACGCCGTCAAGTAATAAATAGGGTTCCGTTGGCCTTTTTTGTTGACCCTTCTGGTACGCAATCTTAAAAAATTATTAGGTATACTACGTTATATTACAATTCCAATGGTTATAATATCGCATTCACTGGCATGAAACGAATAACTTCGAACAAGTTCGCATGTTTTATTATATCGTTACGTCATTTCGCATAATTAAAATAACGGATTTTCACGGAATGTTAAAGCACTGTAAAATTTGATCGATTGATAAAGTTAGACGTGCAGATAAAATCTAAGATTGCGGAATTGTATTATAAAAAGTATTTATAAAATGTTAATCTTTTTGCTAGTCTAGAATTGTAAGTACCGATGTCTTTTTTAGTTTTAAAATGCTTAAACACTAAGTTCCTGTCTAGGCACCCAAACAAAAGCGAGTGCCAAAGGATTCGTTGTCTGCACTCCTCTCGCTACATTCATAACCAAGATTATTTTTCAAATCCTTTCAGTAGGGCCTTTCACCTTTACAATCTGTTATTTAAAACGTAGTATTTAAAATATATTACTATATCAAACAGTATGATTAAGTTCAAAACGGATCTATGGATCAAAAGTACTATAATATTCGAAGGAACAAGATCAATGCCATATCGAAACATTGAACTAATATCACTTAATTCTTATTAACAAAGATACTAACCAGATGCAGCTATTGAATTGGCTGCACTTACAAATACTTCAGTCAATGATTTGGTGGCGATAATTCATCGTTTGGTGATAAGAAACCTTTATGTGGAATGTAATCAACGTTTTGGAGTTAAAATGGAACACCCACATATTGTTGCTATAAAGGCGGAAATTGGAGAGCGATTTTACTATAGTAGAATTAATAACATGATTCAATCGTTTAGAGATTGATTGATTATATTTTATGATAACAATATTACCTAAATATTAGTGTAGTAGATATTACGTATAAGGCAGTGGTAGCCAAAAGTCAACGCATGCGCTTGGAAAACTGAGTGAAGCGGGCGCAAAACCTGTCTTCTTAAACGCACAATTTTTAACCGAGTTTTCTTGAACGCGCCATTTTCAACCTGATAACCACTCACCTTACAAAATGTAACAAGCGTGAGGAAATCAGCACGTCTTAGAGAATTTACTTAAAACACATTATACACTAGAAGTCTTTGATATATTTGAAGTCGATCTTGTTTCGAATAGGGGTCTATTTGACCAGCGTGGTGGAAAATGGCCTAATTTTAATTTTTATTGAGGATTGTACCCAGCTCTTTGTCATTAAAAAGATTCAATTAATATTTATATGTAACCTATTCAATTTAATGTATTCTGAAATTTATACCAAAATGCTTTCTTTCCTATAGAGACGGATCAGAAAAACGATAGCACGAACATACGCGTACATACATATATCCTCATGGGTACCGTAATTAAAAGCTCTAACAATAAGGCTTCTAAAGCAATATCTTTAATCGGTAAAGTGATCGTTGCCCTTGAAGGGTTAAAGGTTAAGGGTCGATTTCACCTTGAGGCAAGTTATCGATTGTGTTAACATAAGTTGAAAAGTATAGATACATATTAAGTACAAATTAATATGCACATTTTAACAAAACCAAAAATAATATGTAAAATATATGAATAAATCTCTGATAAGTATATAAAAATCTCGTAACCACAGTGTTTGTGGTCGCACTCCCCTGAAATGGTTCGATCGATTTTAATCATTTTGGTATATTTGGTAGGTATGAGAATAGGTTAGAGGTAGGTAGAGTAATTTTCACTCTTCTACCTCAATATGAAAATTAAGCAAAGTATGAAGTACCATTTTTAAAAAAAAATTAAAAATGTAATAACAATGTTTTATATTGGACATAATCGTTCAACGACATGTACGAGTAATAGCTATAAAATACCTCTACTCGTAACGCCATACTCAATTACGCGACACGCAGTAACATTTAGTTGATGGTTTTCACAATGCCATAGCGATCTTGTTCACAGTCAAAAATGTTATAGTTTTTCATGGTTAAAACGTTGTTTAATGAACTACTTTATTGTTGATATTTTTATTTATTTTTTATTATCAACAGGATATATAATTAGAACAAGTTTAAAATGAACTTGCAGTGGTAGCCCAGCGGTAACGCGTCGCTTGTATAACCGAGTGATGCGGGTTCAAATCCGGGTCTCGCACCTCTGATATTTTCATGTGTGAATCATTTTCTATCATGATTACCACTTGTCTTACGGTGAAGGAAAACATCGTGAGGAAACCTGCATGTCTGAGAAAACCTAGCAAGTTTTCGTAAGACATGTGAAGTCCGCCAACACGCACTGGGCCAGCGCGGTGGACTATGGCCTGACCCCCCTCGTACTGAGGGAGGCCCGTGCCCAGCAGTGGGACGTTTAAAAAAAAAAGGCTGATGATGATGATGATGAAAATGAACTTGCAAAACTTTAAAAATACCACAAAAACTATGTAGGGCAACGCTGAAAGTGAAAAGCTTCACCAGCTATCTTAAAATTAGGGACATCAATGACGCTTATAAGAAGCTCTCCAAATGAAAAAGAAAATTAAAAACGAAATAAAAACCTTTGAGACATACGTCGAGGTCAAGTTTTCATAATAGGTATCTGACACGATGTAAATTAATGTTTCGAGTTTCTCTAAACAAAATATAATTTATTTAAATAGCCATAAGAGTACTTTTCAACCATCAAAATTAACATATACACATTTAATCAAATTTTCTAAGACCAGTTTCCAGTTTTGTAAGAGGGTAGGTACTACCATCGAGTCGAAAAGCTGATTTGCTGATATTCGGAGTCCTCGAAAAACTAAATAGTTGCTATTATAATAGTTTATAATACTAGGAAATCACCCTCGTCTCGTTTGGGTTGATCTCTAGTGGAAAACAAAAACCAATCTGGCCCATAGGAACCTATATTACTTACGAGTTACGGGATAGAAAGTTACCTAGATGTTACCTGGAATGGTCCAGACTATAATCTCTCTCTATTTAAAATGTCATCCAGATACGTTGAGTTATTCTGGCGTGATAGTGTAACAAACCTACAAAACCATCTATCAAAACATTCCCATTTACGAATATAAGTAGTAAGATTTGTTTACAAAACTGACATAAAATAATTTTGTTCCCACACAAGTATTACCTAGTAAAATCAGTCCCACACATTAATAACAAGGTGTTCCGTAATGAAGTAATAAGTTTGTCTTAATTCCTATATTTTTAAAGATTGAAGAAAACGTACAAACAAACAGATATTTCGACCATTCACCGTCGATATATTTAGGTGTGAATAGCTTATCTAAACACAAAAATAGATACTAATTTTAAGAGCCCAGTTTACAGTGACTCAATCGCCCATATTTAGTAGGCATAATGCACCTTCTATAAACTCTATTACACGTCGCGCAATAAACATTATTATCAGCCTACGCACATTGTGGGTGTCGACTGCCTTGTAAAGGATTGGTATATTGCGTATTTGTTTAGACGAGTGGTACTGTTGGTAATATTTTTAAAAAGAATGCGATTCTAAATTACTCGAATACAATGTTAGAGGACATTGCTCAAGTTTTCAAAGTAAATATTACATGATACTTACTTTGTCCTTTTAAGTAAAACTAGTTCTTTTGTGCCATTTTGGTATTTATTGAATTAATTTTGCAAATTTTGAGGATAGATTATTGTCAGTAACAGCTATATAATACCGTTGAAACCTTTAAAACCATAGTATCTCAAATTAACTTGATTGCTGTAAAGCACACGAAACGTCGGAAACCAAAAATCAAAATAAATCCGAAAAGATACGATTTAAAATTTGAAATCCAAGTTTCTAAAATAAGCGATTAGAAAGGGGATATAATTAACATCCCACGATTCCACATAATTTAAACCTACGCAGTAAAGCCGTTTAGCTTTCAGTATCTATGAGAAATTTATACTCTGTATACGCCATTATAGTAACGAAAAAATAACCTAAAAAGTTACATGCTAATGTCTAAAGATCAAGTTTAAGGAATTCAAATTACGGAAAGCCGTTCGCTTTACAAATACCTACATTAAAATTTAAAATATTTATATCCTCTGATTTATTATTCAAAACCGGCGCTAAGCTAGTGGTCGGCCTCCTTCGAGGTCTGGCGAAATGACATAATCGTGACATCATTTTGTTGAATTAAGTGAAACGTATGTTAACTTGACACGCTCGCTCTAGGGCATTCTGTTATCGATTTAGATCTAAGTTTAAATCGATTTATTATAGTTTCTAGGTCACAAACGATACATTGATTATTTGGCATTACTTATGTATTGAATATAATATTTTCGCAAATTAATTTATTGGCCTTAAACATAATCGGTTATTAAAAAAAACATAACTAAATAACCTTAATATATAAAAACTCAAGATTCACAATTAGCGACTCAAAAGTATCCGAAATTCGATATTGAATTGCGCTTTTTTTTAAATCTCTTTCATTTATAAATTTTCGTTTACTTCCTTTAAAGGAGTACTTAATGTGGTTTGACCACATTTCGATAAGATAATTGTTAAAAAATGTGTATCCATGTTTTTATATATCAATGCGAAATAAGTATGAAATCCACTTACCAAAGTGACTATATCTCCAGGATTGGCAGCGGCTATGCGTCTCAATCTCTCATACAATAGGTCCAGCAGTCCTTGATGTTTCACATTCAACTCATCCAACTCCCCTGCGACAGCTTCCGCTCCCGACGTGAGCACATCCGGCCGGCCGCGGCTCCTCAGCCTCTCCGCCAGGTCCACCTCCGCCTGCCGCTTCAGCTGGCGGGTGTCGAGGGAGGGGTGGATCTCCTCGCAGAGCCATTCCACGTATTTCTGACATCTCGATGAGTGAATCTAGTGTGGGTTAGGTTAGGCGAGTTAAGGTTAGTTCTCAGACTGTTCTTAAACATTTTTTGTATTTTTTTAACAGTTCCAAACGTACTGTTTTAGTTAAGTTATATACATTCAAAGTCAAATTAATATTAGAATTTAAAAACAGTCGTCGGTTAAATCAAAGCGTTTATCACCATACACACATCCTTCCTCTCCACAAAATGATTTCATTGATTTTTACATTAGAAATAGGCAATCAGAACAGACATTCATCAGCATTCAGAACACATTCATGACCAAATTTGAAAAACAATCGGCAATTCTCATATTTTTTTCTATGTTTTCGTCCAGCTTTTGTAGGGTAAGAGCTCATGCTGGAAAATAACGCTATAGATTTGCGTGCAACAGTGCGTTTTTGAACACCCAACGTGCATCTTTAAACCCAAAGCATATCACGTTCTTGGATTCTTTATTATAAGCCCATGACCCCAGCAGTGGGAACTTATGTTGGGAATTAAAAAAAAACCATTACATTTGACACTAAACAGGACATACACGACACGAACAAACATGCAAAAGCAAAGAACATTGACCTTTTATTGTTCTTTAAGAAATTCTCAGTTTTTGCCATGATTGAATTTAAATTGCGTTCCGCTCTGCCACCTTATGATTTGTTTGTACCTAACTTTACAGCTATATGATGTTTATATTTAAAAATGTCTCAAATACATAAATTTTAAGACCTAGTGCTTCCTAAACCATAAAAAATGAAAAAGAAATTGTTTTTGGATATAACCGGCCATGAAAATTATTATAAATATTGTCAAAATTGTTTGTCAGTGTACCAATTTATATGATAATAGTCAATGTGGTTCTTCCTAGGTCATAAGAAAGGTAGATAGACCATTTTTATCTTACAATTAGTGACGGAGCAGTCATATATTGCTTTTGTAGTATCGTTCACACAAACATCCCGCTTTCAAAGGAGTTTTGTTATATTAGTAAAAGCCTAGTTAATAGAGCAGGCATCAGGCAATACGTTATTTTGAAGCGTCAAATAAGCGTTAACATACAGGTTTTCAACAGTATATCGATATATACTTGAAAAAATCGATTAAAATTCTATACAACGAAATCGATTTTCAGTTGAAAATCTGCAGTGTACCATTAAAATAAAACAATAAGCGCATGCAAAAATAAAAAAAAAAAACAAAAAACCAGAGACAAGACGTATAGACCACAAGCCCAATCGACAAAACAAAGGAAGGAAAGACGCTGGACGTTTACTACTTCTTCAAACCTTTCACAATCTTTCAAAATTGAAGAATAAAATGAAATGATAACATTAACCATATTGTAGTACAATTTTTGTAATTTACGAATACTTTGAAACTTCCAAAACATAAAAAAAGTACTACGAGCAAAACAATTCATATTTCAGAACAATATGACAGTTCCAATAAAAAAAGAATACCACAATATGCCACAGATTAAAAAAGTTGCAGACACGATATTGGCCCTACTTATATTTACCTTCGCCTCTCGTATGAATCTTCCGCCATCTACATTCACCTTCTCGATCTTAGGCGTCCTTTCCACTACACTTGTCAGAAGATTCTGTATAAATTTCACAAAACGAAAATTAATACACTAATAAAATATAATATGTACTTCAAAATCAAACATAATATGTTTAAACACGTTAGTAATTAGTATACATTTAGACTCGAATATATGAGTTATCATTACACTCGTCAAAATCTGTCCAATGGTTTTTACGTAATGCTTTCCAGACAGCCAAAAATTTTAAATTTATAGATTACGCCTTTGTATCCTGTGTTTGTAATAAAGAAAATCATAAATTAAATTTCAATAAAATTAAAAAAAAATATTTTACGTACAGACTAAACTAAGAATGTTTTTTATATCTGCAGACTAAGAATGTTTTCATATCTATAGATTTATACACAAATGGCATACCCTGGTAGGTTCGAGCTGCTCCTTCGGCCGCGCCTCGATGGGCGGCTGCGCGACCACCTTGCTGTAGGTCTCGTCGATCCATTCGACCTCCTTCTCGAAGCCGGCGTTGTAGTTGCGCAGGAGTTGGTACGCCGCTTCGCAGCTACGTAGCCTGATTTAGACAATATAGATACAGGTCAAAATCAGAGAGGTGAGCATTATGCTTCTGACAAAGTTTTTCTTAATAAAATAAAATGATATTGCTACAATATATATTTCAAATAAAAGCTACTGTACATGTTTACAAGGCACTTATCATATAGAATTTTCATTGATAATTTGTCACTTGATTTTAAAAAAAACAGGCGTAAATAATCATTCCGGGAACGCGTCCTTATACCATGTTTCATAGTTCAGGCACGATAAAAATATTTACAACTACGAATTAAAAATCCCATATTTTAGTATAAGCTTTAAAACATATTTAATTAAGCATATATCTTTAAAATAAATTTTAATTATATTCATTTCTTCATATTTTGGCTATTCCAATGCTGTCTGACGTTTATCCAATCATTTCGTGAGCGCGAAGGATAAACAACGATTAAATATAAAAAAACATACACTTGGTGGCGTTAAGAAGCATCAGCGTGGAGTTCGCTAGTCAAAGCAAACGGTCGTGTGTTGTGTTTATGGAAAACAATAATGGATTTTGGTACTAAGTACCGTTTCATTTGATATGTGTGAGCGTACTTTAATACCCTGTCATTACGTGAACGCTGTTTGGTGATTAGTTTTTCAAAAATTTGCATACTTTTAACAAAATACTAATAAATATTTCAACTTACTTGTTCATAACCTCAAAAACCAATACCAAACACGGTCGCATCAACCGTAACCTAAAAATATTTGTCGAATAATCATTACGAGGACGGTCATTTCGGAAACGTTCTCCGATATGAACCACGTTCCCGAAATGAAAATCTGTAAGCAAAATTATATTGTAATGCCTTTAAAAAGCCTTACCATGCAATATTTTGCTTTGAGGTATCCATTTAGTAGAAAACGATAAAAAGAAGTAGAAAAACCGATCAAAATAAGACAGTATAGCTTATAAAAAGCATCTTGAAAAGGCTAATGCAAGGAAGCGCAAGTTTTTAGATAAAATGACACCTGGACAAAAAGAGATTGAAAAGACTGAAAGATAGGGAATATTACTAGAGAAAAGCTGCAAATAAAGTTAAGACTGTTAGTGATATGACTGAAAGAGATAAAAGATAACAGAGAAAGACGTGGAGAAAAATTGGTGGCAAATATTTTAGCTGACTTCTGATGTTTACATACTATTGTATCTATCATCAAAATTGTTGCAGAAAATCAAACTGCATGTATTTTTAGTCCAAGATAAAGGAAACGAAATCCAAGAGCCGTTAGACTCAGATATGATAAATTTAGACAGAAATGAATTAAGAGATTCTGAATTCTCTTCGTATCAATAGAGAAGGTGTTTACGGCGCAGTATATAATGGAGCCGACACTTTAGATGATGAGAATCTCCAAACGGTTTTAGATCGACTTCATGGAAATAGTGACGATATTGGTGCTGGTAGACCGTACGGAAATGACAAAAAATAATTGCAAAAATGTTTCAGTCGCTGATATCTCAATCGATGACGATGGTGAAATAAAAATCACCTTCCTTCGCTTTCAGCGCAACTCTACAAAAATATTTAAAATTGATCAAAATGCCTCCTAAAACCAAATTGTAAAAAAATTACATACACCGAAATTACAGAAAAAAGGTAGTCGTAGTTTTGTTTCTTTATTTTAGAAATCACAAAGTTAAGATTTTGATTTTAAGCATTGCTATGCAAGAAATCCGTTCCTAATATCTAATGTTTGTTGATTAAAACTTTAAAGTTTATTGTTATTAGATTATTAGATTTTGATACTCATGTAATTATTAAATTTTGATATTCATGTTCCTCATTCCTTACAATAAATAAAGGTATAATACTGTAAATGTATATTATTTTTATGCATAACGTATATCGAAAACAGGATATTATAAGCTTTCAGAGAACGTAATCTACTTTAGGGAACTTGGCTGTCATTTTGGGAACACTCTCATCATTTCCGGGAACACCACAAAAACGGCAAATAAATCACTTAATAATTAATGTTAGAGTTAAATCCTGCATATATAAGGTAAAATGACATTTGAACTTTGGTATTTATATTATTAATATACTACTAATCGCAAGAATATTTATAGTAACTTGAAGTATCGGAGCAGAAATTGCGCTTATTGAAAATTTATGTAGAATAATTTAAAAATAATTGTTTATGTTTAAAAAACATTAAAAATACATATTTTTTTCGATTAAGCAACAGATTTATTACAATTTATTGAAGGTCATTCTTAAATACATTGGTTAATCATTATTGTAAAAATTATTTAAAAGTGTTCCCGAAATGACTTACGACTCTGGCATTATTCTTATAAACGGGTAGAATTTCGAAAATATGTATTTTTGTGCGTGCCTGTTTACATAAAAGTTTCATGACAAATGACACAACAGACTCCTCTTGTTAGTTTTCTGCAAAAGGAAACATAATTTTTCAGATATTTGAAAACCTAAAATGCTCACCTCTCTGATTTTGACCCATATATACATATATAGTAACTAGCAAAATTTACAAGCACAACACCACATATTAAAAATTATAGTTCCTTCTCCGATGAGTTTACATTTGACGAAATTAATCTTTCCTAATACGGTACGGATTTTCATATAGTTTTCGCTAACCACATAACCTCTAAGTCTAGAAAGAATAAGCCAAAATAAAATCAAGGCAAAATACAAAAAAATCATCCATCTACATGAAACTTTCTTATGATACTTTCAAAATCGTCAGCTACAAGTCTTTTTACACCTCAAAAACAAATCCAAAGCTTCTATTTTCCACACAAATAATTTCTACGTTCACTTAAAGCATACATTTAATATAGCTACCTCTCAGCCAACTGTGCGCACACGTTGTTCCACCGGTTGTTGAGCTGTCCGGCCTCGCGGAGCAGGCGCTCGAGGTCGGCGTGGCGCGCGCGCAGCGAGTGCGGCAGCGCGGCGCGCGACGTCTCCACCAGGCGCCGGCAGTTCTCCGCGTCGTCGTTCATCTGGTCCACCTGCACCTGCTGCTTGCTCACCGCCACCTGCATCCTCAGCAGGTCCTCGTGGATCTGGAATGTTTATATAACTTGTAGCTGGCAAATTTATGTTTTGTGAGAAAAATTAAAATATGATTTTATTTCAATTTAATTTATTTTTTGTTATAATTTTAAAATTTATGCATTCCATCATCCATGTTCGTCTATCATGGTTACCACTTGTATTACGGTGAAGAAAATCATCGTGAGTAAACCGTCATGTATGAGAAAATCTAGCAAGTTTTTGTAAGATATGCTCAGTCCGCCAACACGTACTAGGCCAGCGCGGTGGACTATGGCCTGATCCCCTCGTATTGAGGGAGGCCCGTGCCCTGCAGTGGGACGTTAAAAAGGGCTGATGGGAAAGGGTAAAAGGTGTGGCACTCTTCATGAGCTGCGAACAAGAGAGAGTGGGAATCAGCTTCTGTCGCCTAGAGAGTTCGGACAGAGTGACGGTGTCGCCGGGGCTAGCCCTACTGATAAAAGGGAGCACAACAAATACGAGCATCAAGTGCACAAAGATCAACGCACTCACAGTACAGAGGGAGGACAACCAACCTTACCGGCTGGTGTGGTTACAACACAAAGTAATCGCACTATTCGAGTGGGGAAGGGAATCCGCCTTTTCACAAGCATGCTCTACGCTCTCAAGAATCGGTGGGGAGGGCGACGGCGCGCCGCCACATAAGATTAGCGTAGACGCCATGAGGGTAGGTTCTGTAAGAGGCGACGTAGCGGATCGCTACGGATGCCTACTGGCCTCATCACACCATGAGGTCATAGTCTATGAAGACAGAGGAGAAGACCTCGACTTCTTAAAAGGAGAGGTCAAACAACACTCCTCCTCCACAGAACCTCCATGCATGGGGCCCCCGCTCAGCGGGTCCGACCGCCTTCAAAGGCGAATAGAGGCAGAACGAAAAGCCTCCAGTCCTAAAACTCGTCGGGAGGAAACACCAAAAGAAGACTCCCGACTAAAAGCAGTAGATGATGTCATCCACAAACTGGTGTCTCCAAAACGGCAAACACATGAGGACAGGCAAACTGGGGCGATAAGGGAATTCTTCAGAGTCAAAAGCTCAAAGGAACCCGAGTCGTCACACGCCAGCCGCACTCGTGCCGATATGGGTCAAGTAACACCACCAAAGCTAAGACCAGCAACAAACCCACAAGACCACGCCACAAATGCATTTGTCGAGTTCCTGGCAGTAATCAAAGGAACCAGAGAGGTAAACCTTGCCACCTGCCAAAAAATCATGCAGGCCTACCAGCGAGGAAGTGAGAAGATGCTGGAGGTGGAACTTGACAAAGCTGAGGCAGCCATATACGACAACGACACTTCTCAGGTAATACAAGGGGAAATGTCCGGGTCATATATGGCCGCTTACAACACCACAAAAGGCTTCGTGGGACTGGTCGAAGCGGAGGGGTGTGAAAATACACCGTTAAAATTCGAAACACCCCCCTGGAGACCCAATAGTTGTAGTAGCCAAGTGCACGAGGATAATGCTGGACGACAGGATACTCGGAATGGCAAAAACCATTTCGGGAGAAGTCGAAACCGGTGGTGTTCTCGTGGACTGGAAACTACCGAAAATAACGTGGACAAACGGGGTACCCGGGTGCGGTAAGACAACTCACATCATCAGGCACTTCGATGAGGAAAACGAAGTAGTAGCCACAACCACAGTCGAAGGAGCCAGAGATCTCAAAGAGAAGCTTGTGGAACGCTTTGACGACAAAGCCAAATCTAAAGTGCGTACCATGGCTTCCATACTGGTCAATGGTTTCAAAGAGGGTACCAGGTGCAGCCGCTTAACGGTTGACGAAGCCCTTATGAACCATTTCGGAGCCGTAATCATGGCCGCCCGACTGTCAGGTGCAAAGGAAGTGGCACTCATCGGGGACATAAACCAGCTTCCTTATATCGACAGAGAAAATTTGTTTGAGCTAAGGTACTGCTGGCCAACCCTGGTGACCAACATCACGTGTGAGTTGTCTTGCACGCATAGAAACCCCAAGGACGTCGCGTATGCCATCAGCGACGTCTATGGTAACATCTACTCCTCGAGTCCATCTATCCACTCCCTGCGCATGGAAAGGTACACGGACGCGCAAATACCATCCACCCAACAAGGAACCCTATACTTGGTCCACACTCAGGAGGAGAAGAAACTCCTGATGGACCAAGGATACGGATCCGGTGAAGGGTCACGCGTCATGACTATCCACGAAGCGCAGGGGCAAACCTACAGAGAGGTCGTCATCGTCCGGACGAAGAACAAGAGGCTCCGCATACACGACAGCGTTTCACATGCTGTTGTCGCGGTGACTAGACACACCAACACCTGTGTCTACTTTTCCGACGACGGTGACGACGCGATCGGTAGATTCATCCGCAGAGCGCAGGAGGCCTCAGCGAAGACCATCCTAGAGCACAACCTCAAAATATCCATCTTAAAACGCGACACGAAGGTCGCGGAGGAAGTGCTCGCCCAATTGCGGGATGGGGCAGGGCCCAAAACTTAGCGGGTTAGACTAATAAAAAAAAATAAATAAATAAATAATAATAATAATAATAAAAATATATAATAAAAATAAAAAATAATAGTAATTTACTAATAAAAAAAAAAAAAAAACAGTGTCGGGCCTCGCCCTCTGTAGTTTTTAAGAAGTAGTTTGTAGTACTCTTGTCTTGAGTTATATTATATAAATAAAAATTGTAAACGCCTTCCACAAATAAATAAAGTAACAAAAGGCACGGGCGCTTAACGCCTGTGGATGAGTACCTACAATAAAAAAAAAAAAAAAAAAAAAAAAAAAAAAAAAAAAAAAAAAAAAAAAAGGGCTGGTGACATCCATATTTATACACAGTTTAATATATTTAGCAACTTACATCTTTGAGCAGCTCGACATCGTTTGGCAAGTCGCTGAACTGAGCCAGTTTAATCTCAAACTCGGAAATCGTTTGGTTGTTCTCCTCCATACTGTTCACTACAATTTCTACGAATTTCAATCTGCAACAAAATAATAGTATTTAATATTTATAAAATAAATAAACGTATTTTTAAATGATGTAAGTTATATATAACTACTTGAAAAGGATAATAGAAAAATAATTATGTACTGCAATATCTTATTCTTAAAAAAGCCCTAACAATCAAATAAATATAATAATTATAAGCTTTACATTTAATAAATATCAATTTTATACATAATAAAAAAAGGCAATTCCAATTAATATATACATTAAAAAAAATTGTATGAGAAATTGCAAAAAATTAGGCATTTTATACTTATTATTTCTATCTTATAACAAATGTTTTCTACCTTTCAACGAATAGTTGACTCTTTGACTGCAAGTCATTCCATTTGCCCATTACTTTGTCGAGGTTTTTCTTCATCGCTGGTGTCTTTAGGGCTATGCCTTACAAAATAAAACGAACGTTAGTAAAAAAATAACAAAAATAAAAAAAAATGTTGACATTTTTTATATCCTAAAATTAATTTTAAAATTTATTTTATATTTTAACTCTAATATTAAATTTTAAGAGCTATATTTTTGTTTATTTTATTTGTATCACTCTTTAGATCATAGATTTACGCAATTATTTAACAAAAAAATCTTAACTTTGGATTTTTCCGCGGATTTAGACAGAGATTCAATTCTATTCCGCGACTTCATTCCAATAGTTGGGAACCAATAATCAAAAGAAATCCACAAAAACATCCGTAAACATAGTTTTTTTAATGTAAAATATTCGCCTTAAACTCAGAAAGTATTATAATTTTTTACATGAAAAACCATTTGACTGTAAATCCTATTTTACTTGCTTCATTTACTGAAAATAAGATAGTCTTACGAATATTCTTCCACTGCACTTACCTCTAAATGTAGTTTGAACTTCTTCCACATCGTTCGACACCGAGTGTAAGGACGTTTCCCAGTCCTTATGCTGCAAGACCAGATGTTCCAGGGTGTCCAGGTCCCGGGGGATATGGCTGGCGATACGTTCGTGTAACTGCCTTTCGAACACCTCCAACCTTTCCAGAAGGTTGGAAGACTGTTCTGTGAAGATTCGGGCTGCATTCTTGGAATCCTCTGCAAAGTTGAATTACAATTTTGAATAAAGTAACAAATATTTAAACTAAATTGCACAGTTTTATACTTTTTATTTATTTAAAATATAAAAAAGAACACACTAATTATTAAATAATAATGAAATTAACTACACAAATGCCTTTATTTTGGGAAAAAAAAACCATATTAAAACTTTACTTAATAATTTCAACAGAAAACATTAATTTGAAACCACTTAGTAATAATCACTCTCAAAAATCGAATTTATTTTTAACTATACTAAACAAAAATCATGATTCACCCGGCGAAATATTCACAGTATCACAAACAAATCATGGATACGAGACCGAGGCATTGACCGTTTATTGCAGACAAGTAAAAAAAGACCTGACAATTGGTAGTCGAACCAAATCCTTTCCACAGAATGTTCGGAGTAGACTAACGTGTTGCGTAACATTTAAAGCTAGTTTAAAGTTAAGAACGTATGCAGTACACAGCTTGTCGGTTCTGGTGGAGAAACTGAGCATGTCGTGGAAGACACTGTGGCACAGAGTAAAAACGACCAGTTGACTAATTTCCAGTGAAACAATCGTGAAACAGATCTAAATATAGCCTTCGTATAACAACCGTTAAAGAGTTTGCGCGAAAAACGCAATTATAACAAGTAATGACATAAATTTTTAATAAGCTGTAATGTTCATTAAATAAAAAATGTGTCACCATTTTTATCAATTGACAGAATAAGTTAATGATTAGATTATTTTTCCGAAATAAAATTAAAACATATGAAAATAAAAAAATCTCAAATATTATGTACCATTATAGTACCTACATATTCTAAAATTTTCAGACGAATATTCAAATTAAATATCTAAAAGAAATCCAACAAAATCAGAGCTTTAATTCGTATTTATTTCACATATCTCATTTGCTTATCAAAAATACAATACCTATAGACAAACCTAAAACAAAATATGTATAAGTATAAAATTAAACTAACAGTCAAAATCTGGAACATGAATATTTAAATCAGAACCCACTACACAAAGACCGCGATCCTTTAACCTACTCTGTAAAACGCCTACACCTCGGCTGGCTTTATTAGAAATTGCAGCTATAACTAACAATCTTGGGCCACGCCAAGGCCAATAGAATTGAACTGTAAAAAATACTATGACATCACTTTTGATATAACGAATTGTTTAAATTAAATTATGCCTAATATCACTACGGCAATGTACAGACAAAATTCCTTAAGGAGTTCGGTATACGTATGTATGCCCTTCCATACATCATACTATTAGTAAAAAATATCTTTAAAAGAAAACATATATCCAATCGGTCTGTAAAGAAGAAGAAATAATTCAAATTTTAAAAATAATGGAGGCGCCTCAGGAAGCAACTAAAAAATAGAACAGCCTGAAAAGGCGCAGTACCGCAATGCTGTTACAAATGCACGCTTAAGAATACATAAAGTAGCAAGTAATCGTATGAATATTATGAAATTAAACTGGCGCAAAGCTTAGCTTGAACTATCGATTGAGACAAGATTCCAAATGCCAAGAGTTGAAGCACAGCTAAGTAACGAGACATGTCAAGTGATAAATAATAATGTGCTTTTGCTGATAAATACTCTACACTTAGATTAAAAAGCTTAAGTGAATAACTTTTTCTTTATTATAAATGCGCGTATCTTCGGAACCACTGTTTGGTTTTGATTTTTTTTTTGCATTTCATATAATCTATACCTACATAAAATAATAAATAATTATAAAATCATAAGTAAGTTGAATCTGTACAAAATTTTTTTTATTTCGAAAATATTATCGACAGACAGAGGTCGAAACTATATCTGTCGAGAAAACCACTAGACAAATTTTTATGAGGTATGATGATGATGCGGATTATCCGAGTTAACAAGAAGCATACTTCATATCTCATCATCATTTAAATATTTTCATTTTTACACCAAAAAATATGAAAGCACAAGTTTTATTTTAAATGGAAAACTCGTTTTCATTTCTATTCGCGAGGAAATTAAAATAACATACGCTGTGCAAAATTTAAGACGCATAATGTTAATAGCAACTAAGTATGAATCTTTGAATAAAGTCCAGAAGATCAAAAGTAGCATGTCATAAATCAGATAAAGGTGACACGCAAATACTCGCCGTCATTTGCTTGATACGAACAGATGGGTATCAGGGTCATTTAAGCGTACCTTGTCATATTCCTAGCGACCCGCCCCGCCATTTGCCATAAAGATAATACCTAAGAATATATTATACTAGCGACTCACCCAAGCTTCGCTCGGGTTCGTCTCTAGGTACCCTCTTCAGCATAAAATTTTTACGAACTTTGAATGTCTTACTTATTTATATCTAATCAAAAGCCTAAAAAATAAGTTTCAAGCTTCTAGCTTTAAAAATGACGTAATTTCCATACAAACTTTCATCCCCTATTTCAACCCTTTACAGCCCTTAACGCATTGAAAAGTAGCCCTGTCCTTTTTTTGGCTCTAGACTACATGTGTACCAATCGGTCCAGTAGTTTTTGAGTTTATTCGTTACATACAAAAATACAAAACTTTCCTCTTTATAATATTATTAGTACCTATTAGTATAGATATAGATTACTATAGACTACCACACCCCCTAGCTTCGTTCGGGTTCGTCCAATCACACATGATAATTCTTATAAAAATGGAAGAAACGAACGACTAGATCACAAAGCACTTTGATCTCTTTTTCTATCTCGTAAGACATGCAATTTAAGTTGACTAACCTTCGAAACCTTCAGATTTTTTTAAATGTGTTATATGAACGACGTCTGATGTTTTGAATATGTAAAAGAAATTTCAAAATTAAAATAAAATAGAATAAATTAAAATAAAATACAATAAAAAATCCCGAGAAAAAATTATAACTTGAGTTCAGACATGTAGAATTGTGCTATCACATGCATATTACGTCTTATTGGATATGTTTGAAAACAAAATATAAAGTAAGTAAATTCACAGGCAAACTTATTATTTTTATAATAACCTTCATAAATATTTATGATGCACTATAATTAATAATCTCATTCAATGCACCAAAGCCGAAACGCCAACTGACCCAGATTACCACATAAGTGAATCAAATGAAAATAATATACTTCTACCGCTCTATCCATATAAATTAGACTTTGCGTATTAATATTATATATTCGGAAGGTACTTTGTCTGTCTATTTGTAACGCTTTAACGCTTAAACCGCTGAGCAGGTATAAAACATAGAGTAATTCATGGAGCTCATCCCCACAGGCTAACAAACGTCCCTTTGCCAAGCGAGTGAAACCGCGAATAAAAACTAGTAAAAAAAGACAGTTACGATGATGTAACCGTCATTTGCCTGAGGTCAGGACCACGCACGTATCTTAGGGGACCCGTTTAAATATTAATAATATAGTGTAGAGATAATTTGTCATTATTAACGAATTAATTAGTGCTTTTAAACTTGGTAAGACATTTGTTTGAATTAATTAGCTAGTTTTTATGCTAAGAATTAGGTATAAGGATTCGTGGAATCTCTGTCAATAGAGCTTGTATAATTGTTATTTTTTCATGCTGAAATGGTTGCACGGATTTGGATGAAATTTAGTACTACTGTTAGGTACTTAGAAATACTCCCGAAACACGAACTCGAACATATGACAACGATTGTGTCTGGTGCCAAAGAAATTATTAAAACAAAACAAATATCTAAACAAAGTATTTGCGGTTGCAAGGAATGTCATAATATATTCAATTACAACATAAATATTTCAGCCGCAGTGGCACAGTAGTAGCGATACTGCAGAGGTATTAGCAGTAATTATTGTATCAGCGATAGTAGTATCGATTCCTACATTGAAAATAATGTAATTACTGACTTACAGTTAAAATGTTTCAAAAAGGATAAAAAAGATATCAAATTACCAACGAAATATCAAAATAAATTCACAAAAAAAAATAGTTTTATTTATGTCAAATACAAGCATTAATCTAAGAAAGTATAACATTAATTAAATTCGAATCGAAAGAAATTTTTCGTCATTAAATACATTGATTGTACTTAAGTATTATATAGGTATCTACTCTCATAAATATGCCAATAATAATCATGAGATCAAAATTAGCTCGGTCATATTAAGCGTGGTAATAAAACGCTGTGAAATGCTTAATAAGTGTTTACGAGTCTTACTCATTTAGTTTCTTTGTTTTATGTATGTACATATAGGGACGTATTTAAAGTTATATATATATACATCATTATACATACTAGTGTAGTAGAACATTTACACTTGCTCTGCTCGGATTCGTTCTTTAGGTACATTTCAACGGTTATATACTTCTTAGAGATGTGATATTTTCCTGCCGTTTCACGTTTTTACTTTTTTTCAAAAAAACCTCAAGATAAAAAATTAAAAGATCGTTAACAACAGAAGTCGCTCGAAAAGGTCTAACTAACTTGAAAACTTAAAAAAATTTGAGCTATCTCTAAACTTTCAGGATCCTAATCATTTTATAGTAGAAAAATAGTGAAATAACGAGAAAAAGAAATTTAAAACAAAATCTAATTTCAAGAATTTTTGGAATTTCAATTTTGAGCGACATAGAAAAAATTTCAACTTCGCTTTTTGAGAAGCCCCAAAACATGATAAAACCACCCTAAACTACATAGTAGAGGAACTTCGAACGAAATCAATTTAAATAGCAATTGTTGGGTAGAAAATAATGTATTGTTTACAATAAAACTTTATAAAATATGTAGTACAAGTTCTGATAGTAACATAATATACATTCTTGCATACAAAATTACTCACCACCTTTCCCGAAAGAGAATATTCGTTTTATTTTCTTCATTGCTGTATTAAGTCTTTATTTCAAGCGAATAAGGCACAAAGTTCTTTGAAGGTTCGTTTTAAAGTTTGTTTACTCACAAAGTATAAATAACACTTTATTTCTTATTCTTATAATTTAATATAAGAAAGTAGAAAAATTGTTAGTAAAAATAGATAAATATTTAAAATCGTTCACTACATTTATGTAAATAAAAAATATATTTGTTATCTATACAGAAAAAAATGTTTAAACCATGGAGGTTTAAACATCAAACTGACATTTAATTTATTTTTTAATTCTGAAGCCCAAATACAGGAACAGATGATAAAATTATTTTGCGCGATTAATTTAATTGAATAAAACACTAAATAGTCACTGAGGAAAAGACAGTACACCACATCTGCCTTGGAGAACACAAATGAAACTTAAATTGGCCTCACTAATGACTGTTTACTACGACATGGTGATCGTGACTGACAGCTCCCGTAGGACGAAGTACTTTGTCGAACTAACCACATTCTACGACGAAGCAAATTTTCTATTTTTAACATCTAATTATTGAACCGATTAGAAAAATCGATTAGACACATATAGTATAAGCAATTCGGATTTTCGACTAAGTCTTGGCTAACAAATACTTTCTAAGATGTCGGAACAACGAATAATCTTATTCCTATAGGACATTGTCCCTTATCGGAGAGCTGTATTACATATAACTTTGATATCCTTAATATTAATACGAACGACGAGTAGTTTATTATTGAAATCGATATTGCTCTTTTAAAAATAAGCGATTGTTTTCTCAGATGTGTGCGGTCATGACATTCAAAAGCTCCTTAGCGATAGCTGTCAAATGATGATTCAGAATAGATGAAACAGTAATTCGGTAGAAATTCTATAATTATGACAGCAGATCATTTCTAAAAAAAACTCAAAAGTAACATTTGAGAGAAAGGATAACTAAGCAGTTTTCTATTTAATTATATTGACTTTAAAACTTATTTAATGACGAGCGACTCGGGTTCGCTTCGCTCGGGTTCGCCCCTAGGTACTTCACCTTTTAAACCTTCTCTGGACTTCCACAAATAATTCAACACCAAAATTAGCCAAATCGGTCCAGCCGATCTCGAGTTTTAGCGAGACTAACGAACAGCAATTCATTTTTATATATATAGATATTTAAACAAAACTAACTGGAAAACAGGTTGTTTTGCTTTAAAAGGACGAAGCAAATTCATAAATTTGTAGTACAGGATAGAAGCACTGTCCTCACGAACAATCCCGCTATCTGCCGGACCATATCTTAACGACACGAGCAATAAGTAAACAATGTGCACTACACTCGCTGCACAATTGACAGTGTAGAAATCAACTTTACGTTAATAAAGCGTACATATGTACACACATATGTCGTATATACGTCCACTTAAGACCTATAGTACTGTATGCCTAGAACTAATTACCCTGTATAATGATGTTTCGTATTTTCCAATAAAATCGCATTCTGATAATACAATCTATTTTACTATTATTCTCTAGAACTCCGAACTGCCTTGGTCTACTGGCTAGCATCTGTGGTCACAGGTCAGAAGGTCCTGCGTTCAAATCCCGGGTTCGGCTAAGTTTAGTTATTGAGCATATAGTCTCAGTCGGACAGTCCGGAATTGGAAGTTGCCTCAGGAAGTGACCTCACGTGATAATAGAGTTGGATAAAATTTCTGATAAACTACATGCAAGCGGAATAAGGTAAATAAGTAATACCGGTTTGTACGAACAATTGAAATATTTTTCAAAACAAAATTCAATAACTGATCAGAAATTTAGGAGGTTCGCTGTAACTACACTTTATGAAGACAAATGTTTTGGTGTTTTTGGTTCTTATAGTTATTATTAGCAATTTTATTTTAAACCAAGCTTTGAACCAGTAGGTTTATTTAAATCTAGCGGTTTTAGCGTAATACGGGGATCAACAGTCTCAAGTTACAGTTTTGTAAGAAAAAAGCCACAAGTCTTTACTATTACAGCCACAGTGTTATTGCATAAAAATAGCAATAGTGGATATTTATGTGTTTAGTTCTTTAAATCTCCAGAAAATGAAAGTAAACTATTAAAAAAAGATAAAGACATGTTAAATGCATAAAATTATAACGCTAAAACCTTCAAATTAATAAAATTGCTAAATAACAAAAATTAAAAAAAAAAGGTATCTGTGCGATTCACTCACGATAGAAGTGAAACTTTAGTAAATCGACAAAAGAATGAGATAAATATATATAAAAAAAGTAATGTCAAAAAATAAACAACGGTTACCATGGCAACATGGGAATGTATTCTATCTCATTCTCTCCGACTTAATCCTATACTTTTATGTATTTCTTTCTTTATCGTGACGCATTTTCGTTTCATCGAGTTTCAAATCACAACGATTCTAAAGAAGTTTCACTTCAAAAATAACTTTTAAGAGAAAGTAAGTCTAAAAACAACAACTTGTCTAATTTAAGTACTTAAAAACCGTGTGATTTTAGCCAAGAATAATAATTGTTACCATTGATTACTCGCGCGACACTAAAAACGGTCAATTTTTCAATTACTCACAATTGAATGTAAGTTTGGACAAGGTACAACACTACGCTATAATTAGTGATGTAAGACGTAGTAATAGGATAATTGTTGACATGCTTCAAGTTCAATTATATTTAAACAACAAATTATCGCAAGACTATTTTTTCTTGTTCCTTTCGATGAATGTATTGAGAACTTAAAAACCAATAACTTACAAATTAAACAAAAATAAAAACAATATAATAAATCGATTTTTTGGAACTGAATCTTCTAACATTTTATTTTATAATATATTGTTGTATTCAGGCCTTCGGTACAAGAGGAACCAGGCCATAGTGCATGTAGGCGGACTTCATATGATTAAGCCTAGCTAGAGAGAAAACCTGCTAGGTTCTCTCAGACATGCAGGTTTATTCTATTATGTTTTCCTTCACCGTAAGACAAGTGGTAATCATATTAGAAATAATTTACATATGAAATATCAGAGGTGTGAGACCCGGATTTGAACCTGCTACACTCGGTTACCAAAACGAACCCGTTACAATTGGGCTACCACTGCCATGAGTATAGACAAAATATATTTCCGACTGAAAAAACATAACTAGTGTAATTTAAAACCCGCGAAGGCCAAACAAAATCGCTGCGAATTAAACTAATTGATCACGACCATAGTCTTGATTGTGGTAAAAACTCAACATTGTTAATGTTTAAGCTGTCTTGTGTTAAATCAACTAAACGAGTGAGTGATGAGGTATTATTATATGGGTATCCAAACAAGGTAAATTTTTTTTTTCTTAAATATTTCTAATGGACAACATATAAAAACAATGACGATAGGAAAGATAATATAAACGTACTCGTATTTCTAATTTTCTAACCATTTTAAAAAGGGGGTGAAGGTAGGTGAAAAATACTTTACGACCATCCCATGACGATACGTTTGGCTCAGTTGGTAGTGACTCTACTTTCTGCGCCAGCGGTCGCGGGTTCGAGTCCCGCTGGTGGCATTCATTTGTTAAGCACGAATGTTTGTACTCCAGTCATGGGTGTTTATATTATATGTATGTATTCAAAATGTATATGTGTAGTATATCAACTATCTGGTATCCGTAATACAAGCTTCGTAGCTTACCACGGAACTAGATGGCGCTGTTGTAATAACGTCCCAACATATTTATTTATATTTATTTATTTAACTACCAAATATGCAAAATAATGAACTCGATCATGCCGTTTCGGAGGAATGCGACTACGAACACCGTGACATACAAGATTTTTATACATTAGAAGTTAAATATGATAAAATCCATAAATATATATAACTACTTATAGTAGTCATATATTATTCTGAACAAACGTAAAACCCAAAACCGCATCATCATCAAATAAAATCGTTACCAAAATATCAACAAAAAAAGTACACTGACTTCAAAACCAAAGACAACTATCCACTTTTAGATATTTCATTACTACTTCAACCAAAAAAAAACTCAGTACTTCCTTTAACACAAACTTCATCAAAACCGGCTTACCTTCAGCTCTGGCCCGCCTCTCGAACTCATCGAACAACCTGTTGACGTCATCGATCTCCCTCCTCAGCCGCCGCAGCTGCGGGTCTGCCGGGTCTCCTTCTGCCAGCAGCTTCTCTGCATCCTCGTTGAGAGCGCGGCGGATGGCTTGACGCTGTTCCGCGCCCATTGCTACGAACTGGTTAAAAATAATGTTTATTAGCACTTTTCAATAATAACATTTCAATAGCTGAAAAATAAATATTTATATATCATTAGGTTTTTTTTACGAACCCTTTACAAGTTGCAATATATTAAAATTCAATATGCCGTGAATACAGTAAAAATTGAAAGTAATATACGTATAAATGTATTTAAAAAGTATTAATTAAACACCGGATAATAATTAAGGAAGTTAAGATTATATTTTAAGCATATAGTAGTAGTTAATCATATTGTAGTTACAATAAACAACATTTATACAACTTCAATAATAAAAAGATAATGACCAATTTTGACACTTATTAGATTAACGCGAATATTTGACATTTTGAATTAATCTAAAAAAAATCTTTTCGGATTTTCAACCCAAAAATCAAAATAAATCCGCGAACAAATCCGAAAAGATTCTTATATTTAAAAGAGCTTTAAATAAAGCCGGAATGTAAACATATATTTTCAAAAATTCAGAATGTCACTCACTTGTGGGAAGTCCCATCCTTTCACCACCTTGATGGTAGCGAAGATCATATTCTGTCGCATCCTGAGCTGCTTCCTCTGCCATAGTTGTATGACCTTTACACAAAAAAACACAATGAGCAAACACAACCCACACAATAAACACTCTGTGCACAAACACACACAAACACACATGACGGTTCTGATGAGAATGGATCAGAAATAAACTTATCGATTTACTGACAGAATTGTCATTTATAGGTTTGTTTTCGTTCATAACTTGATAATTTTATCATAATGTACACAATATCTTAATTATCGTTTCTTATGTTTCACTGAGTGTAAAGTATACTGCAAATGACATCATACTTAGAAATGATTAAGATGTTTAATTAATTCTAAATATATCATTCGATGTACCATTTTATAAACAAAATATTAAATTTTATGAATTAAAATATATGTATATCAGTTTAAATTTTGTTATACAAGGATATATAGGAAGAAACACAATATTTTATCTCAAATACTAAAAAAAAAAGAAATATTTATTGACATATTTTAACAGTACATTACAATGAAACCCCGAGCTCCTACACTAGTAAGAACTGTATTGCAGGAGCCAGTGACATAGCCATAAGCAAATTACAGACCGTATAACAAAAAAAACCAAAAGGAAATCAATAGTAAAGAAATAAAAAATAAAAAAATTAAGTGAAAAATAATGATCAAGTTGTTGACCGTTTAGTAGCATTTATTTATACAAAAAATCTAAAAATAGTCACAAAAAATATATTAATTATTATTATTTTATTTCCTTTTTGCAGCATATCAATGCGACTATTTCTGAACCAGATCATAGTTTATCTGTGTGCGAAATTTCTCTCAAATCCTTCCAGCTGTTTAAGTTACACGCATAAAAATACACACACAGTTTTTATTGTAAAGCGTTTCGTTAGATTAATTTTACTCTCTTTCGCTCTGTGTATTGTGTGGTAAATGTAAACACCGCCGTATTTCTCGTCTCAATACCTAGAGACTGAGTATATCAAAATACAAAAATTCAGTAGTTACTTTGGCTCGACGAGAGACTCAAATCAAATAAACAAACTTTTGCTGTACAAGAATATGCACAATTCATAGCATAAACATAAATAGAACTTGCCATCAAAACAGGCGCCTGAGTAAATATATTATTTACGACAACTGTTACTTGGCAGTGATTCCGTTAATTTTATTTCCGTTAAAACCAATAAATTCCGTTAAAACGCATAAATCCCGTTAAAACTTACCCTGTCGTACGAGGCGCGCAGCGCGGCGGCGGCGTCGACGGCGCGCGCGCACGGCGGCGGCAGCGCCAGCACGGCGCCCGGCAGCGCCACCTCCGACGCGCCCACGCGCACGCGCCAGCGCGACCGCCCCGAGTTGTCCAGCACCGTCACCGACGTGCCCTTCTCTATCGCCACCTGGGTGCCAAAAATATATTCATATTTCAATAAATTTCTAACTCAGTCAAATCTGTATATTAAATATTTTTTTGGAATTAATTTAAACAGTAAGTATTATCGATACAGAAGCCGAATCTTTAGCTTTTAGAACTTTTAGTCTGCCTGTCTGTAACCGCATCACGAGAAAACTGGACATATTTTAATGAAATTTGGAATGATGACAGCTGGTAATGTGTCGACAAATAAGATAATTTTGACCGGAAAATATAAGCATTAAAATGTATCTGGGAATGATCCCGAGCGGCGCGAGCCTCTGCATGGGCACATGGCGGATTACATGCACGTCGTTTGTCAGCCTTATATTATTATACATATAGCCATAGAGAGAGAGAGAGAGAGAGAAGAGATAAAAAGGACCTAGCGAACTCACATTAGCATGTTTGTACGCGCACACGGTGTCGGCGCGCAGCGGGCGCGCGACGGGCGCGCGGCGCAGGCGCAGCGGGCGCACGCCCTGCGCGTCCTCCGCCAGGCGCGCCACCGCCGCGCCCTGCGCGTTCAGCTCCTCGCGCAGCTCCTGCATGCCCTTCAGCAGGCGCTCGCCCTGGTCCAGCGTGAACTCCGACTGGGAGAACGTTGTGTTTAGCTGCTCCTCGCGTCTGCGGACAGATGGGTGTGTGAGATTAATGGTTCTCGATGTTTCGAATGTTTTATAAAACAATATAAAGCAAACGTGGTCACGGGAAAGATATAGAACATTCGAGGTGGACATCAAAACGAAATCAAAAAACGCGTTGTAAAAAAATAAAAAAATATATATATTATTATTTATATTACATAATATAATGTTATTTTATAACATAAATAGAATAAATATTAAAATTACTAAATAGAACTTTTACGTCATTTTCGACTTTAGTAGTTACAAGTATTTACAGACACAAAAAAAAACCAATTACATTTTAAACTTAAACCAATATTAATTCTTTCTTTCTAGCCCTCATTTCTTTGTTCTCTATATAGTACATTTATTTCCTGTAATAAAAAATACTTACTTTTGAATCCATTTTTCTGCTTCCTTTACTTGTTCAAAGAAGTTGTGATATTGTGTAGTGTGTTTTAAGTGGGTTTCCAAACACAGTGTGAGTTGGAGTACCCAGGCCCATTGAGATTGCATCACCTATAGAAAAAATTATTTTAAATTTAATTTGTCAATTATCTTATAATATATAAAGATGAGATATTTATTTCCTAAACAAAAAAACTAACAAAATCTATGTAATATAAAGATAAACAAAGGCCATTTACAATTAGAAATCTAGAGAATTTAATAAATATAATTAAACCTAAAATAACAAAAAAAAATTCTAAATCAATTTCAAACAAATTTAAACTTTAAACAAACATAAATAAGGTTCACAATAAATTAACCTGTAAATGCGACTCGATAGTTTTCATAGCCGGGTGGTGTTGCGCTATGAGAGCTTCCCCGCGGTCGATCACGTTGCTGAACTGCAATTCTCTCTTCTCTAACGACGACATCAGTTGCTATAAAAACAACTCTATTACTATGAAGTTCAGATTCAATTTTCATCGCTTTTATAGATAATAATAACAAGTAGTAGAATAATAATAATATTTACATATAATAATAAAAGTTATAATATGTGTATAATAAGCTCTGCTTGTAATAAATAGTTTTTACTTAGTATGCAAATTTAATTATATGAACACTAGCGGAACCCGCGGCTTCGCTCGCGCTGAATCTAGGGACGAACCCGAGCGAAGCGAGAGTGAGTCGCTAGTATTATTTAAAATTTGACACTGCGGTGGTAGCGCCGTCTGTCGGATCCAATGTAAAACATTCCAAAATCAACAACTACTAATAAATTAAAAAGTAATTAAAAATTGTGAATCTAAACCATTCCCAGATCCCCTTGAATACACACACAAAAAATTTCATCAAAATCGATCCAGTCGTTTGAGAGAAGTTCAGTGACATACACACTCACAGAAGAATTATATATATATATATATATATATATATATATAAAGATTTTCATTTTTTTTTTTCATTTCATAGTATATACCGTACATAGTTCATATCAACATTCTAATGTAATAATTATTATTGAATAAATACTTTTTCTACAACACTTTTTTATTGGAAATTAAACTTAAAACAGCACGTAAAACTATATATAAGCGATAAATAAAAGCGAAATAAAATATAAATAAATGAAATGGTGTAAAACAAACCTCTCTATCGTCTCCAAATGAATGCTTGCACAAAAAATTAAACAAAAGTAAAAATATGGATTTTTGTAACAGTGGCTGGTGAGAGATGGGTTTGATTGGTGATGGAATAGAAACTATGTACATTTTTACATACAGTTTTATAATTTTAGTTTTATTTTTCAAGTGACAACTGTATCATAATTTTGTTTTAAAATCTTAACCAATTATTTTTTTAAAATCACTACAATAAGATTACACAATATGTTGTGTATATAATATATATAACACATACAATACACACAAATATTTCATTATAGTTCAAAGAAAAATTTTTGATAAATTAAAAAAAAACAATGTTGTACTAGATAATTTTTTTTTGTTAAACCAGATATCTTCAATCTATCAAACGATGGACTATAATTCTAACTGTATCCTAAATGCGGATGAAGGATGAAATTTATCCGTAGCAGGTATCCTCACCTCGTAGTAATGCTGTATGGCGGGCAGGTTGATGTGGGGGTCGGCCCAGTCGCGGGACAGCTCTATCTGCTCCTTCTCGTTCAACCAGTTCAGCTCCGCGGTGGCCGACTGCAGGAACTCTTGTAATGCGTCCAATTCCGTTATTCTGTGGAACATTGAAGGATGTAGTATTTACAATACAATGATTAGATTTTGCTTTTTATGATTGCAAATTATAACTGATATTTTTTTTTACATATACCCTTTTCCACAAATTATGGAAATCGTACGAAAATCCGTCCACTCCACATTGTTTCAAAGAAATGTTTATATGTACGAGTAGCTTGAAAAGAACTTTAATTTATAATATAAAATATATTGTTTAAAATATTTCGACCACATCCTCTTTTTTTGTACAAACTTAATTTTATTATTAAAATGTATTATTGTATAAGTATTAATACGGGAAAAGCTGCTAATAATACGTAAGGCTGTTATCGGTCCTAAAATCTAATTACTTGTTTTTACACAGTGTAGAAGACACAAAAATATTTTACCTACTGTAATAAATAAATAAATACAAATATAAAACTTACCGTTTAGTGCTGGAGGATAGCAGTTCAGCATATAACTTCTGCAATTGACTCAAGTGTTGGTTGTAGAGGTTCAACTCATCACCGGTGTAGTTGGATCGATTGAGAACACATTGCTCCACCTTTGAAATAAACATACTTTGCTTAAACAAAAAGTAGTTATAAAGGAAATTAAGTAAAAAAAATATGATATTAAAAGAAAGACATAGTATATTAGAAAAAAATCAATTCTACATAATTGTAGACATTCCCACTTCCATTTTAATTAAAAAAAAAAGATACGCAGAAATAGTAAAAGGCATTGAGGAACTAACTCAAGCGAAGTAAGGCTATATCAATAGTATAATAAATTATATATTATGAAGTAACTATACCTTAGAATGGAACTGGTCGATCTGTTTGTGCTCTCGCTGGTGTTTGTCCAGCTCGTGCTGCACCGACGGCAGGTCTGATCCGTACTCGGCTTCGTGGAGTTTTTTCTGGTACACCAAATATAACATTTATTGTAATATTGAAATTTTAACTAAGTAGATAAAATGACTACTGAGTGTGTTTGTCATCATTTTATATACCGCTGAACAGATTCAGATGAAACTTGACAAAAACATAAATTATTGCTCGAAGAAGTCTTCCAAATCCCGTTCCGCTAATAACAATAGCTAATTCAAAACTGATTCAAACTGATTTACTCCAATATTTGACATATTAATGAGACTATTTCTCAGACCATTCCTTGGCTTAATTTTCGGTCTCCGAGACAGTATTTCGTCCCCCTTTTCCAAATTTTTAATCCCCGTCTAGCTATTATAGAAATGGAACTGCAAACGAAAACTAATTTAAAACTGATAAAGATACAACTTAATACTATTTCATTCCTCTCTCTCTCTCTCTCCAGCTCAAAAGGCACGTGGTCTCACCAGGCGCTCCTTGCACCAGCGCGCGGCGTCGGCCAGCTGCTGGAAGGCGGGGTCCGCGTCGTGCACGCGCGTCTCGAGCACGGTGCGCGTCTCGCGGCGCACCGTGGTCTGCTGCACCGGCAGGCGCACGGCGGACAGGCGCGGCAGCAGCCGCCCCGTGAACGCCTGGCGCGCCGCCAGCCAGCGGTCGTGCGCCTGCTGCACTCTGCGGATTGGAAATCACGGTTGGAACATGTCTTAGACGACACGTTTGGCTCAGTTGGTAGTGACCCTAGTTTCTGCGCCAGCGGTAGCGGGTTCGAGTCCCGCTGGTGGCATTTATTTTTTGAGCACGAATGTTTGTACTTCAGTCATGGGTGTTAATAATATTTATAATATGTATGTATTTAAAATTTATATGTGTAGTATATCAACTATCTGGTATCCGTAACACAAGCTTCATAGCTTTCCACGGAACTAGATGGCGCTGTTGTAATAATGTCCCAACATATTTATTTATTATTTATTTATTATTATACATCAGGGAAATCCCATTAAATGTCTCTTATGTCTATGTATGTAAATTCGAAAATCGAAAAGCAATGGTAACGCGTTACGTCGTGCCGCCATTATAACAAAACATGACAACCTTTCTTTCTTTCAATCATTCCATTCCATACTTGTATTCAACTCTTTTTAACAGTGGAGGATCAGACTATAGTCCACAACACTGGCAAAATTGCGGACTTCACATGTCTTTCGATAACTTGATAGGTTCTTTGAGACATTTAGGTTTCTTTAGCCTAAGACAAGTGGTAATTGTATTGAGAATAACTGGCACATGAAAACATCAGGATTTATAGCGTTATATCCCGTTTCCTTCCTTCACACTATAATTTGATAGCAAACATTACCTTTTATATAAGTCGTTAGCCTGAGGGTACCGCCCTTCCCTCAGGGCGTGTGAATCCTGGAACATTTCTTGTATAGTATGCTCCATATTACGCAATTCTTGTTCTATTTGCTCTGCCGCCATTTTCGCTTCTGCCGGGTGTACGCCGCGTTCCACGCGACGAATCTCACTCTCGATGTGACGTTCCACATTATCGAGGCCGGTTTCGGTTTGCTTTATATCCCTGTATTGGAAACGGTAGCGAGTATAGTAATCTATACTAGGTAAAGTACTAACGGAAATACAGAATCGAGTATATGTGTTTCAATTGATGTCATTATTACGGCAGTACTTAATAAAATTAATAAATATCTGTGATAGTCGACTTTATACGAATATTTTATATTATCGTAAAATATAAACCGCTTTCATTCAGCGTATTGTCGTAAATCTCGTGAGTATCTTTGTTTTAACGATACTTCCGTTGTTTTTTAATGAACATTATTAAAAGTCTAACTGAGAGTACAGATGTAAAACCATCTCAATAAATTACCTATTTATTTTAAATGGCTTAGATTATGTATCTAATGGAAATAGAAATCTTAGACTGAGACGTGTTCTCACAAACCTGTGCAACTTCTCCGCCAGTCTCTGCAGGCGCTCCAGGCGGCGTATCTCGTCCGAGAGGTCGCGCTCGCGCTCCTGCGCCGCCATGAGCAGGCGCGCCCACGCCTGGTCCAGCGCGTCGGGCCGCAGCGTCGGCTCCACTTCTATCTCGCCTACTGATTCGAAGTATTTCTGTTGAGACGAAGAAAAAAATATTAAAAAAATGGCCAGCTTATGCTATGACGATATGATAATGATACTGTAAAGAATCTTGTCCAATGGGAGGTCTCACTGCGAGTTTTAGCCGTTGGTGGCGCTACAAGCGAATTACGTAAACGTCAAGAATGTATGTAGTGTATGTCAAATTATTTTTAATCAACAATAGTTAAAATATCGTATTTTTCCATCTTATATTTGATTTTACAAAACTTAACTAAGCTATTCTATAATAATAAACGCGTCTGTCAAAATAGGCAGCATTGAGGTTTTCGTTGGTGACGCTATGCGCTGGTAGCGCCATCTGCGCCGAGCTTGGCGTGAAACCTCCCATTGAATGTAACTTCTTAAATCTATTATGATCCACAGTACAACGGTGCAACCATACAAAAACAAAGTACTAAATTTCAAAATTTGCTAACTCCTAAACTGACATCAGTTTTTATTAGAAAAATCTAAAAAAAGTTTCCTATGGCTAACTTAAAATTTACGTTGCGAGGACTCCAAAATTCTAGTATTAGAGAAAAAAATCCAGGAATAAATTATGCCTAAACCACCATTTCATGCGAGCAAACTGGTGGTCTAAAACTAGTATATAAAAAGCTTCTGTAGGTAAGTACCTCTAATTCCCGGTACAGCTGGAACAACTTTTGCTTCTCGCGCTGCCGCAAAGGCACCTCCTCCGTGCGGAAGCGCGTACTCTCACTTAGCAACTTTTTCATTTCGATCAAAGTTGACGGGAAAGCACGATCCTGTGGGATAAGGTTGATATGTTATATTAGAAACTCTAAAAATAATTTACTCTACATATATTGTAGTTTTTTAGTTATTATGCGAACTAATAACTTTTTATTACACATAAAAATCATTTATTTACTAAATTTTATTTTAATTTCATCGGTAACAACTAACAAGCAACTCGCTCTTGCTTTGCTATAGTGTTCCTCGTCTTTACACTTCAGAAGATCATGTACATATATATATGTATATTTAAAAAAACCGTTCAACTATATAATATTAAAATCAAACCTTCTATCCATACCTATGAAACCTCTATTACACCGTATCAACTAACCTGCATAAGCGAGCATTTCTCATGCAACCAGGCGCGGTGTTGCGCCGCTTGTTCGGTGTAAGCGGCGGCGCGGCGCTGCGACTCGGCGTCGAACAGCGGATGCACCGCGGGGGGCTCCGGGAATGTCTCGTATAGAGATGAAATGTACGTGATGAGGGATTTCTCATCGGGCTCGTGTGTATCCACATCTAGAAAGTAAACATTAGGAGATCAATAATTATACTACTATAAAATTCATTTAAATCGTTTCCATACTGTTCGAGAAAGACCGTAATAAACTTTCTGTCGTATACCTTCCTGAAGTTAGAAAATTGACATAAATTACCTAAAAATTAAGCCAAACTCCTAAAGCTTGTTAAGAAAAGCATAGATCTAAAATAGAAGCTACATATTATATGGATCTCTAAAAAATACCACAAGTGAAAATAATCTATGTAAGGTTTTGTACTTATAGCCAGTAGTAGTACTTAGTAGCCAGTAGTTACAAAAATATGTTAGAATTATTATCCTACTAAAACCTACAGCAAAATTGTTTTTTATTTTAGTTTACAAAATATAGGGAAGGTATAACAAAAAACTTATCTGATTAAAAATCTAAGTCTCTGAAATGTACAAAAATACATCAAAAGACAAATTATTATTTACTAAGCCAGCAAAGGCTAGCCCATTGTCTTTCAATCACGACCTCAACATGAAAACTCAATTGCAAATGGGACGAAAATTGCGACGATTACTATTTTGTTGCGTCGCCGCTTATCGTTTGCATCGCTCCCTTGCCTCGATTATTTACGCTAACTCAAACAATGTGTAAATATAAATTATGTTTACAAGACCTATTCGACGTTGGCATCGAAGTAAAATAAATGTATAGTAATAAAAGGTATAAGTGTAGTCAGTAGTCATAGTAAGACATCCCATAAAAAGAATTAAAGATTTAACGCAAACCAGAAGAAGCCAATCATTAATCAATATCAATAATAATTAGCAAGTGTCGCTAAGCACGTCCTAAACAAATCACACTGACATCACATATCTATATCCCCATAAGAGAACAATGGCTAGTAAAACACTGTACGAGTCTGTGACCTGACTGTAACAATTGAATAGTATCAAGTGCAATCGTTCCGTAGCTTAATAGTCCTTAACAGGTTTTAGACGATTATATTATAATTAAAACAAAATCAAAAAATATTCTTTACTTATTAGTTATTTACACCACTTATCTGACTCGTAAATTAGATTCAAAATTAAGCAAACTTTGCCATATAAGAAAAAACTAGTAATCGAACTCCTAATCTTTGCCATAAAAAACAATTCCCTGAGTAACTTAATACATCCCCCAAAAAGCGACAAGAACCATCCCAAACCACCTACTAGGTGTTGATTACATTAGATCTATGACAAAAACACGGCTAACGATACAAAGCCATCAATGAAACAGACCGACGGACTCGTCACGCGTAATAAATTTCTATAATACGCGTGTACCCGATACGTCTAAATCAAAACAAAGTAACATGGCATCTTAAATCCGGAACGTCTATTACACTGTTGTATTCTAACGTGTCTCTATGACAAATTTTATAGACAATATGTGCTAATTTTCAAGAGAATTTGGAGAAAGTTAATAAATATTCTATTTTATTTATATTGCCATTAACTGTAAAATGCAGTTTTCAATTTTCAAAGTTGTTTAGCAAGCATTGGATTAACTATGGAAAACGCTGGTAATTAAAAAAATTCGACTCACCTTCAGGGTCCAATAATCTTGTAACTCCATACTCCTTCTCGACCACGTGGAATGCTGTCTCCAAACGCTCACGGACTTGTCTTGATCTGAAATAAAATTACATATGTTTGTCTACAAAACTTATAAATATCTCGTATTTTGAATAAGTTAGAAATATGATGAACTACATTTTAGAATTCTACGAGGTACCACTATCTAATATAGATAAAGGTATTCTAAATTAGCATCAAACTATCTATAAAGGCTTATAGGTTGGTTGTCTTACCTGATATTACGCCAGTCTATCAGATCAGGACGGTTCCTGTGTATGAGCGCATTGAAAGCGAGCCCGTCTCGCCACGACGAGGTGAAGTCGGCCACCCTGACCCCTGGGTACTTGGCTGTGGACCGCCTGGCCCAACTGAGGAGCGCCTCACGAGCGGTGACGTTCGGTTCTTGTCCAACTACTATATCCGATATCTAGAAAGAAAGAAAAATCTATAAGATGTCATCATCATCATATGTTTTAAGGTGGCCGGTGATAGTATCACCCATATAACTCCTCTTTTGAGAAACTCGGTTAAAATATCAATTACGACTTTGAACAGTTCAAATTTAAGCAAATTATATATAATAAATAATAATCTCACGCTCTTTGAGTGAACTTAAAACAAAAAAGCTTCAACTCAATTGAGATAATACACTACACTTATTAACTCTCATCCAACAATTACTGACACGTCAATATTCTTGAAGAACGGCTCTATCGACTGATTTACATGCAAACAATATGTACCTATTAAGCAGATATCATCTGAGAAAGGAACCAATTATGTTGTCACGATGCGATGGAGATGTACACTGATATTAAATTTCAAAATCTATATCTTTTTTAGAGAGTGCATCATAGAATAAATGAATACAGTGTGTTAATTAATAATTAAATCATTGCAGTGTTGTTTTACAACTATTACTGTAATCAGGTGATTTTGGTAGATTTTTTAAAGTTAGGCAACAATATGTGATATATTATCATGTATATACATAAGACACTCTTGTACGGGAATGTTAAGGTTTTGCCACATAGATTGCAATGTTAATTAAAAAATATATAATTTTGTGGCATTCCTTGTTTTGCCCCTGTACCCTTCAAACAATAACGTCCAATTTCGCTCATTAAAAATTAACTTGGATAATTAAAATAATTCCATCTCAACTCTCAAGTGATACAGCTTTAACAAGTAACGCCCTACTATCTGTCTTGCCGTCGACTAACTGTGAATCACAGACCAAAATATGCCTGGCCTGGATATCACTCAGTGAAATATCATTCGAGTCTAAAACCGTAAACCTCGATCACTTGACTAAAGTGAGACAGGAATATAAAGTAATCTATTTTTGGGTATTATAATAATAATAATTTTATTCCATTAATAAATATGCACACTGTCAATTTGTGATACTTAACAAAAGATTTCATACTTTATAATATTATATTAAAGCCGTAGTTATTACTACGGCTACTAGTTTACGGTTTTAGACAACCCAAGCTGCCATACACTAATGTCCCAAGCGAGTGTATGGCAGCTTTGGCTGGCTGTAACGTCCGTTGGCCGACTATATGTTTCATAGGCTTTGATCAAGTGTATAATATGTATAACGTATATAATAAATTCTGATTGAGTCGAGTCTGTACATTACATATTTTTTCGAAAATCTTATTGAAATAATCGGTATTATGATACAGAAGTTGAATCTATAGTTTTTAGAATTTTTGTCTGTTTACCTGAATTTGAATACATCATTGATGGAATTTGATATGTTACAAGTTACAACATACTGAACACTTTCTACTGCAGGAAAATATATCATCTCTGAGATATCTACGTCATATGTATCATAAATCAATAAATAAAAGCAAAACCAGTCAATTAAAAGGTAAATTAATCATTTATAATATATAATATAATAATAATTAAATAAATAAAATAGTAGTTTATAAAATGTCAACATATAATATTCCGAGTCAGATCCTGAATAACTGGCGCTTGGATCACATCCAGATACTGAATTAGATGAAGTATGAGGAAGTCACATCTAAGCAAGCTGTGTTAATTTTATTGCCTACAAATACGTACAACTTGGGTTAAAATTTAATGTAAAGTAATTTTCTCTACATTTCTTAATTTAATAGAGTTGATTTTTTATTTTCTTCAGCCTTATCCTAACAATAGGTTTATGTTATACTATTTATTATTTATTATTTAAGAGATCAAAGAGTATTCTAGCTTAAACTCGTATGAGGTGGTAATAAAATACAGTCGTAAAATTATGATATTGTATACGAATGAAGCAATTGTGTTAAAAGTAATTAAAAGGCACATTAGATGTCCTACACGTTAATCAATCTTCATGATTTCTGCAATTATCGTATTAGTTTTCCATCCATTTTAATTAAAGACGCTAGGCCGCTATTGAGGAAACAAAACGATCAATTAAACTAAGTAATTCAAAGTAATAATCAATGTAATAATCTAAAATGCAAATAAAATAAAAAATATAGATTATGTTTAACCACGCCAATCCCACACAAGCTAAAAAAAGGTAAAAAAAGGTAACTGTAAAGCATTTATCAGAAACGTCGGATACCAAGAATCTAAATAAATCCGCGAAAAAAAAACGAAAAGACAGTTTCATTTAAGTAAGCCGTAAGTAGCTATAAATATAGCGTAGCATTTTCGATAACAAAAGAGGCATTGAATAGAATCAAATTCTAAGAAATTGCATTTTTGTTCTATAATTATTTAAAATACAAGCTAGAATAGGTTACATGGATAAAATCTATTGCGTAAAATCGTTATAACAATAAGATTTTATAAGTTTGTTGTGGATCAATGCGCCTTAAGTCCGCTATTATTCATTTTTTATGATAGAATTTATTTTTGCCGATAAAGAAGTTCTTCATAAAAAGCTTGTTTGATAAAAGTTTCATATAAAAATGGGAAATCGATGACTATTCAGTCCTTTTTGATATCTTTGGGAATAGGAAAAAAAAATTAATTAAATGCGCGATCCACTATTTTAGTATTTCTCTACGAATACCTTAACCCCATGACGAAAGCTATAAAAATATACGTCAACAAAATATTGACGATCAACATGAGTTTTATAAGGCATTTCTTGCACGAGATATTTCCTCCTGAAGTACATACAGACATATTATAAACGAAAGTATCGTTCATGCTTCATAAAACAAAGAATAGTCCATGAAAGTGGTCATGATTGAATAATTTATACTTTCGCATTTTATCTATAGATAGCTTATATTGTGAATTAGCACATCAACTAATTTACTGCGGACAAAATCACGAATGAAGACTAGTTAAAAAACAAATATACCTACCAAGAGCTACTAGGCAAAACACAAAGTACCAACAGTGAGATAGCGGTTGCCTATTTTTCATAAACTTTAACTGATCAGGAGTAACATATAGGTTACTGGCTACTGCTAAGTGCCTAAGAACGCATCCGAGCGAAGCAAACGTAAGTCGCTATTACATAGAAAATGCTACCGAAATAAACCTATATAAAAAAATAGGCTATTTGACAATTCTAGCGATAAATATTTAATCTGTTGGATACAGTAGCTTATGGATCCACAATAATTATACAATATTTTTTTTGCATTAAAATAAATTGTAAATATTTAATTTTTGAAAAATAAATTTGAGTTTTTTCATCCGTGGATTACAAGTACTGAAACGCTGGCGGCCATGTTTGAGCAGCGTGTGACGTCACATTTCACATAACAAAACATCGTGTGTTTTATCGTTTGCAGTTTGCTGAGGAGATCACTCTAAAATATTTTAATTAGTGCTAGTGAGAAGTATAACGAAATGGAGCCGGGCTACACAAAAGCTGATAGTGCAAATTTACCAAAAATAAATTCATTTATGGTTGCAAATTTTTTTGCATGTAATCCTGACTTTTGCTCAGCCGAGTTTCGGAATGTAAAAACTTCCGTGTAAGTACCGAAATGAACAAAGTAATGATATATAATTTATTTGTAAAAGTTGATGTGTATAGTTCTTATGTCAAATAGTAAAAACTTTATGAAATAATTTTAAATTAATTAAAGGTCACACGTCTTGTAGCTTGTCATTTTCATAAAAAATATTTATATTTTAAATATTTAAAACTATATATATACTAGCTGACCCGTGCCCACTTCGTTGGGCATAATGTTAATAATCCTTTTTTACATTATGTTTTAATTTCTAACTGCCAAAAGGAGGGTTATACGTAGGTATTTTATTAATATTAAAAATTAAATTATCTATACCAATATTAAAAAAAACTACTTTTTGTAACTTAAATATAAAAGTTAGACTTATGTTGCCGTTGACTTTTTTGTAGGCATTTTCAAGCTCCACATCTTTTCTCTAGAACTCAAAAATATATCTTTCATAGTTAAGGCAGCGTTCGTAAGAAACGCTTTCATTCGACCGTTTTTTCTCCGATTCACTTTGCAAAATGGACTACCACGTAAAAGCCTTTTTATTTTTCGGTTTTTTATATAACCTATGACACTCAGCAATAATGTGGCTTTCTATTGGTGAAAGAATTTTTAAAATCGGTTCAGTAGATCCCGAGATTACCCCTTACAATTTAACAAACACACAAACTTTACTTCTATATAATATTAGTATAGAGTATAGATATTAACTTATATGAGCTTGTTATTTCCAATGAAAAAGCTGCAAACTTTTAGCTTAAAATATGTTTAAGAGTTGGAGCATCGTAGCATGGAAAATATATAACATATTCTCCATGCATCGTAGTTAGCTTTACTTAGTTTATTGAAATATGACGTCACAGCCAGGAATGTCACGTGATGTGCTGTTTTCACACGAATTTAAAATTACTGAAATATTAATATTTTTTTTCCGAATAAATAACGCTTTTTTCAGAAAAAGATAATTGTAAGAGGTTTAAAATGAACCTACGTATGTTTTAAAATATCTTTCCGAAAACTGTCAAATAGCCTATTATATAACAACCCTCGTTCCGCTCGAGTTCGTCCCTGCTATGTACGTTTACGTACGTGATACATTTCTCAGAGTCGGTAAATTTTCCCGCAGTAAAAACTATCTTTTATCTTGACCCGAATAACAAATCATACAAAATTTTAACAAAACTGTCCATTGGACTCCTAGTTATGCTGTCAGAGACAGAAAGACAAAAATTCAAAAAAGCTACTATTTTGGCCTCTGTATCGATAATAATGACGATTTCAATACGATTTCCCAAAAATATTTAATGTACAGTTTCGACTCAGTTAGTATTTCATTATATTTATAGATGTTCAAAGTTAACTTATAGGTAGGAGTAGATATTTTTAACGTAAAACAACCAGAGTGCAGAACCTTTGACAACGATAATACGTGGTCTTTTAAGCAATTTTCATCCTTATTTCATAGTTCATATGCACTAAGAGTCTTTTATGCAAACGTGTGTGGGCGGATAGCGTCGAAGTAATAATCCATGATGTCATCGTCGCCGTGTCAGGGCCTTAACTTAGGAGTGACTTACATTACTTTTATTCCAAGTTACACATAAAAAAGTGCCATTCATACACCATTTTTACCAGCTAATTCAGCTTAATATCAAAATTTCGGATCATTGCACATTTGGAACAATTAACTTTAACACAAGTATAGTGAACCCAATAAAACCTTTTGCAGTATAAACAGAATCTTCATTCACTTATAAGAGTACATCATTACATTTAAATGTAACTAATTTCAAAGAAGGCAAAATACAAAATGGTCGAATATTTTAAAAAACCATTCCCGATTGCTCAAATTCTTCATATTGTTTAAAGATTCTTTTTCACACTTTTAGATCCAGCATCTTAAACTGCTCAATTTTAGTTAATTTAAGATATTTTTTCAATATTAAAAATCATTGTAAGTTGTATGTAATGTAACATTCAATAACATCTTTGTTTTATTATTAAGCGTTCAGAACCTTCAAAAGTAGAGTCATGCTTCATCAATTACACTTAAAGTGATCTTAATTGTAATAGACTCAAAGGTTGAAATCCTTTAAATTACTAAAAAAACAAATTTGCAAAATTTTGCGGTTGCAAAATGAAACCACAGACAATAGCCACATTCTTTGCTCGTGAAATATGGATCGGACATCCTTTAAACATTCAAATCTATTAAGTTTTTTGTGCTAATCTTATAATAGAGTATCATTATTATATACTACCTATCAACTGGGGGTCTATCTTAAATAACGACTACCATACGATATTTGTGTATATATGACTGTATTTTATAATGAGATTATATCATAATATGTCATAGACCTTATTTGAGACTAGCGACTCACCCTTGCTTTGCTCGGGTTCGTCCCTAGATTTAGCGCGAGCAAAGCCTCGTTAGTTAAAATAAATAGCATTTCTAAAATAAAAGTAGCCTTAGTTACTCCTTATAACGTTAGCTATCTGCGAGTGAAGTGAGTCCTGTCAAAATTGGTTTAGCCGTTTCAGAGATTAGCCGGAACAAACAGACAGAAAGACAGACAGAAAGAAGACAAAAATTTTAAAAATTGATTTTTTGATATAAGTACCGTATATTTCATGTGCGTTTGGTGAAAAGCTGTAAATTTGAAATTAAAAAAAAACACTTCAATATTATTCATATTTATACTTTTAACGTGACGTTATAACATCCAAGACCAAGAGGTATAGTGTAGTGATAATTTATTTTCCAGTTTTTAATTGTACACAATTATAACATAATGCTATAACAGATGCAGATTCATCTACCTATTGCGATAGAGTAATTATATTGCATACTATGAAGATTAGTCATAGGACTTGTTTACAATTTAGTTTTCCAAGAAAAGTTTCAAAATTGAGCTTTTGAGGTTGTAAAGCTCTGGGAAGCTTTAAGATTGCTAAATTCGATAATACAAGGCGTTAAAATTATAAACCGTTGATAAGATAACAATACGAACCTATCATTTAGCTTTTAAGAATAATAATATTCAAATAACCAAGAACTAGGCTATGATTGATCAACCTTGGATATAGAGTTCGGATCTTTCAAACAATAAGTCCATTGAAGTTTCTAATTTGACTTTTGAATTAGTTCTATCGAGAAATTATTTGTGAACGCTTTTTTTTATTTATTAACGCGCTATTTAACTTTCTTAATTAACTTTTCATTTGCCAGTTTAGATAATAAAAACGTTTACTATGATAATAAAACTATTTTTTTCCATATTAGAAATTTTTATAATATCTAGGTATTCTAGAATTAGATGATAGGAGTTTTATATATATTTTTAAATCAATTTTCTAAGACACATATCTCGTCCTAGATTAATGAATTTTAAAGTTAAAAAAAGGTTTTGTTTCATAAAAAACCATTTCAAAAAACTGTAAAACATATAGTATTAAATCTAGACTAGACAATAAAGTCGGTCAAAATGAGGTCTTGGAGTGACATCCGTTCGACAAGAAGATCGACCGGATTAGGAAGTTTATACGTGTAGCGCCAGACTGATAACGGATTCGCTAATACCTTAATGACATGTTTGGGCAAACCTAGCTCTAACTTACGCCAACACTATATATGTATATACAATCCTACACAATTAATATGTTGGGATATCAACACACAGCACAATCTAGACCAATCGTAAGGTACGGGGGCTTGTGTTATGGATTCCAAATATTTTCTCTGACCATGTCAAGACAGTGGTGGCTCAGTGGTAACGCGCTCACTTGAATAGCCGAGTGATGTGGGTTAAAATCCGTATTTTGCACCTCTGATATTTTCATGTGCGAATCATTTTCTAACATTTACCAATTTAATAATACTGTTTAATTAATGTGAATAAAGTACATCTAACAAAAACAAACAAGGTATTCCACATCGACTTAAAAACAAAAAATAAACTGAGTCGAATTGAGTACCTTTGTAGAGTCGATCAAAAATTTCTATATCGTTGATTTATCCTCTATAATATAATTAATATCAATTGCATCAATCTTGAGATATAAGTGCTAAACGCGCGTAAAAGGTTGTGGCGCCACACTGAAGTGGTTATGTAGGTTGAAATTACAAGTATTTGAAGTACCTCCACATTTGGTAGAGATAGCGCAATTGGTAATCCACTTTTGTCAGAAAGAAGGGATATGTTGTTAGATGTTTAACAGTTTTTTTTCCATAAGAAAAAAATTTTGCACTATGTTTTGAATACTCAAATTATTAAAAAATATTCCAAATTGTGTTAAATAAAATTGTTTTAGCAGTTAGCTTAGAAACAAATCTCAGAAACTGCTTATTTAACTACAGCCTTATTTAAGTACAGACTGAGCACATTGTTTTTATATTCCAAATAAAAAAATATCAAATGAGTAATTCTTCTTCCCACTTTTCCAAGACAGGACATGTTAAATGTCAACATATAAATTACACTCTATCAGATGAGATGAAGATAACTCAAACAATTGGTTTTTCTCTTTCCCACTGCGCTGTCGACAATCGCTCCACGATCTGACCGTCTTTGTACGTTTAATTGGAATTTTCGAATGAACCGTGGAAAGCAAACTTGGAGGTTTGTGATGAAAATTACTTATTCAATATAACATGATTTTTAAATATACTTGACTAGTTAATCGACCTGGATTTTGAATGGAGTGTCTCTTCGAATTTGAGTCGTTCAATAAGTCAAGATAGAGAAATAAATAAATCTAGGCTTAAGTCATTCTACCTGTAAACTATCTCCATACAGAAAAACATGCCAATCTATCCTATTGCATCGTGAAAGGAGGACAAAATAATAAACACACATTCGCATTTACATTAGCATAAAAGACTTATTTAGTCAGACTTATGACTAAGCTTTATTTTAATTAAGTTCAAATTCTGACGATATTTCAAAATTTTTATATAATGCTAGCAAATCTCATGTATAATAAGATTCTAACTTAGTCCAATCTGTATATTGGAAAATTCTTATCGAAATAGTCATTGTTATCGATGCAGAGGCCGAATCTATTGTTTTTAGATTTTTGTTTGTCTGTCTGTGACCGCATCACTAGATTATATCAACTTGACAGATTTTGATGAAATTTTATCTGGGGCAACATATTGGATGCTTTATAATGCGGGAAAATATCTAATTTCTGAAAAACTAACCGTCAAAACATACATTTCTAGAAACAAACACCAGCAGAGCGAGAATGAGTCGCTAGTAGATCTATAAAGCGAACGGAATATTGTTTTTAATATAATTTCTTCAAAGTACTTGAATAGCAAGATCACAGCACGTCTCATTAGGTCGTGGAGTCGCTATCAGATCAACTGTACGAGGAAAGACACGATTCTAATAACTCCTTTACGGATTTCGTGAATTCGATGGGGAGAAAGTTTACTAAGTTGAGGAATAAAGTTATGATCATTTAGAAAAACTTTAGTTCGTGATAGAAGGGCTTTTTATTACTTACGATAGTGAAGATTAAAGTAATTTAGACACAAAGTTGGTTTAAGATCACATTGAGATAACATCATATAAAGAGAGATTAAGAACAGTTGTTAAACGACTTTTATTGAAATTTTCCATTAGCAAAAACGAATTAGCCATCAATCATATTAAAATAATAATTTTGAATAAAAACCCGCCCAATAAAATATGAAATCATATAAAATGACCGTGTGATCAAAGTACATTAAAAATGGTAGGTAATTTATAATACATCATAGAATAAACACGTATTTCAATAAGCGTTTTTTTTTTTTTTTTTTTTTATGGGACAAAGGGGGCAAACGGGCAGGAGGCTCACCTGATGGTAAGTGATCACCGCCGCCCATGGACATCTGCAACACTGCAAGGCTTGCAGATGCGTTGCCGGCCTTTCAGGAAAGGGAGGGAGGGAGGAGGGAGAAGGACGGGAGTAGGGATGGGGAGTGGGCCTCCCGGACTCTCACTCACCGGACGAAACGCGACAGCATAGCTGCCACTTCACGCCGGTCTTCTGTGAGAGAGTGGTACTATACGGGGCGTGCCGGCCCATTCGGCTGCTACCCGAAGGTAACAAGCATGGCACTACCACTCCAAGAATTCGGACGATGAAGTCATACAATATTGACATCATGGCATTCGATCATCGGAGTGATAACCGTGTGATATGTGCTTAAACATTAATCTACATATGTACATATAAACACCAACATACTCAATAAATGAATGTTGTCGATGTAATTATTATACTTATCAACAAATGACAAGTGCATTACAGCATAAAAAAGAATATACTGGTAGGTATATTAAAAAAGATAATAAAATACTTTAATAATGTACAGCGAAAACTATACTTATGTACGTACAATTTTGCTATTTATCTGATAGTATATTATTTCGATTGATTAAAAATTCTTTAATAATTAGATCGATTCAAAAATTTAACATGAAAGCATATTATTCCAAATAAAATATAATCGCAAAGTAAGCGCATGCACGAAATACTCAGAAGGCGCAAGGTTACTATGTGAAATAAAATGCTCGTTCGTTTAACACTAAAATTTATTATTGACTTATACTTCCGTTGTTTGACCTATTAGTGATCGATATTTTTCAGATGCTCTAGAAGTTTTCATGTTCCACAGCTGGGCACAGGCCTTCCTTCTATGTGAACGGAATCAGGTCGTACGCCTTCACTATCGGACTAAAAGTTGTCATATATCGACATATTTTTTGGCCCACGTAATCCACGTGGGCTGTTAATTTTGATCATAACGGTAAACAGCCGCAGGATTATTTAAAACCAATACCGTAATACCAACATCCGGTTAAGAAGAACTTGTTTCATTATAATACTCGTAAATCGTCTCGTTACAATTCATCAACAATTAACCGGTCAAACGGAAATCATTGACAATTTATACGGAAGTTATTACCACAACCGTTAGGGATAAAAAGTACCTACTAATGCAATGGCTACAAAATAAATCCATACAAATTTCACACATGGAAAGTATATTTTGCTTTACACTTTGAAGTGTTTTATGAAGCAATAGGATATTATATACTTAGATAAGTATCTAAACAAAAACACTACAAGCTTTTTTCCGTGGAAATTTCCGTGAATATTCATATACCTCTGAAAGATAGGTACTTTAAGAGGAGTCACTCGTTATAACTGAAATCAGGCGCAACTTCAGGGAAAATCTTTAGTGTTAGAATACCTCATATAAAATATTTAAACACTGTATCACACCGTTAGTTCTTATGACATTCGCCTACACCCGACACCAGAATGTTGGTAAAAAGTCGTATAAGGCACCTGCAAGTTTGCTGCGTTTCTAGGAAACTCGAGATTTTGCTGGCATGCCTTGTATAGCAGTGCATTGGACGCCATATACAGTAGCATAACGGTATGGTGTGACAGTGTTTTGTGACTCAACGTGTGAGTTTTTATTTATAATTAATTAAAGTCAAATTTTTAATAACTTCAAGGTTTAACAACTAAATTTATTACAATATGAATGACTAGTTGTTCCTCGCGGCTCCGCCCGCGTTTGTAGAAGGATGAAAATTTAGGATTATTGAGAAATTTAGAAAATAAAAGTAAAGATTTGATCTGAAATTAAAAAATAAAAAATCTGGAGAGATCCCTACATATATTTAAATTGCTATGATAATTTTTAAATAAAAAAATGGTTATTGTGCCTCACTCGACATAGATAGGTATAGTGTGTCGCGGACTTTTTTGTAGATATTTATAAGATCTACAATTAATTAGAACATTTTATGGTTCTATCTTTTATAGTTTAGGCAGCGTACGCAAAATAAGTAACTTTTCTGGTTGATTTTTTACACCTTGTGTCCGAAAAACCCAAATATCTTACGGAACCCTATTTTTTTTCCAAAATAAAATATAGTCTATGTTACTCGTGGATAATGTAGCTTTCGAATGGTGAAAGAATTTTTAAAATCGGTCCAGTACTTTTTGAGCCTATTCATTACAAACAAACAAACAAACAAACAAACAAAGTTTTCCTCTTTATAATATTAGTGTAGATAATATTGTAAACACCATCTACAAATGTACAATGTAAATGTAATGTACAACTACTCAAATCTATAACTATTCAAGATTTAGAGATTAAGCTATATAAAATAAATAAGATAGGCTTGTCTAGGTATTTTACAGACGTACAGAATGTCCTTAGGTTTCCATATCAAAATAATCTATCGGAGGAAATCTACACAGATTAAGAAAGTTGAAGCGTATGTTTGTAATATACAAAACTTTTTTCTAAACGTACATAAAATAAGGGTAGGGGTAACATATTATAAAAAAAACTACAACACTAAAATTTTTGTCTGTCTGTTTCTTTGTTCCAGCTAATCTCCCACGCGGCTGGACCGATTTGGACAAGATTCTCACTGGCAGAAAGCGGATGTTATAAAGAGTAATTTAAGCTACTTGTATTTTAGAAGATTTAGAATTGCTCAAAACACTTGGACACACCCAGGCCAATTAAGCGCATTTATTTATACTATATATAGTGTTTACAACTATAGTCATTATTAAAAATTGTAGGAAATTATATATGAATGAAATTGATTTATGTTTACATATATTAATATTAATAATACGACCTTACGACCTTCAAGTAGTTGTTTAAAAAACTAAATTAAGCTTAATAAGCCATACTCAAACGTAAGTCAGCTTTTTTAAAATAAAACCACTTCATTTACATAATATAAAAAAAAACGGGTCAAACTTGCCAATATCACGGAACCGGCTTAAAACTGTAGCGTAAACGAATTCCTATTCAAAATAAAACTTATTTACATATATAATAGCCATATATAAGAAAATACTAAAAAGTTAGTTTAAATAATGTAGCTTTAGAAAGCTCAATACAGTGTAGTGTTAATGACAATAACATGAAAATCGAAAGTTCTATTTTTAACTTAATTCAACATTTAATTTAACCACTACAGTAATTTAAAATAAAGAAACTTTTTGAAATAAAATTTTGAGTATATTGTGGAAGATGAATAGGAAAGAGGATGTTAGAGTGGGGAGAAAACTATAAAAGTCGTTGCATAACCGGCATCGGGGGGTAGTTGTATCTTGACACTTATCGTGGTAGCATTGTGAGGTCGTTACTCTGTCGGTTTATATTTTAAAATATCATTGTTGGTAGATTAGCTGTCTTTTGGGTTAGTTTAATTGTGTTTTAGCGTTTTCAGATTCTTAAAATAAATTGAGGTCGATTTAGTATGCTTGTTTTTTTTAAAAGAAAGCTCACTTCTGGTCTAAATTCACAAGATCAGAAGTGGGATAGGTCCTGTTACGCCCACTTCTTTTTTTAGCGTGTAGTATGTATTTGTTGGTTGTATGTGTTTAAAAGTTTTTTCGGAGGGTATCGTGATTTTGGTGTATTTTCATTGATTTTGGTGATCCGTGTTTTTTGTTGGTCGCTGTGTTTAGCTTAGTTTTGTTTTGCTTGTCAGGCCTAAATTAGAAAATTTAGTTGTTATGTCAGACAACCAGCGAGATCGTAGTGAAAGTCGCCGATGTAGTTATAGTCCTCGTCATGAGCGTGGCGGTAGTCGTGATCTGTGTTATAGTAGGTGCTGTGCTTTATGCCAGGCCTTTGTAGAAATGTTAACTGTAAAATTTTTATTTTATTTTTTACTGTGTACGTAAAAGATGCTTATTTTGTGTTTTCTCATTGGGGTTGACACATTCAAGGGAAGTTGTATCTTGCGGTCGGGGATGGCATGTCTCGCAGGTCTTTGTACTCGGATATGCTGTCCTGGCCGACAGATGCACTTCAAGTGGGGTACGGTTTCATATTATTGGATGCTGTCTTGGAGTGCGATCGGACTTGCGATCCTAGTATATGGAACATACCTTGTGTAGCTTAAGATTACTGTGTGTGAGCTCGGACAGTGTCTTGGAGGTTACTCGGACATGTCGTCCTGGAGCAGTGATCATACTATGAGTTGACCGTTGCATATGTTTGTGTAGCAAACGTTAAACGTATATTTGGGGGTAGGTTGGATTGAAACATGCTTTTATAGGTACTGATTTACACACGCAAAGCTATGACATGGTTCTCTGGCGAGTCGTGAGGGTGCACTCCCCCGACGGGTCCTGCCCCGGGTAATTGGTACAGATATCTGTTTGTTTTACATCCACTGTGCTTAGGTTATGCTAGGTAACGTATATTTGTGGTTAGGTTGGGTTGAAACATGCTTCTATAGGTACTGATTTACACACGCAAAGCTATGACATGGTTCTCTGGCGAGTCGTGAGGGCGCACTCCCCCGACGGGTCCTGCCCCGGGTAATTGGTACAGATATCTGTTTGTTTCACATCCATTGTGTTTAAGTTATGCTAGATGAGCTTAGCCCACGAATGAATCAAATTGAAACCTTCATATAGACATGCAAGTTTTGGAAATACACTTTGTTTTTTTTTGTCTGGTGATTTTAATTGTTTATACGGCAGCAGATGATGAGAGTGTAATGTCTATAGCTCCTGGCGTCACTCAGGTTTTCGATGTCGAGGTTCTATCTGAACTCCAAGGTTAGAAGGTGAAGAAGCCCGAGGACGGTCTTCTGTCAGGAAAGGCCGTGTGGAAGATGAATAGGAAAGAGGATGTTAGAGTGGGGAGAAAACTATAAAAGTCGTTGCATAACCGGCATCGGGGGGTAGTTGTATCTTGACACTTATCGTGGTAGCATTGTGAGGTCGTTACTCTGTCGGTTTATATTTTAAAATATCATTGTTGGTAGATTAGCTGTCTTTTGGGTTAGTTTAATTGTGTTTTAGCGTTTTCAGATTCTTAAAATAAATTGAGGTCGATTTAGTATGCTTGTTTTTTTTAAAAGAAAGCTCACTTCTGGTCTAAATTCACAAGAATATATTATATTTGTACCTACTACTTGTTTCTTTCTTCGTCCCCCCCTTCTTAGGCCCCCAAAAAATCTAAGAAATTAAGTAAGTAAAGGGGGATAAATTTCATTGTGGGGACAGACAACGACACTATCAATGGGTTCAGAAAAAAAAAGGGTAATTGGGGTCAATTATCTAAATCCCGCTCCCAATAGGAGCAAAGTCGCGGGCGAAAATTTCTCTTTAAATACCAATTTATTATTCTAACTTAGTGTCATCAAAACCATCTGTAAATCCTTACTTATGTAGATTCCCGATTATCTCGCAACATCACCTGATGCAACGCAATTCACGTCAAGTAGATAGATACATCAAGTAAGATTAGATCTTTAGCAAGTGGAGATCGTATATCACTTTCTCGATCAAAATGCCCTTTGCTTTCCCCCTTGTAGTTATTAGGATGGAACACTTTCAATAGTTATATAGACGCCTACTTAGTTGATATGTAATTAGAACTAACGCTACTGTGTAGCAAAAGGTTGTGCATTAACCGTTTTTAAATGTTAATGAAACTAAAAACCTTAAAAATCCGACAAATTCTCTATGAAGGCTCAATGTCTACGGTCTCTCTACGAGACAAGAAGGAGAAAGACAATTTGAATTTTATATTCAAATACGCCACTCCACGCGAACAAAATCGCATGTACAGCTATTTATAGACCAAAAATAAATCACATTGACAACGTGTGTCCCCAAACTCATATAGCGCCTAGCACGTAAGTCTTAACGCACGGCTGCCCCGCTCTGCGCCGGCGCACCTGTACACGTTTCCTGTCTGCCATCTTGCTACACAGGTCCTATATTATATAATTACTTTGTTACCAGATTACTGTTCTTTAAGTAATTGTTTGTAGAATCGAATCAATTCCTTACAGACTACTAATTACATAACAAAAGACTATAAGATTTATCAACAATTTGTTTCACCAAAAGGGAAAGCCACCACCTTATTTAAAAATAATTCATCTCGCAAAGAAATCATGAAAAGATCCAGACAAACAACAAAGGCAGGCCACAAACGGTTCAAACAATATAAAGAAGACGTGCGAAATTTCGACAATTGCGGTCAACAGCGCGCATCTCCGCGAGTGATTTATGACGCTACCGGGAACAAAATAACAATTACTGCGATCAGATTGTATGTACATGTAACGGAACAATGAAAAAATCCAACCGTAAAATTTCGATATCTTTGAGATATTGATACAAAATGATATGAAGGACTCAATGAAATTAGATTTTTACTTATATAAGCCTTTTCTAAATTAACTTTAAAGATAGCCCAGTATATATTATAACATAGTACATTTATCCGTTGAGGATCTATAACAGGCTCAGGAAAATAATTTTGCTGAGAATTATCGGCGAGTTCTTTTTATCAGTATAGATTTTTAAAACAATAATTACCAACTTTAGAAAAATTTTACCAATTTAAAAAAAGAATACAACCTTTAAATGCATGTAATTGCATTATGCAAATTCAAAGAAAAAATTCCCAAAAAAAATAATAAGCCAATCAACGTGATTAAAGCATAAGTTTTTAGACAGTGACATATCTAATCTTGCCTCTATCAATTCTTTGACGTTATTATATCTATCGTCATTATCAGACCGAAACAGTATAAAAACGTTATATAGATACGTATTTTACTGAGCGAGATTATTACACTAATGAACTTGTACATCATAACAACACTATAAAAAAGGAACACTCGTGTTTCAAGAAATATTTATGTTAATAACAGAATACGCTAATGCAATAAAAAATCATATAATCAATGTCCTATATCACAATTCATCAATATTTAAAGCAAAGTTTTTTCTAGAATAACCTAGTGAGTCTTGGCGTCTAATGATTCAACATTAGATTGGTCAGTAGACCATATTCTGATATACTAGCAATTATGTTACATGCACTAACGATATCTCTTACTTCTGCAAATTGCATGGATGGTTTACGTACATTTTAATGTAATTTAAAATAAGATTTTATTACATCGTGTATATAAAAATAGTGAAGGAATTCTCTAATTGACATTGCCGAATATTTGTCTCCAAAGTATTCATAGAAACAATAACCAGACTTTAATGAGATTCTAAAAAAATATATTGAAAAATTAGTAAATATTCGACTCAAAGTGGATAACTACAAAGCTTTATACGAAAAACACTTAAAATATGGGGGTGCTTACTTCCCACAACAAAAAACGAAGTCCATTTTACCATTGAATGCACAATGCAATACAATTTCACAGCAATTACCGTCATCGCGATGATGCGTGAGATCTTCGAGCGAACTATTTGCATGTATGAATATGCTAAATCTTTTAGAACGCGGCATTATTATGCGGAACTTAAGTATTTATGTCGCTTTACTCTTTACCCGAGTTCATCCTTTATTTATAAAAAAATATATGTCGAGAGTGGGATTAGAACCAGTAACTTATTATCGTCATTAAATAGATCGTATTTTATATAGAATAACGGTAACTACGCTGCGGGTTGCAGTTTAATTTTGATACAGTTAAAATATACACTGCGCTAGAGACACTAACTTTCATAAAATTAAAATACAATAATAGTAAAAAAAATATCTTAATTGTTAAAAATAAAGAAAAAATTAAAAAGTAAAGTATGTCAAGAATAGTTCTTTCACAGAAACAAAAAAAAATACACTAAATTAATAAAATGTGGCGTTTATAAGACGAATGAGCATTGGTCTCTGGGCCGGCATATCTAATAATCAATTGACCAAGCAAATTGCATGTGTCTGGTATGTCGACGCCCATCTTCCCATCTGTTATTAATTAAGAGAAATCACCTACTGCTATTTAATACTAAGAAACCGTATCATGTAATGTTCATGGATCATCTTAGAACCTGATTTCAAACTTAAAATTTACTTAAAAGCATATACATAATACAATGTACATAAGTAGTAAAAATGTATATGCATCTATATAAAACGTCGGGTTAGTAACACTGTACATAAGTCGAGAACGACCGGGACCAATTTGGACAGATATTTCTGATCCTGATGATTTGTTGAATTTGACTCCGCCCCGAATAGCGCATTAACTATGGAAACATCAGAAAAAGAAAAATAAGAAAACCTAGTCAGTTTCATATTAATTTAATATTTAAAATGCACTGAGTAAACATTTGCAATGCCCTATTAGTTCGGTTCTGTAGTCCACGGCATTATTCAGATTATTTTAAGACTTGAACTTTAACGTCTCGAGAATGCCTTCCCGCCCATTGTTCTGACGAGTACAGTTTCTTGTTGTGTAAACTATTCATAGATAGTCTAGCTTTCAGTTTGATTTGTGCGAAGCTTTGATAGTCACGCATAAGTTCAAAATGAACGAACGAAGTTAGATACGGTATAAAAATACATTTTTTTGCCTGTCCCCCTGTTTCTCTGTGCGTTTGAGGCTATCTCCCCAAAGGGGCTGAACCGATTTTGGTGGAAATTTCATTGGCAGGTATTATAAGGAATAAGTTAGTCGTCTTTTATTTAAGAAAATGATTTGGGGTTCCGCTTAAAAAACACATAACTTATCTTGGGTCTAACCCAAACGAAGCGACGGTGAGTCGCTAGTATTAAAATGAAAAGTTACACTGACTTCTAAATTATTTAAAATATTTAATAATATAAAATATGTATTTGGGACCAAAAAAACTCCCACGAAAGTCGAAACACTTGCTACGTGAAAGGAGGATATGCTCACAACTCACTTTTCTACTATTATGAATACGAAACTTTGTAAACTTTATTTCTTACTCCTTTCAGTCCATTAAAAATTATATATAGATAATCTATGGCTTGACCCAATACATTTTCTATTTTATTGGGCACGTATTGTTTATTTTATTATATTCGAGATCTATCCGAGATCTAAGCGAGGGTGAAAAGACGTTGACTGATGCAGTGGACAGTTAAATCTGTCTCTTCAGAAAATCTTGTTAGTTAATAAAATTCGTAGCAAGTGAAAATATTTCGCTTCTTATCTAAAAACATCGTTACATCGTCTATTAAATGTATAGTTTAAACATAACTACAGGCGAGATCACGCCAGTCACGAAGGAATGACGAGATATTACGTCTAAATTCGCAACGGGGGTTTATTCGGACTAGAATACCAAAGTTATATCGTGTTGTAAGTATATTCATATTATTAGTAGGTTCATTTAGATATAGAAATTGTTTGTAAATTGTATTGTAAGAATGTTGTATAATTTTTTTTAGTATTTTCAAATTCGAACAACCATTTTACTAACCACTACACTTTTCTTACAGTAAACGATCTTTTTAACAAATATAATGATTATATCATAATAATAAAAAAACGAGTCTCTTTGAAAATTTATTTATCTGGAAACACAATAAGTAACCCTAATATTGAGGATGATGGACTGACTTACTGACTAAATTATAGTACGCGAAATGTTTTTGCATTTAATGAGAGCAAGGCTCATCCTATTAAGGCGATAAATAGTTGGTAAAAGATTGTACGGAAATCATTTTTGAATTTAATATAGCAAATGATCGTTTAGTCCCCTTATACATCACTCGCTTGTAATATAACTTGTAATATAATAATAATCAATTAATAAAACCGCCACTGACATTCTAAAGCTAACCATTTTTAGTATTGACCGATTGATTCACATTCAGTATGGTCCCGACGCAGACTTCTATAAAAATATCGATGACGTCATTTCAACTATAGTCCGCACTGTCCATTTGCATAGAAATATAGAAATGCGATAAATCTGGTTTTACCCCAGGACGATGAGCTCAATAAAATTTAAAGTAACTCAGACATTTATAAAACAATAGATCTTGTTATTTCATTAAAAAATATAAATTAATTAATTATAAATTAAAAATGACCTGATAGACCTAACTGTTCTTAACTAAATAACACCTAATTATTGTACAAGCAAACATTTGCCACTCGTGAGAATCGAACACGGCACACTACAATGATCAAGAAAGATGTGTCTCATAGATCTTTTGACAAACAAATTGAGCTGCATGATCTTAAAAAAACGGTAATTATTGTTAATAAATCTTGACGAGTATTTTGTTCTAGTTGTAATTAATGACATACGATAACTAATGACAGTGACATTGAGACAATAAATTTAACTTGCTTTAACTAAATATCACTTACCATAAATCAATGTAAAAATTAGGAAACATTGTTTTAAAATTGATTTACATTATGAACATTCATCACACTATTAATATATCTAAGCGATAAAATTTGTATGTCTGTTCGTCGCTTCTTAGCACTTTGCAGGTAAAGTGCTAGGAAGACCTTATATCCTTCGTTAACATAGATAGCTTTTTTATTGATTTTAAAAAAATGAGGAAATCCACGAGCTAAAAGTAACATTACACAAATAATATTGTCTATCAAAATTATTTCAATTGAAAGTTAAAGATTAAGCACAATAGAAGGTATAATTTATAACCAGGTGGTAGTAGTGTGGCGATGCACAATAGGTACTCACTAAAATGGATAGAGCACGAGTGGTACATTACTTCACAAATTGATTTGTGTCTATTTAAGTAGGTTAGAGATGATTTATCTCAAAACTTTTACAGTACAATCGTAGCTTATTGAATTATTTTAACGAGACGTTTGGCTCAGATAGTAGTAACCGTGCTTGATGCGCCAGCAGTCGCGAGTTCGAGTCCCGTTAATTCTATTTTTTATGGATAGATTTTAATGAAATTTGGTATGATAATAGCTGGTTATCCGAAGAATCATAAAGGACACGTTTCTAAATTTTTTTCTTTTAAATTTAACTAATTAATTTAAAAAGGGCTGATGATTATGATGATGGAAATATACGTAGGCACGAACCCGAACGGAGCGTGGTCAGTCGCTAGTTCTATCCATATACATAACATGTTCTCCACGAAATCTCTTTAATTATTCTGGTCAAGTTTCGACTACTAGGCGCACACTGACAATATATAAAAAGTAGATACAAATTATTTTTTTTATAGCAGAAGGCTTTATAGCTGGAGCTCGTTAAGCTATAAATTTAAATGAGACTACCAATATTCTTGAAGGTATCATAAATCTATACTGTGAAGTAGCCATATTCAGATATAGCTCGCTGGCTTGGACTATATTTATTTCAAGTGCTCAAGTTATTCTTAGTCATACTTAACCAAGAGATTGTACCATCTTTATTATTAGAACAGAGACGACTAGATTGCTAGGATAAACATCAGGATGAATCACTGTCAGGATAGCATCATCGACTTAGGGAGGTTATATGATACCACTAAATGTACCCGCGTTTTCGTTCACAATGGTATGCAAATTAAATACGGACTGTGCAAAAATAGAAAAAAATATCATAAAAAAATCAACTCCTGTTTTTTAGCTCTTGAAATATAAACTCTAGATCTAAATTCTTTATTACCATATATTTTCATTGATCAAGATTTATTCTCACCCTGGACTTTCATAATGGACAAAGAGCTATTAAGCTTCGAGACAAGCCTTAACTAGCGTAAATTACCTCGCAATTTGTGGAGATAGAGAGATACGTAAATACTTCTCGCGGTAAGGCATCTAGCGTGCAACTATTCCGATCATGTACGTCTTCAAATTACCTAATAATTTATACTATAGAACATACTTGATTTTATGAAATTATATTTGGAATACTCCGATATAACAATGCTAGTGTAACGTTACAACCAAAAGGAATATCTCGTTACGGTTCCAGCATTCCTACAGAATTCATAGAAAGAAATATTTACGGTAAATCTGTTTACGATATGCTTGATTCGCTTTACCTTCACTTTCCTTGGAGGCGTTGATCCCATTTCCACGTGCCTGTAGTGTTCTGCGGATCTGTGGACCTCCCGGCCTCTGACATCGTCCATCGATGACTTCTCTTCACCACGGGTCAACGTTGTCACTTTCCTCACTATCCTGGTCGTGATCCTCCGCTGCCCGCTGTCGTCTTTCTTCGAGATCTTCGTCGACTCCAGCGAGGAGCCCAGGACCTCGGTCGACATGCGTTTGTTCGTATGAATCGCCTGCAGTTCCGATATACCTCTCCCGCCGGCTGACAGTGGCACGGCCAGGGCACTTTCACCGTCATACTCGAAATGCGTCTGGTTGCCGTCGTGCACTATTCTTCCATTGTAGGTGTCTTCCCTATAAGATCCGGAGCGGTAGCTCGATCTCTCCATTCCGGGATAATTTCCATCATACACCGTCTCATGTCTCGTCAAACTGTCTCTCAAACTTCTAGGTACAGAAGCGAGGTTTAGACTGGTGGTGATGGGCGATCCTACGGGGGACGGCGTAGATTTTTTAAGGCTCGATTTTAAAGGTTTCGAATCATCGTTTTCGAGGGTTCCCTGTACGAAGAGGCGCTTGCTGCTTCCCTCTTTCACAAATCTATACATCGACATTTTCGATTCGTTCCTCTCAAGCCGTCACGGGCCGGCACATAATACTGATCAGGCTTGCGCTTCTGCGGCAATATTCTCAACTTATTACGGATTCGGTACGCGCGCCACTAGATACACCGTTATGTGACAACACTAGCAAATAGATTACTTCAAAGGCTAAGATGAGTAGGAAACTGACATTATTTACTATATTTAGAGATAGTCCGCGCAGGTGCATTGTTGGTTTCAGTGTAATAATAATCTGACGTAATTTATAAGAATATTTATACAAAGTAAGAGACCAGCCGATAGTTAATCATTATAAAATGTATACAGTACATATATAAAAACTATTGGAGTAAAAAGAAAGTGAACGTAAAGTTAACGACGCTTTGAAGCTAAATCACGTTTCAGATTAAGCAAGTTTCCAAGCTTTAAAAGGATCATTGCCAATACGGCGCGGCCCTTCCGCCGGACGGCGTCACGAAACGTCAAGGAAACGAATGATTGCTTTAATGCTTCACAATAAATATTGTAATTTAGAATAAATAACCCAAAAAGAGCCTTAAAATTCGAGTCAAACACAAATAAAACTATGTATGGCATAGTACGAGTATCGTATATTCGACGACAAGTGTTGCTTATTTTGTAGTGAATCTACTTACTGTGCAATGGTTGCGTGTTCGAGTCTCGCTGGAGACATTCACATATGTGAGCACAAGTAATACTATGGTAGTATAGCAAGCAAAACCAAGAATCATAACTTGACCCTCTACCCCTTATTTGACTTTATCATGAAAAGATGAAGAATAACAAGCATATTAAGTATATTTAAAAGTAAAATTCTTAAAAAGATTATAAAGCAGATGTTGTTTACAGTCGGACATATGAAGGATCCGTTTAACAATTCAATATACTTGTAAACCTTGACCTAGGAGCTTGCGTAAGCATTATTATATAAATTCATATAACTGAATACAGAACGTCTAAGTGACGTAATTTTACGTGTTAATGAATTGACAATTTTTTAATTTTTGTATTAGTGTGAAAGGAAAAGTAAATATAATCCATACTTTTACTGATTTTATACTAAATTCATTATAATTATGTACACTGTACATATATTATGTGTTTGAAGGAACCTTTATTGAAGAGACTCTACTAAGACAATATTTCTATGAGGTATCTTCGATCTAATTGCATAATATGTGATTTTCATTATATGACATTTAAATCATTTGAATCATTTTCAATAATAATATAATAAAATGAAATTAAATATTTTCAAAAATATACGCTAGTAATCGAACTTGGGTACCTAGCTTGGCTTTTTAATTAAGCAAGTATTCAATTTTCAAAGCTTTGTCACAGTCTATACCGCGTTTATGAGTAGTCCATGCTAATATATATATATTTTTAATTTATAACTAATTTATTTTAAGACACACCTAATTCTATCTTGATTGTTCAAAAAAATGAAAGGGTTCAATCACACCTTGTAACATAACGTTTAGAAATTTCAACTTGCAAATGTATAAGAAATGTCAGTAACATGCTAATGGCAGTTCAGACCTATGGCGCAATTTGAAGGCTTTTGAAACGTCAAAGACAACAAATATTTAATTGTTATATAAAAAATCCTACAACGAATAATGTAGGCGTCAATAATAATTCATAATACCTACATCATAAATACGATCTGATACACTTTCTCCATCATGTTTGTTTGTCTATTTGTTACTCAAGAACAGCAAAACTTAGTTTGATAAGATTCATACTAATTAATAGATAATTTCTTAAACAACTTGATAGAAATAGCTTTTTTTCAGACATTTAGTTTAAAGCTAAAAGGTAAGCGGGTACAGACGTGCCTAGGTGTCAATGTAACATTTTTTGCGGGGGACATAATTCAATGGTAGACGCCTACATGATCGAACCTTGGGAGCACTTTATATGGAACCTGTAAGTGTCGGTGATTTTAATGTAGACTGTATTAACATTGATTTATTATTTTGTAATCAAATTAATAATAATTAATAACTTGTCACGATTGGACTAAACGTTGGCCGTACACACTAAGTTCTGCACATTTTACATGTACAGTTTACAAAAAAAACCAATTGAGAACTTCCTCCTTTTTGAAGTCGGTTAAAATACTATATGAAGCTACAGAATCCTATGTAAATTAACTGAATGATCATAATGGCGCAAAATAAGTAATTAATAGCCTAGCCAGCCTACCTTCCAATATAGTTAGCTTAAATCAACACTCAACAGTATAAAGTAGGTACATATCGAAACAAAGTAAAATAACATCGTTTATTAGAAAATATATAGTACTTAAGTAGGTATTTCAGCGAATATGAATATAATTTATACATGTTTTTATATTTTCCGTAATTGATAATCGCTCTATACAAAATACTCGTATTATGGACCTAAACAATAGACGATAAGTTTTTAAATAAATTCTACTGTTTGCAATTCCCATGGAAAATAGTTATATCTAACGTATGCGTAAGCTAACGATAACCTTGAGATAGACAGGTATTTTTTCCCAAGAAACAACCAAAAACTCAGTGATTTGAAAAATTCAAATTAAAAAAAAGGAAACAAAGCTAATTTGTATTCAAAGGCGTAGAACCAATGTTTACAATAAACTTAGTTTATTTAAAAACAACAGACTCTACAATCTACATATTTGCAGGAATATTGCAATTTGTAAAGGATTGGTATTTTCTCAAAGATATTCTGCGCATAACAAATCAAATTTCATCAAAGTCTGTCCAGTGGTTTTCCTGTAATGCGGTCTCATGACTCTCACACAGACAAAAATGTTAAAATTTTGAGTCATCCTCTCTATCGATAGTATATGTCTATTTCAATAAGATTTTAGATGAAGAAATTTAATAATAATTAACTCTTTATTGTACACCCGAAAACAGAAGAAAACAGAAACAAAGTAGAAATAGGAAAAAGTACAAGAGGCGGCCTTATCGCTAAAAGAGATTTCTTCCAGCCAACCTGGTGTAGGAAAGTCATATAAGAAAGATTTAAAAGATAGATTTTTAGACAAAAGTTAAATAAAGAAACAAATTAATATGCAGATTCGATCCGGAATTTGATAATAAGAATTTAATATGAAACATATAAATAAAATTAAACTAAAAATTTTTTTCCTTGATTCCGTAAACAGGCTTTAAAAAATTAACACGAGAATTTTTCTGTTTCGTTAAATCACCTTGAATTTATTAATATTACGTCTTCATTTAATTTACTAAGACGTAAACACGCGAAAATGAAGCCATAATGACAATATTTAATACACCATATCCAAATTTACTAACGGGATTATTTTTATCGATGTTTAACGATACCAGTGGATAAGTTACTTTTTTGTGAAAAAAAAAACTCGATGTGCAAATAAAAATTTCGAATTTATTTAGCTTTAATTGACATTTACGCCGCGACCAGACTGCTTTTTCTTTACTTTTTGGATCATTAGTTACCTACTATTCAATTTTTTATACTGCTTACATGTACCTATAAGGCCTTTACTTGGTGTGTGCGTTTGTATTAATCTTCTTAAATACTTTAGCGATTTTATGTAATACAGCCTTCTGGCGCTATAAATTGTACCTCACTATGACCTTCTTATGCAGCCAGTGCAGAATTAAATAAAAAAACTTTAATAAATAGATTTCCAAAAAGAATTTAAATTTAAATATAAGCATAACTTATTTAACGATTACCTTCATAGGTAGGAGGTACCTATTACTACTATGCGAGTAACGTAATGTAGAAGTAGGATCACGATAATAATATTTACAAGACATGTTTATAGCTCCTTGGAATCAAAAGAGCTATCATTGAATTGATGAAAAAACCTCAGTGAATTAATTATAATAAATTTAATAATTTTTCTGTTCTGATATCGACCTTGGCTTTATACATTTTGTCTTAATTGCGTTGTTTGAGTCAAGATCATTAATAAAACACTTGAAATTCTTAAGCATACATAAACTAAAATATTTGCAGGTTCATTGTCTACAGGCACTTGTAGTTTAATGATACGTATTGGCAACTTCTGACTACATAATACATACATCTTATATATTTTATCCAAGCCACGATATTATTGCACTTAAAAACTCACTCAGCCTTACAAAATTCGCATACAATTCCTAAAATAATAAGTTATCTTGAAAATTGCTTAAACGATAAGATAGAATCAATCCTTCTGATATTTTGCTTATATTTATCAATCGATAAAAGATGCACTTGCATAAACACTTAAACGTATATGAAAACCAGTCAAAGTCTTAAATAAATATTAGTTAAGCCACAAATTGTATAACAATAAGGTATCTCACATATCACAAAACAATACAGTCCCTATACGAATTGAGTAATGCTTAAACAACCTATTAGTGTTTACTTAGAGAGCTACTGAAACCAACAATTATAGATTAAATAACGCCGAAATAACTTTAATAAATGAAATTAGCAAAAATCATTACGTATCGAATCCGTAAATAAATATTAAACATAAACACACACCACAATGTATTATTTTCAATATACGTTATACGTTAGTACGATTAGTTAAGTTCGGTCGTATGCGCGCGCGCCTTTGTCGGACTCTAGCAGGTGACTGGCGCAGTCGGCAGCCGCCCGTGACGGTGAAGCGTGTCGTGGGTTCTTTCCGACTTCAATTCCCATTCATTATGATACAATCCCATACTGACTTTTTACGTTAATATATTATAAATGTGTTGATACTCGTATATATTATTAGTAAACGTAGATATTAAGCCTACAAAGGTGCCTAACTATCCTACCTATGAGGTTTCGTTTGTGAATAAAAATACGTTGTCGAGAGTTTTGTTCGACAAAAAACATCACAGAACCCATGCGATGTTTTATTTGATGATCAAATAGTTTAGGAAATCATACGTCTTTGAAAACTTTCTATTTATAATTGTTCCCACAACAGAACGACTCAATAATTAATTTTGAATAATTTTAAAGACTAATTCTCTACTCTTTACGCCCGTCTTTAATAACATAAATTTCTAAGAACTGGGTAAACCTTATTTTCTACTGGTCCAACGAAGGACCACCACTTAAAGTGTTCTTGTATTCAGCCCATTTTTAACGTCTCACTCCTTGAGACTCCTTGAAGCCGTGCCCAGGGCTTCAATACGAAGGGGATCAGACCATAGTCCACCAAGCTAGCCAAATGCGGGTTGGCAGACTTCACGTGTCCTACGAAACTTGCTAGGTTCTCTCAGACATGCAAGTTTCCTCACAACCTTACGCCTTCACCGTAAGACAAAAATTATAGATATCTTATAATAATAAATTATCAATATTTTAAGAACCACAGGTAAAGTAGCTAATTGTTCCATTACGTTACGAGCCAGTGAGCAACATGAGGAAGGAACAGCTAGATAAAAGGATATAACGTATCAGATTCATAACTTAGTAAGGCTTCATAAAAACAGCTGCCTAGTTCCGCATTGTATAAAACCACGTCCAATTTTAAAGTTGCTTAAAATTTAATGTTTACTCATTTTCAATGTTACAAATACCTACGTTATTAACAAATACATTAGTTTTTGCAGATTGTATGTACCTACATAATATCATTATCTATTCAGAACTATTCTTAACGTCCCACTGTTGGGCAGGGGCCATTTAGACTCTCATTACAACATATATCACCACCACATTAGTCAAGTGCGAGTTGGCAGACTCCCCGTGCCTTTCAAAACTTGCTAGGTTCTCTCAGACACAGGGTTTCCTCACGAGGTTCTCCTTTACCGTAAAACAAACGGTAATCATGTTGGACAAAAATTATGATTCGCACGTGAAAATACTCGTATCAGAGTGGGAGATTTCACTCGTAGCGAGCGCGTTACCACTGGGCTACCACTGCCTTTTTTAATAGATTCACAATTTTAAAACAAATAGGCATATGTATATATTATTTTAGTTAAGTTCTCGTCGTACATATTAAAAACATAGTTGTATATAAATTAACCTATTATAATTTTTAAACAGAAATTATATCATAATTATTAGCAGAATAAAATATCTTATAAATCATGAATAAATATTAAAAAACCCCAACTTGTTACGATAAGTGCGACAAGTTACTACAACTGGTTCAAGATTCGAGAAGTCGAATATAAACGAGCAGTTTTTATTAAACCAAAATTACTGTTTTAATGAATTAATAAAATTTGAATAATAAGGCCATATTATATAACTATAGCTTCAATCCACAGTACATTCAATATACTTCAATAATAATAGCTTTATATAGCAAACTAAGTACCGACAATTTAAACCTAAAAAATTACACTTTTTTCTATACAAGTCTTAATATACGTGTCTTGCAAGGTCTTGTAGATGTACTCGCATGTATACTTATTGTATATATGTACATATATATCTAAGTACAAGACCTATCATTTTATGTAGTATTACATTTAATTTGAAAAATCTAACTTCTTTTACATAATCATTCATTTATAAATTATATACGAAATTAATAAGTTAATCCAGCGGTAGGTACTTTATAAGAGCTGCATATCTTAAAGAATCTAGCAAGGTGTCGGAAGGCATGTGAAATGTAGTAGTGTAGGTTGACCGATTTCTTCAGATTCATAAACAATTCCTCACGATTACCAGCACGAGCAGCCACGTCATAAGTTGGGCTGTATAATGTGATACTTTTGCTACACATAACGTCACATTAAAAATCACCGACTTGCGGTGGGCGAGATCCTCGACCTGCGCATCTTCAATGTTTGAGGGGTGGTGGCGCTAACTCTGCCCCCGTCTCTTAGTTTTTATACTATCTAAAGCTTTAGATTTCCGAGACTTAAAACCCCAAGGTTGCGTTAAACGTTTAACGCAACCTTGTTGGAAGTCGCATAAGAAGTTTCACTTCAATAAAAAGGATTAAACACATTTAAATCTTACGTAGTTACAGATTGACAAAATATAATTTAATCATTATTACGCCTACATTTGATCTACATAGATGTATTAGTATTAATAAATTAATTATTATAATTTATATAATTATGCATTAAAACAAGTGTGGGATGGGATATTGGAAAAACAACATTCTTTGATATAAGTTTTTGGTATGTAAGCATTATTATGTTTTTGTACCTTGTACAATTATTTTGTTTAATAATATTTAGATGGTAGGCAGTAGAAGCCCAGTGGTATCGCACTCGCTTGAGACACCCAAGGAAGCGGCTTCGAATCCTGGGTCTCGCACTCTTGATATTTTCATGAGTGAACCATTTTCCAACATGATTGATTATACACTTTTCTAAGAAAAAAGACAAGTGAAGTCCGCCAACTCGCACTTGCCTAACGCTTCCTATGTGTGCAAAAACAGATTACTGTAGATAAGGCTACATGTACACATAACACAGATGACCTCTACGTACAAAAGGCTACAATTAAGTAAAACCATTTTAAATCCGGAAGACTATTACTAATAAAAGTTATTATAGTAATAAGCTGAAGTTTAAAATATAAATTATAAATTCATGAACAGTATAATAATAAGTTTAGCTTAAACCACCTGTATATACAATAAAATATAAGTCTATGTTAAGCAGGGATTAAAGATTAAATATTTGTATGGATTTTTTAGTTTTCTTTGATGAGATGATAAAGCCTTAACAGGTACCGCCATCTATCGGCCAGTGGCGTAAGCTAAGCAAGGCTTAGACTTCGTTATGAACCATGTTACAGCGCCATCTAGCGTCGTATAAAGCAAGCGAGGCGTTTTAGCGATATATCCACTGACGACTTACCATAATCGTCTGCTAGTTTGCGTGGACAAATAGAAAAGGTGAATAATTTATACAAAACTTTAGTAAACATAACGTTTTTGTTTTATTTTTTAATACGTTATGTTTTTTTGGATGGACACAGATGGCGCCACTTACAAAAATAACCTTATTTAGAATAATTTAAACTTATCAATAATATGTACATAATTAATTTATAAATCCATTAAAATATTCAAGGTCTTCTAAAACGTATTAATATTTAACTTAATATTGATTATAAATATTCGGCAAATTCTAACGTGTATTAGTTAATAATCCTGTAAGTATAATAATATTTTATTAAAGTAGCAACAAACTCAATCAATGTAAGCAAATAATTACTCATTTGATTTAAAGTTAACCGAAATTGCCATCGTTTTAAAAAATCCACATTTTGGGGTAAAATTTTTCCAAGAACCTTTGAGATTCAATTCGTTTAACTTTAAAGGAAGAATCATGAAAATACTTTCATATAGGTACATATATCGAACAAACACACACATAAAAAACATAACAGTCAATTCTTATTAATTCAATCCAGCCATATTATAAAATGCCGTATAAAAATAAATAATTTTTATACGGCATTTTGTAATATGGCTATGGCCGATGGCGGCATTTTATAAGATGAATATGAAAAAATTCACAACATTATGTAGGTTAATAATAATTTAATCAATTATAAAATTAAATAATATGGAAAACTATAGATCATCAAAGAACAGATCTATAGATCAATAGTATTCGATCTACATATCATTAAAGAAGAATTATTAATATATGATACACGTGTATTTATTAGTGTACGGACGTATGACATTGGAATGTTTAGCACTTCGGCAACATTTTACGTTAATAGTAACGTATTATTTAAACTTTGTATTTAAAGATACAGTTGATTCAAGGGTTTTAAAAGGTCAAAGTAACACTAGTAATATATGTATATTTTTCAGGTCATTTCATATTAAACAGTTAATTCATCTAATATCTACCCTGAATAATAATAATCTTATATAGAAAAATGTTACTTTTTAAGGGTAAACGTTAACTAATTGATCGTTAAATAACCATACGTTTGCTACCCACTCTTAGATAATGTAACGTAACAAAAACTAGATAGAACCTAGATTTTACCTAGCTTTTACAAACAATAAAACAGTATCGATATATAGTTGTAGTAATAACTTACACTGCAATACAAACATTAGGAAGCGGAAACAAAACGACCCGTAACCAAGAAGGACTACTGTTATTCGGCTTCGTTTAAAACATATAAAAAAAACTAGATACATTATGCATAATATATTACTTGTAATAAACTAATATGGACTTTTGAAAGGAAATAATCATTAAACGAAATTACAAAACAAAACAGATGTTGATATAGTTATCCTTAAACTTTATTTTTCATTGTTTTACTTTCTAAATGACTGGGAAGTGACGTCACAGCGACCTTTTTAACACGGGGGTGTGATCAAGGCCGCGCAACAGATGTTACTCCCACACCGCCCGCGCACCCTTAAGAAACTTTCTATGTACTCCGGGCTTTAAAGGCGTTTTAGTTTAAGTTTTGATTCCGATTTAGATGAAATAAAAAAAAGTTAGAACATCATACAGCACCATTTTTTCCACGGTAAATTACGAGGCTTGTCTTACGGATACCAGATAGTTGATACACTACACAACTTTGAACACATACAATATATTATAAATATAAATAGTAAATACCCATGACTGTAGTACAAACATTCATGCTCATCACACAAACGAATGTTGCCATCGGGAATCGAACTGACGACCGCTTGCACAAGTAGGGTCGCACAAATTGATTTAAAAGTGTCGTTCATTACAATTGTGAATTGCACCAGTTATCTTAATGGGTTAAGAACACACTAAGAACGGTATGAGTAAATTAAATATAAACAATATATCAATAGAGCGACTAATACGCAGGTGTTATTGTTTTAACAAACATCGGCGCTCGCGCAACGAGTTCATTCTAACGCGACGCCTTACTATTACAATATTATGGTTTATTAAGATTAAATACCAATCATAGGCTATAAGTTTAGAAATATAACATTTATGATTAATAAATTCAATTCCTGCAATACATATCGAGGTTGCACTGGTATTATTATTTCTGTACTATAGCATGTACTGATATTGTTACCTTTTTATGATTAAACTGTTAAACTGATTTAGATGAAAATGGGGCTAGAGATAGTTCGAGATCTTGGTAAGGACGTGTGATAGTTTTTATCGGTTAAAATTTTACGGGGGTGAAAAGGGGGTTTATTTTAGAGAATCAATAATTATTTCTCGAGTCATCATCATTTTGTACTACATACTTTGCAAATTTACAAAAAAAAATTAGTAGGTTAAACAATAATGTTCTTGGTAATGAGAAATATTTATAATATTTACAAGTACCAGTAGAACGTAATGTACAGTATTGTTTTAGCAAATAGCTGCGCACGCGCAACGGCCATCGAACTGCGACCTGACTGACGGCTGCGTAACAGACTTTGCACTACCGTAACTAACTATACCTATACAGAGTATAAGAGGAATTCTCTTCTCTCAATATTTATCTGCGATATTTTGAACAAATACTTTTAAATGTATAAATGTTATACATATATTATATATAGCGGTATGAGATAATATTTTCATTTAGTTAGGTATATATATAATATAATTCATGAGGCGTCAATAACAATAAAAATACCAATTTAGCATTCGTTAGCTATAAGTTACTAACGAATTAGGTACGTTTTAATTATTATTATAGATTTCACAATATGTTATACATATAATTATCTTCTTCTTGAATCACTCTGTCCATTGATGAAAACCGCATTAAAATCCGTTGCGTAGTTAAATAGATCTAAGCGTGCAAACGAGGGGACTTTGTTTTATACTATTTAAAATGTACCCAAGTATATTATGTATATAATAAATTACAACCTGACGCAATCTAAAAGTAAAAAAGATGAAGCATTTCATTCATTAAATTCTTAGATTATATTTGTGTAGTTTATCCCAAGCTTTACATCTGTCTCAATAATTGAATATTCAATCCTTAATATTATATTAAAGATGTGTCTATAAATAGATAAAATGCATGTGACATATATGGTCTAAATGCGCAGTTGCTGCTTCTACATATATCAAAAAGTTGGCATAGCGTTGGTACATCGAAGGTACATTTGAAACTATGTATTCTAAATCGGATTGACGTCGCTTTGACTTGTGCAAAAACATACAAAGAAATTTTACTTCGTAGATGAGTTAAATATGGTCTAACCTAAATAAGTAATAGCATGTATTTATAATACTATGAGGGACTAGTGAATTACCCTTGCTTTCCTTCTAATTATATAATAAATAGGTATAATATTTTTAATATCGCTAGCCCTAGCTAGTCAGCATGATTATGTCCGACATCTTCAACAATATCGTCATATTTCAGCCAATTAATAAAAAAAACTTTAATAAATTATACACCTAAACAGAGACAGATGTGACGGGAGACTTGTTTTTATTATGAATATATCATGCAGGCGACCCTATTACTATTACTATTATTATACCTACCTATTCAATTTAGTTTTACGTCAGCTACCGAATGGTCTTACCTTAAATGATTTCAAAGGCTATATACTCGTAAACATAGTATGACACTAATATAGTTTAATCAAATGAGAAATTAAACCAAGTACGTATCCAGCTATCTGATCTAAGACAACTTCGCAATATGATATTGCATAAACGCTCGCTAATTAGCTATGAATAAACATATCTGTATTATTTTAAATGACATCACTAAGGACTTCAGTTTATACAGGCTGAGTTTTAAAATTAACAATAAAACAAAACTTATACTTGTTCTTTCTTAGGTTTACGCGAATATTTGACATTATAAATTTATAAATGAAACAATGTGTAACTACAGTGTCTCTTCCGTGACCATAATTACTGTAAACTATTCAAAACGTCGGGAACCAAAAATCTAAATAAATCCGCGACAAAATCCAAAAAGATAGTTTAATTTATAAAATTATAATTGTAATTAAAATTAAGAACAATTTTATACTGTAAATGCTAGAAGTGTACAAACTGTACTATGTGTCTGTCTGATACATTACTGATGAAACTACACCTCAAATATTGTTATATTTCGTCTTCCTTTAAATATTTCAAGCAAGTTCTTCATAATTTATAAAAAAAATAAAATATATAAAATAAAAGTAACACCAGTATAAGCTACTGTGTCTAAGATATTATATAAATCAGTGTCAATTAGCGGTGTAAGTATGCCGTGACATACGCCGAAGACATAAATTTGCTTGATAACAATGAATATTATAATTCAAGTACTTAGCACATGAGAATTATTCATAAAAACGATGCAATAAGAATCTTAAGTTCAAGTTACCGAGCCAAGAGGACAAGGCCACATACTTGGAGGCTGGAGCTGTACCAGGTAACTTTGAATTGCTAAATACAGACTATTATCTCTATGGTCTAAATATTTTTCTACTACTGGCTTTGCTAAGGTGTTGTTACAAATTCAATTTTTTTACAAAAAAAATGTAACGACTATTACCACATATTATAAAATAAAGTTTCACGCAGCGTCTGTATGTCTTTCTGTTCCCGATAAACTCTATGACTACTGAACTGATTTTTAGGTGGTTTTCACCAATAGATACATTGAATTATGAGGAAGGTTTAGGTGTATAATTTATCTAGGTTTTGTTTTTATTCGGAGAAATATGAAGATGATTGTGTAAAATGTCGAAAAAAAAAGATGTCAGAAACGCTATGAGCACGTAGCTAGGGATATAACCGAAAGCGAAACGAGAGTAAGTCACTATTAAATAAATAAATAAATCTATACAAACGTCAAAATAATCTTAAAGAATTCTCGAGTCATTAGAATTAATTAAAAACTGTAAAATAAATAACTTTGCTTACATAATTCCCTCGTCTGCATTTTTAATAAATATTTGCATTAAATTATACTTATTGCAGTTTTGAAAGCATCAAACATTACCCTTTACAGGCCGTTACTTAGCCTTGCTGTAATAATATATTACGTCCTGCGAACACGCTGTATATGCCCATATAAGGCACCAGTAAGTGTGCCAGGCTGCCCACGCGACCGATACCATATTAATAGATCGTTATTTTTTATACTGTCAGGTACTGGCTAATTGCGAAAACTGTTATAAATAATGCAGATTTTAATCGCGCTTTTGGTCTTATCGCTTATGGATAGACGGTGACAGCTAGACGCACGCACAGATTTATGGGTTATACTTCTTTTCTAAAAGAATTTCGAAATGAATGAAAAAAGTATGTATTCTGAATATGTATAAAAAATATTTCAGTACAATAACACACAAAATCATGTAGTTCCGTGGGAAGCTACGAGACTTGTATCACGGATACAAGATAGTTGACACAAATACAAATATGTATATTTATTACTTTAAATAAATGAAAGGTACAGGGGCAAAACAAGGAATGTCACATTTTTTTTTTAAATTAACATTGCATTCTATAATACGTGGCAAAATCCCGTTCCCATACTTTAATTTTTTTTTTATTTTACGTGACATTTCTTGTTTGCCCCTGTACTCTTCACATACATAATATTATAAATATAAGCACTCATATCTGTATGTACAATGTACATGCTAAGTAAATACGACGAAATCGATGGCTACTTAATGCATTAAAGTAACCTAAATAGATGCAAGAACTAGACATGTCTCCTCTTACATATTAAGTACGTATACAAAATTCTATATTGGAGGGTGGCTAGACGGTTTTTGTATCTAATCCAACTACTCAGTGTTTTATACATACATAGTATTAAATTACAAAAAAACTTTACTCATAAATATTCGCTATATGAAATATTACGTTTTAGCGATTATAATAGATTTTTTTAGAAATGATTGGTTTTTTTCTATTATAATATACATGTAGGTATAATACATATAAAAGACCTTCCTCTTGAATCAATCTCTCTATTCATGAAATAACCGCATTAAAATCCGTTGCGTAGTTTTTTAGATCTAAGCGTACAGTCGGCGAGAACTTTGTTTTACACTATGTGTATAGATGTACAATCAACAACAAAAACTATACACTATAATAACTATTATATTTTAAAGTATAAAATTATTCATTTGAATCAAAGTACAGACTAAACTATCCCTTATCAATATTAATCATAAGTAGTGTTAATTGACCGAACAATGGGACTTGGCGCCGTCCGCGTTGGCTTGACTCATGCGTATGCGCATTGATTTACGCGCAAAGCTTAGAGCTTAGATATGCTTGTATTTAAGGTCATGTAGTTCTAAATCAATTTACATTCTAGTATAGAATATAATTTAAACTAGTTACTTTATGAATTATAATAGAATAGAAAGAGCTTAGATTGGGATAAGTACACAAAGTAGACATTTGACAAGTGGCCTTTTTACTTACTAAAATTAATTAAATATACCAACAATATAGTACAAGCTACTATAATATACGTTAAGTTAATTTTAATTCCTTACACGATTGCCTTGATATCATTTACATGTATACAAATCTCATTGTAATACATAGGTATATCCATATATATTTTCCTATTTAAAAAATATATAGATATATAATAATAAATCATCATATAATTGGATTAACGATGCTTTAACGATTTAATTACAATATTAAAAAAAAATCAATTCATAGGATTCCTACGAATGTATACATAAAAATCTATATATGACGACACGTTTGGCTCAGTTTGTAGTGACCCTACTTTCTGTGCCAGCCAGCGGTCGCGGGTTCGAGTCCCGCTGGGGACATTCATTGGTTGAGCACAAATGTTTGTTCCAGCTATGGGTGTTTATATATTTACAATATGTATGTATTTAAAAGTTATACATATATGTGTATTGTGTAGTGTATCGACTATCTGGTATCCGTAACACAAGCCTCGTAGCTTACTATGGAGCTAGAAGGCGCTGTTGTAATAATGTCCCATCATATTTATATACTTATGTTATGTACATTGTACGTATACATAACTTCATACTAATCATGCCGTACTAATTAACCAGAAGACATTTGTCATGTCACCTTAACAATATCTCAAGAACAAAACAATAATGCGTCGATTTCAATAATCATTATTAATTAATCACCTTGCGATTGCACATCAGTATAATAGATCTTAAAAAACCTATTACCTATAATATCTTTATTTGTTTGCGAAAACGAAAAAGAAACAGTTATTTACTATGTTTCTAATTTTTTTTTTATTTTTCAAAATATTGTTAAAGACAATATAGGTTTAGTTAGTAAGTGTATTTTCTAAATATTATGGTTGACTGAGCAGCGTATGTACAGGTTTCTTATATTTTTAACGTTTCGACATTATTCATATTATGTAAGTATGTATTTAAAATTTATATGTGTTGTATATCAACTATCTGGTATCCGTAACACAAGTCTCGTAGCTTACCGCGGAACTAAATGGCGCTGTTGTAATAATGTCTCAACATATATTACATTATTATATTATTTATGGCATTTGGTGAATCGAACTGGGTACCTCAAGCGTCGAATACTATCCATACAAATTTAACCACTACAGCGCATAATATCAGAGTTAATTAATTCGTTTTATCTTTGGATAAGATAATAATTAATCAAAACATTAGAATCTATTACAAATAAAAATCTAACAATTCCGAGTCGATTGAGTACTTATGGCTAATATAGTAATTTTTCGTATTTAAGCATTTTTCCTTAGGATTGAAGAAAAATCTGTTCGGTCAAATAGTATGGATTAAGTATTATTTTTTTCACTACCAAATATCAATGTTCTTTACGATGCTTAACTTAAAACATAATATACATACATACTCGTATTACATAGTATGTCTATGAAATCTTCCTGGTAGCCGAAGGCATTTTCGAGAGAAAGATTCAACAACAATGCATGTATCCACGCAACACTAAGAACGGGTTCTCAACCTTCCTCATTAGAAATTCTACAGCCATCCGATTGAATTGCACCGGAACAGTACCGGCGTTTGAGAGAGATAGGAATATGATTATGCAACTTGTATTCAAAATAGACAAATACATTATATATGTAGAAGAATGAACTAGCGATTGTGCATCGCTTCGCTTGGGTTCATCCCCACGTAGCTACGTCTTTTTTAACTGCCAGTGAAAGTCCCGTCAAAATGTATCCAATCGTTTTAAAGATTTATGGGAATAAACAGACAGATAGACAAAAATATAAAAAAATGTGTTCTTGTAAACTTTGTATAATTACATTTTCATTTAGTAAAAAACTGATAAACACTTCGAGTCGATAACCTTTCGATAGATTGATTCTGGTTTTATAAAACTTTTTTAACATGTTAGAAATACTACTAAAACTAAATAGTCTAGAGTCTAGACGAAACTACACCGCATAAATCTATATCCAGAGAAATATGCACATTATAAAGATGTGGCAATAAATTACACGTACAGTCTCGAGCACATCTAGATTGCAAATGTGAGAGGGAAAGTGAACTTTGATCGAGTGATGTACGACACTTTATGTAACTCGACATTTTTGGTAATCCGTGACGAATCGTGCAAAAACATCTTAACGAGAGTTAAATATGCACTCGTGAGTAATATTAACGATAAGTTAAAGTAGATTTTTGAAATTTATTACATTGAAAAACTCCTATACATATGTTTATAGTTAAATTTTAACGGTTTTAACGTTTAAACGGTTAATGTAGATTTCTTAGAAATCAGAAAAGATATTTCTCCGCAGTAAAAAGTACCCTACAGTAGACCCGAATAACCAGCTGTCATCATACCAATTTTCATCAAAATCCGTCCAGCCTTTTTAGTATGAAAAAGTAACAATCATAGGTACAAAACAAGACACAAGGACAAACGGCCTTTTACCATCCTTTTGCATTTAACCTAAATTGCAGATCATTTAAGAACATATTATAACATGTATATAATATAATTGAGTAGGTTAAATGTACAAAACGTTTGCGGTTTTATTAATCTAAATTACAAGCTAAAATTCGTGATTCGAATATGAAGCATGTTTAAATTACTCACTTCAAAACACAAACGATGATGTAAGAAATCAAATAAGTGAACTAAATAAAACACGTCGCAAATGGCGACAAATTTAATGTGACATATTAAAACCATTATTATTCTACTGGTATATAAGCTTGTCGATGACTAAAAACATTACTGGTTAGCACCACATTGTATGTACGCTGTGGGTAGTGGGTTTGATGTAGGATACTAACAAATGCATTTATTTTAATATAGTAATTTATGGATTTTTGCCAAGCTTCAACCGTCAATATTGATCCCCGAACATACACTACAAAAGTCAGACTGTACACACTACATTGCATTATAGAGATATCGTAACTTGCAAAAATACACTAAACAAACCAACATTAGTAATACTTTTAGATGTATTTATTTTTGTATTAAAAAAACTCTATTTAAGTATATAATAACATAAACACTTTCAATGTTAATTATGTTAACTGCATTAGTTATACAACTGAGTCGCAGTTAACGCCCACCTCTCTAGCAACCGACTGCAATTGTATATTATGCAAAATTATTGTATTAAACCAATTTAAAAAAAAAATGTAAATAAAGAAAACATAGAAAAACCATATTCGATAGAAAATATAAGTAGTGAATCTCAAGAAATATCCATAATATATAACACATACATATTATATTTATTAATTGAATACATTTTTTACATTGAATACACTTTTCTACACTTTGTAGAACAGATTAACTTTTAAAATTAAGATAAACGATTAATAGTTAAATATTCGCAAAAATGTCGCCTCGCCCCAGAGATATATTGCAAAGGTTAAAATGACAAGGTCCTAGCGAGAGTACTTGTAGCGTACTAACACGGTGTTTTCACAATCTCATTATGTGTGTCATGGAGGCTACTTAATTCATTCATGTTATGAATAAGGCTGTTTTGCAAATGAAAAAATAATGGGAATGCAACAGAATATATCGAATCTTGAATTAATTGATGTAGTAGGCTTTTCAATTGACAATGTCGTCTTTTCTTTCATAAAGTTGTATTTATATTTCATAAACTGTATCTACATTGGATAGTAATAAAATTCTAACTCCATCAAATCTGTACGTAAAATGTTTATTTTGGAAAACCTTATTGAAATAGTACCGCGGCCGAATTAGTAATTTTTAGATTTTTCCTTTGTTCGGCTGCCTGTCTGTCTGTGATACGGGAAAACTGGGACAAATTTTGATGAAAAATATGATGATAACTGGTTATCTGGTTCAAGATGTTCAAGATATAGGTGGCAACACTAATGACAAGATGAACACAATACATTTCAAAAAAAATAAATAGTCAAAGCAAGAGTGAATACATGGCTACTTTGAATTAGTGCGACTTACTATCTACGACTGCGTTACCACTTTCCATAGGTGGAACGTAGTCAAGCACTAATTCAGAATAGTATAAAATATAAAAAATACAACAATAACCTATTGTAATTTTATTGAAATATAAACCTGCATTTTCACCGTGAACGGTTAACAAGTTACGAAGTTCGATAAAACGTTAATTGGGTCATTATTAAACCGATTTTGATATATTTTAAATGAAAATACTACTTCACTAATAATAATTTCACTAAATAAAAAAAGGGTTTATACTTTGAGTTCTTTTGAGTAAATTTGTCATATCGAAATGTTATACAGATTAGTATAACTTCTAAGCCTTTTTTTAACTGAATTTCAAATTCAAACGAAAATCGTCACACAATTAAATATGACGTCTGAACTTGTTCTATAATAAAGCATATTTTTTAAATTGGATACAATTATTTAGGTTATGACAACACTCAGTGAATATATTACGCTATTTGAAAATGAATGAGTTATAAAAAAACTATAAACTAACCAAACCAAAATAATCTCGCCATATCTTACAAACTTATCTCAGATACTGCTCTAACTACACATCAAATAAATCTTCAAATTTCATCACGAAGATAACAAAGGCACTAAAAAACAAAACTATGACTAAAGAATCACTGACCTGGAAGTGTAGAATGATGGTCCAAATAAGCCCAAGAGTGAGCTTAGGGTTGCCGTCGACTATGTCTTCGGCTCTGATGTTGACAAGTTTGATCTTCTTATATCTGAGGAAGTCCAGCGCCATTTGGACATTTTGCAGCATATGGAAACGCATGCGACCTCGCTCGCGCGGCTGTAATAGAGAGACAAATATGTTACATAAAGATATAATTTTTTTATATCATGATAATAATGTATATAGTATTTATAATAACCGAGTGATGCAGGTTCAATCTGCGTCTCGCAACTCTGATGTTTAGTGTTCGAATCTTTTCTTACATGATCACCACCTGTCTTACGGTAAAGTAAAACATCGTGAAGAAACCTTCATATCTGAGAGAACCTAGCAAGTATTCGAAAATGTGAAGTCCGCCAATCGGAACTCGGCCAGCAAGGTTGACTATGGTCTGATCCCTCTCGTATTGAAGGGATGTCCGTGCCCAGCAGTGGGACGTTAAAAAGGGCTGAATAAATATTTATTTTAATAAAAATAGCTCAGAAATACAGAAACCAAACATAATATCGATCAATAATTAATCAATCCGTCGTAAATCTAAGGAAGAAATGATACTGTTTTTCTAGGTTGAAAGTTTGTTTAAAATCAAATTGACTTAAAATATACGTATGCATAATAATTATAATAAAAAATATAATTTACATAAAACGTTTAGCGAATCTACTACTATACACTATATTTCGTAGTTTTTGTCGCATTTAGGCATGACATGACTTGTAAATTATAATTTAGTTAAATTTATAAGGCGTGAAATAGCATCATAAATTATTGTACTATGAACACGCAATACTAAAATGCGTATTTGTCACTATTTAATTAAGCTAACATAGCATAAAAAACTGGGACAATTTTATACTTTATTGTAAATGCGCGATTTCTTCCTACATCTACCTAATATCAGTCAGCAGTCAAGAAAACAAAAGGTTTTTCATAGTTTGGATGGATGAATGTTTGTTACTCAATCACGCCAGAACGGTTGAACCGATTTGGATGAAATTTTTCACAGAGATAGATTATAGTTTGGAATAGCCCATAAGTTTCTTTGATCCATTTATTTGATGATTGATGATTGAAAGACGACACGTTTGGCTCAGTTGGTAGTGACCCTACTTTCTGTGCCAGCGGTCGCGGGTTCGAGTCCCGCTGGGGGCATTCATTACTTGAGCACGAATGTTTGTACTGCAGTCATGGGTGTTTATATTTATAATATTTATGTATTTAAAATGTATATGTGTAGTAGGTAGGTATATCAACTATCTGATATCCGCAATACAAGCACGTAACGTAGCTTACCACAGAACTAGATGCTGCCGTTGTAATAATGTCCCAACATATTTATTTTTATTTATTTATCCCAAAAAAGGAGTAGTTACATCCGTATTCGTCTGGATCCGGATCCGTATCCCGTAGGATATTCATACTGACCAATAAAACGTGCCCAAGCGAAGGTGAGTAGCAAGTACAGAATATGCTATTAGCAACTAACGTTTTAGTTCTATCAGATACCGATTAAATGCCCTCGACCTATATTAACCCTGATATCTACGAAGTTAAGGGTGAGATAGTAAGTTAGCTTCCGCCGCCACACCTGTTTTAATTTATTAGCAGCGTATTGCGTTGTAGGCCAGGTGCTTTTAAAGTACGTAAGTAGTTATATTCACGAATAGGTTTTAAAAGTTCCATCGAAGTAATAGATAAAAAGCTCAGTCAAAACAAGTTTTTATATATTAACTTTAGCTTTTAAAATCATCGGCTCACTAGATTAATCTTCTAATCCATGACATTGTACCTCTTGTCAGCAAAGTTTAATATGTGTAAAAAAATCAAATTCATCAAAAAATTTAATTGGTACGGTTCTTATTAAGAGTTTAATTTATCTAAAAAGGATTTTGAATATCTTAACTATTACAGAATGATCTGTTACAACACGCTTGTTACGTCGCAAAATTGAAACGTCTCTAGCACTAAACCAATATTACGCCTGAATCGTTTGTAAATTAGATGACAAAACCACTTCAACTTAAAAGATAATTTATGTTTCTAAGTATGTGATTGTGCTTTATTGAGAGTGCTTATAAGCTGGGTAACCGATGTTATTTTTCTACACTTACATTTTTGAATTAATAAACACCATACAAAGTAAATCAAATCCACGACCCTGGACTAAGTGGACAGGTAGAAAAGCGTGACCTACAAAAATATTGTTTGAATCGCTTATAAATCATTTTAAAATGTAAATTTCCAGTACTAATCAAGTAAATACGATGCCAAACGAGATGTCTTACTTGTATAAAATAAATAAAATATTTATACATTCGCAGTCAGTTCTCAAGTGAAAAAGCAGTCTAATTAGTGAGGCACTTCGTTAAAATATCTCATCGTACATTTTCGAATTAGTTCACTACAATATTTACTTCAAATAAAATGTCGGAGAATATTTTGTTTTTAAAATTTGTACTTATATCAAGAACGCCAATATGATTGTTTTGTTTTAATACAATATATATGTAGTATAGTTTCTACCGTATTTAATTTATTTCATGACCAAGAAAAGTTTTAAGTTTTGTCATAATTTATAAAAAATTTAGCGATAATTATTCTTTAAGTTGTTAAGTTTCCTTAGTGTACAATACATTTATAAAAAAATAACAATGAGATGAGAATACAACAGAGTAAAAATGATTTGACTCACTACGTACTTTACTTTTTAGTTTTTTGTGCCGATTATTCTATGTAAATTTTTGTTTTGACTCTATGCCAAGTATTGGAAACTCAACCGAAACAAGAGAACACAGTTCTCCTAACCGAATTTTGCCACGTGGGCCTACCTCATGGCGTCTAGCCAACACGGCAAGACATAATTATTTACTTATTCGTTTAAATATCATATTTTGTAATGCCAAAACATAATTTACTACAACTGGAGTAACATCGCCAACGTTTAACTACTCAACAAAATTTCTGAAAATCTCAGTTACCCGACCTAGGGCACGAACCTAGGAGGTCAACCGTTGTTTATATTAAGTACTTTATAAAAGTATTTATGTTTATTTAGTATAATAAAGTAAATAAAAACAGTAGTAAGAGTAAACACTTACGAGGTGTTCGCCAGATAGCACCTCCAGCAACGATATGAGGTTGAGTCCATCGCGCAGATCCTCAAACAAATCGTTCACATGACGGTTCACCTGTAAAATAATTACAAATAATTAATAAACCATTATATTTTTTTTTCCTGAAACAATCGCCATTAAAAAACTATGATGGGCTTTTATAGTAGTATTTAAAAAAACTGAAAGAAACAGTCATATTATATGATTTAAGAAAATATTTCATGTAAGATATTTTTAACCAAAATCTTGATAGATGTAACTAACTAACATAAATGAGCATTCAAATCAAAAATAACTTTGAAGTAATAACCTTGTTTTATTCTTTTTAGTATTAACGTACGAGTAGGTAATCTTCTGTTAAGTAGAGGTCATCAATACAGACTCTTTTGGAGTTTAATAAATAAACCAAATTACAAACTTGTGATGCAAGAGTTGAAGAAACTGCTAATGTTGATCATTAATCACAATTTTAAAAGCAAATCGACATTTTATTGATGGACTTATCATATATATTGAATTTTAAAGTCATATTGTTACATTTTGATCATTTCATAACATAATATTTTTTAATTTATATCTTCCTTATAAGAAATAATTAATGGGAGACGGAACAAAGTCTAATACAAAGGCTACGTTACAATAATATATGTCAGAACGTTTTAATCGTGCACGTTATTACAAAATCAACCAAACCAATCAAAATTTATTCCCAAATAAGTTAAAGGTTATATTCCATAGCTTTATAATGGCAGGCGATTATTTTGTACAAGGCTGTAATAAAAATAAACAAAAAATCAACTACAACAACAACAAAAAACACATACAAGTAGATCTACAAGGGCCGCTAAAAATTAAATATTTGTGTAATGAGCATATAACTTGTCCAGAGATAAATCATGTTTTAGTAAGCATTTTTAAATTAACACTTATTCCTAACACTAAGCAAAAACCAACTAAAAAGAACAAAAAAAAAACAAAAAGACTCCCAAAAACAGAATAATGTCACTTAGGACAATGATATGAATGCGTAGAAAGAAAGCAAATGAAATGTAAGGAATCAAAAAGATATCACATCTTATCAGGGGAGTCTTATCACAAAATCAATACAATGATGATGGTCAATCATCACAATCATGCCAAACTTACTTGTTGTGGCGGACAACATGGTTGGTTGTTGACGATCTCGCACACGTGTAACCGTGTGTAAGTCTGTCCGAGCAGCATGAAATATGCAAAAACCTGGATAAGATTTGCCGATGAAACATTATCATGACTGAACTAATAACAAATCGTTTCCAATTTAGTTTTTTTTTTTAATTATATTCTTAGATGAGGCTTGTAATAATCTAATTTAATTTTAATTAAAACCAATCTTTACAAAGCGACACAGAAAAAGTACTAACGATTCCGTTTAATATAAAAGAAATTACTAAACTATTCAATAGTACACATTTTAATAGTATGCAATCAAGCCCACTAAAATAACATAAGTAGGAAATAGTAACGGGAATTCACGATGCGTCGCATGACCGTATTTGACTGTTGCATATCCGCATTTACGCTAACAATCATAACTAACCGCTGCACTCAGAGTCACTTAAAGAACCATTAAGTCAAGAATCTCCATACTAAAGAGCGAATTAATGATTCATTAAGCTACTCTGAGTGTGGCGGTTAGTATTCAAATTCTAACTAAAATATTACAACTATGGATGATAAATAAAATAAATATATAATATACAATGCAATAAAATGTATTTCTATAAGGATATCTGGCTAGTCCATTGTGAAACGTTCAATATTATTGTGATAAACCATTGTATAATATGAGATCATTCTGAAAACCACTAGCTAGAATGTGATGATTAAAAATCAATTTAAAAAAAACATGAGATTGGAGAGACTACTACAATATGCACTATATATTTTGGCGGGAAAAGCTTATGATTTTGGCAAGTTCAACAAATATTTATGTTTCACAATTATGATTATATAACATATTACGTAAAAAAACCAAATAAATGATAATAGTTATGATAAATAAATAAAAATAAATGATTCTACGTCATCTACAAATCAACTAAACAAAGTTGAGGTACACACCTTCAAATATTTCCAATGCTGCTCCAAATCCGTTTGAAAAGCGATGACAATCAAAAGAAATGGTATACAATCTTATATGTATGATTATTATTGAGGTAAATCTTAAAACTAATTTAATTATCTATTTGCTTATGGTTTTATATACTGATTAATTATTTGTAATAGAGAATGACTAAATTAATCAGAGAAAAATATTGTCTTCAGCCCTTTTTTTTAACGTCCCACAGCTGGACGCGGGCCTCCCTTCTATACGAGGGGGATCAGGCCATAGTCCGCGATGGCCTAGTGCGTGTTGGCAGACTTCATATTATGCCTTTTGAAAACTTGCTAGGTTCTCTCAGTCATGCAGGTTTTCTCACGATGGTTTCCTTCACCGTAAGACAAGTGGTCAATCAGCATAGAAAGAAGGAATACGCACATGAAAATATCAAAGGTGCGAGACCCGGATTTAAACCCGCATCACTCGGTTATACAAGCGAGCGTGCTACCGCTGGGTTACCACTGCCTTTGATTAATAGTATTGTCTATATATCGGTAAATAGGTAAAGACAAAACAGATTAGTTCACTTATAACTGTCAAATGTTTCTTTTTCGTATCAATAGTCGTAGTGTAAACGATATGATACTAACATCAAAATATTTGTATTGAATGTTTATTTTTTAATTTATATAAGTAAATTATTTTCATACATTATATCCTTAAATGCTAAAAAGGAAAAAAATAGCAATAATTTTGACAGCAGGAAATAACTTTACCAGTTAACTTTAGTATTATTATGAACTTAGTAATGACGTATTACCGTAATGTAGTATAAAGTAACTTCAAAACAAAAGTTTCCTTTATATTTTAATAAAATTTTTACTCTTGTATAATCTTTTGTTTTAAAGAAGTGACTTTATTTAGCTGCTGATGCTGCAAGCTGCTCACATCTTATAATTCTTATCACAGACTCTTAGAACCTAAATTGGATCGCATACTGCTCATTCAGTTTATCTAACGGTCGAGGAACAGGATTACAGTATAGGAATGTTTGTGACTCATTGCATATGATTAATATCATCTATTACAAAACCGTATTTAAAATGAATTCACACAATAAAAGGCCTAATATTAATGAATATAAGGGCTAGTTACGAATGGATGTATTTGGGAGTTGACCACCGTACAAATCTCATCAGACACGCCAGATACAACAGGCAGATGATTAATTTCACTCTTTGAATTATATCACGATATTAAAGAGAGTGATATCTTTATTTGGCTTAACTATAACAGGCAGTTCATTTTAAATTTAACGGTTATCTTTGGAACTCTTAAATTAAAATTCGGCAAAGTTTATAAAGAGTAAGTTGGGTTATTATTAGATAACTATATAGCGCGAGCGAAGCGACGGGTTCCGCTAGTATACTAAAACCTTTCTCGAGAACCACTATCCATTGGTGAAAAGAGCAAAAAAATGGGTGCAGTAGTTTTTTAGTTTATCACGAACAGACAGACAGACAGACAGACGGGTCGAAGGACTTTGCTTTGCTTATAATACGTAGTGAAGAAATTTGTTACAAAAATTAAAACTTACCTAACTCGCTACTTTAATGGACATTTAACTTAGGTTCATTATTTGTAGTTGCATATTTATTCTAGAAACTAGCAGTCTATAAATATTTGATTTATTGCGTGGCGCCAACATACACAATATCCATATAAGGCTTTAGTTGTGGGTTAAATTGCTTAGTAGATTAAGCTTATATATTGAATGGTAGTAGTTCGTTTGATTTATATGCTAAGGATATAAAACGAGTGCTCTTCCGTTAAATGAATGCACGATCTAATTTTCTAAGTTTAATCGGATTTTGATCTAAAAATCAAAGGCAGACAAAATTCTTATTTATAGTACAATCTCTTTTATATCACTGCCTAATTCGTATGTTAATAACTAAAAATTATTAACAATGATGGCGAATGGACCCTAATAAAGTCAAAGGTACGGTGCTTTACGGTATGTTTCGCTAATTGTAAACCAATTTTCATATTTTTCTCAAAGGTAGATGTTAACTGAGTTATTTAAATTTCTGTGTGACATCAATGCCTTACAAAAACTAAGAAAAGATGTGGATGAAATTCAAATCTGAAAGTGATGTATTATATCTTTAAAAATTCTTAATATTTTGGACATACATTGGCTAATAGGCTGTGGGCGAAGACTATGTCATTGTGATCAGTTACCAGATATGGGCCTGAAGCTTACGTGGTCCATCGATAATCTCGTTTTAAAAGAACACCTACAGTTAAAAAAATAGTTACGTCATACACTATGAGGTTATTTGATGAAATCATAATTATTTTTTAGTATTTAACCATACGAGTTGTACTGAGCCTTTACTTCATTACACAGTAAATATTTAAAGACTACAATATTATTTATCTTCTTTAGTTAGCCGAAGAAATAATATTGACATTGCAAATCTATTTTAACATGGATTTTTAAAAAGCTAAATTATTTCGAAATATTTAAACGGATTAAACAACTAAGTACCAAAATTTCATATAATTTGCATGCTCGAAATCAACCCCGGCGTATATAATCCATACGTATCGTTTCTCTTTCACAATGAGAGCCATTATCGAGTATCTCGTGAGTAAGCCAGTAACCAAAACATCCTGAGATGCCTGCACTATGCGTCATACCTAAGCCTCCGTCATCCTTTGTACTTTTGCAAGACGATATTATATGAATTGGTTTTTGCATTCAAATATCACCATCATTAAAGTTTCGTCATGGTGTTTGCGATGACATCATAAATATATAAAAAAAAACAAATTAATGTAGCTTCCCATCATAAAATTTAAATGAAATAATAAGATTTAATTAAGTACACGCACATTTTGATACAATAATCAGAGATATTTTTTTACTTTTATAGTCATTTGTATGGTTTTTTCGTGAATGCTTAGAGGAAGTATTCACGAAAAACTACTTTTTATACCAAAAATTATACAATTTTAAACGTGTAATTTTCAAAGTCCTTTATCATTCTAGATACAAGATGATATTTCTGAATTAATGGAACTCGTATTGGTCAGATTACATCACTTACTTTCGTAATATAAAGAGTCTTCAGTGTTGATGATTTATAAGAAATCTTTGTTAAGTTCACATACACATATGATCGCAAAATTGATATTGCAATAATTGTACTAAGTTGTTTAACGTCACTTATATAAATCATCAATTTTTTTAATACTTTTATTATCACTTTTATAGAATACCCAAATAAATAGACGTTTTTGTTCTCCCCTTCTCATGATTGTTGTAAACTTAAAGCATTCGAAACGTAGGGAGTAGGTAACGTTCGTTAACTAAAAACTCGAAAAACTCTTGAAATATATCTAGTTTTATTTTTAGTACATAGACTGGGAATGGAAGAAAGGGAACATGGAAGAAATGGACCAGTTATTTAAAATTTATAGATTTTGACTAAGAAATAATATAATTTTCGAACAATTTTAGGTACCTTTATTGTTTTTCTCTTTTAATTAATTGTCGTATTTTTGAAACATTCGTCCGTTTGAAATCGGACGATCATGTTCGGACGTACGAAATTGAAAGTTTATTGGTAACAAAAACTAATGACTAACATGCGCCTTTAATCTTACAAGAAGTCATTGACTTAACACAAAAAAAAAACATTTATATCACGCGTAAATCGAATCTGGTACCTCCAATATTATTACTACAATCAAATCCAATATTATTATTAATCAATAGATTGTCAGTAGTATATTTCAATTTAAATTAGCTCTGAAAAAGAAAAACTAAGCGACAATTCTCTTCCATAATATTAAGTGGTAGTAGATTGTCGGTGAGTCCTTCTTAATTTCATAGATTATTATTGGTAAAGAGTCCCAGGCTCTATAACGGTTATCATGCCTGCTGAAAATGATTTAATAATCACAATAAGAATTATATTCATTGCTGTTTTACTACATCGTATAAACTATACAATATATCGACTTCAGAAGTTGAGTCAGTATGTATTTATTTCACTTCTATCGATAACACTATTCTTAAATCTTTATTAATACCTTTCGCAACTGAGACACTCATTTAAAGATATGAAAACTATTTAAAAATTGGTCAAGTACAGCAAAATTTTAACCCCTCCTTTCTAAAGTTGGTCTACAAAACCAAATCATGTAAGCTGATGCTATTTTTAAGTCATCATTATTCAACTCATCTCTTGACAATGGCTTCAAGGAATGTCATGTCACTCTTGTCAACATCTAATATGGGACAGGCTTTATTACGAAATAGGGGGACTGTAGGGAAAAACCATAGACGTAAGCGATGACGTTACGCTTACGTGAATCATTCCGTTTTTGGAGACGGTTGATAAAAATTTAAAAGGATTTAAGGTTTAAACTATAAAATGATTTCATAAAACATTAATTTTAGGTATAACTAGTATCTATAAAGTTAAGAAGAATCGGTTTTATGGAGCTGAAAATGGAGATGCTCACGTGTATATATTTACATATTTCTAATAAGGCTGTTGTATCATTTCCAGTGATTCGAACGTCTTAATATTACGTCAAATGTGAACAGATTCTGCTAACGACAACTATAGCTAAGGATCAAGGTTGATCGATGACTTATTCGGACTTAACAAAGACAATAATCATTAAGAATTCTTATCGCCTACTTGCAGTAGGTCATCAAGTTCAAACTTACGATCGCTACCGAATTTTACAGGATCATCCGCAGAGCTATCTGAAGATAGTAAGATAATTTTATCAAAATCGTTCCAGCCGTTTTAGGATCCATCCATTTTTATACAGGCAGTAAAAATTTTGGATACTATAGTCGTAGTATTTGAACTGTTACTTACACGTACTAAAAAATTGATAAGATTTCTTCACGTTTTTGCTATTCGAAAGAAGGATCAACAAACAAACAAACTTTCGCACATTACTAGTAAGTAAATCGTATACTTTGACAGGACCTTAAAATTAAACAGCAGCAATAACTCGCTTAAGCAATCGTCTTGACCAAGGATGACACGGCGCCAGACCAATATGGAAAATTAAATATTTACGCTAACATGTTTACGTACGGACATAAATTACGGGCCACGTTCAACAGAACTTTCCCTTGTTCTGTAAGTAAAGTTGTTCTCGAAAATTTCACTGAATCATTGATATGAATGTGAGAGGAATTAATATGAAATGTGCGATATTTATTTATTTAAAAGCGTATGGTGTACAGGCTGTGGTATCACAAAGTGAGTAAACCAAGTGCAGCGAATTCAAATACCGAGTTTTGAAATGTTAGGTGTAAATCATGTTTAATATGATTACCACTTGTGGTACGATGAAGGAAAGGATCTTAAAGAAACCAGACTTAAGAGGACAGGAGTTTTAGAAAGATATGCGAAACCCGATAATCCGCACTTGGCCTGCGTGTGGACTATGGCTTGATCCCTCTCGTAAAGGGAGGCCAATCCCTACAGTGGTTCGTTTAAACGGCTAAATACATACATGTCATCAGCCCTTTTTTAACGTCCCACTACTGGGCACGGGCCTCCTCAGTATGAGGGGGATCAGGCTATAGTCCACCGCGCTTGCCTCGTGCGTGTTGGCGAACTTCACATAAGACATGTGATCGAAAACTTGCTAGGTTTTCTCAGACATGCAGGTTTCCTCATGATGTTTTCCTTCACCTTAAGCCAAGTAGTAATCATGATAGAAATGATTCGCACATGAAAATATCAGAGGTGCGAGACCCGGATTTGAACCCGCATCACTCAAGCGAGCGCGTTACCGCTGGGTTACCACTTACCACTGCCTTAAATGCATACATACATAAAAGTATTTCAGTACCAATACTTAGTAAGTAAAGTATAGATCAAGATCAACAAGATAGATCAATCCGGATTTCACACTGTCCTTTACAATGCAATTTAACAGTTACTTCCAAATAAACTCTAAATATAATTAAATACGGTAGAAATTTTCCTAGTTATCTCAGCGAATATCCAATCACTTTTCAATCATTTCACAGATAATCTACAGCCACTAAAAACTTGCTAATAAATTCTCTTAAGAAAGTTTAGGGTAGGACTCGTACATTTTATTACCATTATAATAATTACTGTTGAACACTGTAACTTCTATAGCTTTAACTTTCTCGTATTACTACGAAATAAACTAAATATTTCTCTCCAGAAATACCTGGCGTACTAACAGATATATAATTGATTTAGTACTTTGTTTTCTTTAAAACATAATATGATAGTAATAATCAATTAAACGGTCACCAGTATAGAATATTGTATAAATAATTATAGCTTATTTTTTTGATTTTGAAGCAAAAAATGTTTAAAACCATAAGCAAACTTTTAGATAAGTATTCATATTATAAACAGTAACAATTAATTTTGTAAGTTTACCTTTTTAAGGTGTTTGTTGACCCATTTCGTGAACGTCTTCTTTTGTATCGCGTCCCGCTCATCTGCAATGAAAAAATTAATTAAAATTGAGAAATGAAAACATTTTTGTTAAAAAATAAATTTTAATTAAAAGCAAGGCACTCCTGCCTTCTTGGCTAGAAGTCGTTCATTTAGCATACACGTTTTCGTATTTAAAAAATCGGATGATAGTCATTTCGACTGTAAGATATTTTTTTAATAACGTGAAATAAAAGTAGCCTATCCGTTAGTGAAAGTCCCGTCAAAATTGATCTAGCCATTTAGGCGATTAGTTGGAACAAACAGACAAAAACATAAAACATTTAAAATTATACAGACATTTAAATTCAACTTATCTTTAAATTGTACGTATAGATAACAACACCTCTGTTAACGTCAATGTATCTATATACATATTTTTATTGTCAATGAAAACAAAATTAACAAAATCTATGCATTATAAAACAACACACGTACGTACACTAAAAGCATTATTACAAAGCTATGTATGTAACATAATGATGAGACAGTTTAATTTAAATACTAAAGGGATGACATTAAAAAGGTCTTTGCCCCCATGAGAATAGTTTATAACGCGCTTAGTTAATGACAGTTGTCAATAACTTTTCTAGAGTTATTTTTTTTATTTCTCTTTAAATTAAAGGATTGTTTTTAATTTTTCTAAAAGAATAGACGGAAATTTTAACATTATATACCTATACCAACCCGCACTAGGCCAGCGTGCAGGCCTCCCTTCAATACGTGGAGGATCAGGCCAGTGAACTATGAGGGCCTGATCCCCCTCGTATGGAAGGAAGGCCCGTGCCCAGCAATGGGACTATAAAAAGGGCTGGATACTGTATACCCATAGATATATAACATAACATAAACTACTCAAAATGAACACTTGAAATGTAAAACCTCTATACAGTTGCCTTTGCCAACTATCAGTAAGACAGTAATTAAAAAGCTCAATTACCATAAAACAGTGTATGAATAGACAACAAAATACATTTTTACGTTTGTGTACATATAATAATTTCGTTTAAATTTTATTCTACACTAGGTTAAGTCATTATGGGTATTTTGATACACAATTTCATGGTTTTAACCATTCCTTCTATAAAATAATAGTAGGATTTTTCATTTAAACGATTTTTGTCTTCCTCTTACTAACGATGAATAGCGTGATTTCTTTTATCGTCTAATAAAAGATCTAGATTTAGTAGGTTTATTAGGACCATATTACAACATTTATATATAATTTTAAATGACCTTCATATATAAAAAAAGCTAATGCAGCTCGATGCTATACGACTAAATCGATTTGGCTTATTCGTATTTTAAAGATCCAAAAAAATGCCCAATATTGAAAAATGAGAAATTCAAACTAATTTTTAAAGGCTTTTTATATGGGTTTCTTTTATGAATTCAAAAACATTTAAACATAACTATCGGTTTAAGTAGAATTAAAATACATAATTGCAAATACATTTATTGTAAAAACTTAACTGTAAAAACTAGTAAGGTGAATGAACTAAACAAACAGCTGGTAGACTGGTCTAGTCTATTTATAGCCATCATCTAAGGTCGCTGCCAAATTATTCGTGGATCGGAAGTCCTTAGGAATTTGTTAATGAAACGCACTTGTTCATTGGGACAATTATTTACCGTAAAGGAAAAAATATATAGAAAAAGTTCAAGAAATAAAATTATGAGTAGAATATTTTAAATTTAGGTATCTTCAAAGAAAAGACGATATGAATATATGAATAAAAATTATAAAGTTAATAATTTATAGAACACAACTAATTGTTTAATGTAAAGAAGCAGATGCATTTAAAAAAAATAACTTAATTATAAGAGCGAGAGACAGAACGAGTAAAAAAGACAACACAGTTTTAAATCAAACTAGCTAACTACTAATATAAATTACGAAAAGACAGAAAAATCCTAATTTTATGATCAATATTTTGACATTATAAATTCAAATTAAAACGGGTCATATCCAAGGATCATATAAGAATTATAGCCACAAGAAATTCAACTTACAGTATATTTAAAACACGTACTTCGTAGAAACCTATCATGCGTGTCGGTCAGTCACGAACAGAATAAACCTCACACGAAAACCTATGACACAATAGCGGAGGTGATTGATTCATAGATAATAAACACATGCAATCCATACAAGATAAGCGCAATTTAGCGGGTTTGATACTTGGCTCTAGCTAAAAAAACTGAATCTACCTTTTCACGTCCTTCTGAGACTGATTGACTGACTCGATATTACTGAGGCTAGTCAACAATGCAGAAAGTATAGTGCAATTTATTTCAGTTTACTTTCAAAGTGAAACGATTCAACAAGCCTGGTATGAGACCAGGCGCAACACTGTTCGCTTTATTTGTTCTACGAGGCATGGGAACACTGCTAACTTCCTAATTCCATGATACTTCTGAAAATGTTTAAAAAGAAAAATCTAATAACTACCAATGCCAAGTGGCATGACCCAAAACTGAAACCCAAAACTTTTATATCTGAAGCTGTATATACAAGCCACTAGACTAAAGAGGACAAATAATGAAATCGTACATAAATCTCCTATTTCTAATTTATCAAGTAGGTACATATCACTTAAAAGCTACATAACCGTTAAAATGGTCTCAACATGCATATGTGTATGGCGAATAAGGATAACGAATGTGGCGCCGCGTTTACATTACTTTTATCACTATAACGTATTTTCAAAGAAAGCGCAACGTTTTAAAATGATAATAAAAAGCACTTTGCAGAATGTACGAGTACATACAATGCAATCATCTCCAATAAATGTAAAGTGTTTTATGATTGCTGTAAGTAAACACTTCAGTAAACAACCACTAAAATGTAATTTCTTACATATACGTATGTACTGTATATAAAATTCGCGTGTCACGATGTTGGTCCACGATAACCTCGGAAACAATAATAGAAATATGACTCTTTGAAGTAACGATTTGTTTAAAATGTGCGAACTACTACTAACTTTGTCCAAACTTAAAAAGATAGAATAGTTTTTATCCTAAGTAGTTTAAATTGAACCAAACAAATGAAAATGTAAATTTTCCAACAACGCATGGTCCTGTTGCTATTAATATCATACTGTATATTTTAAATATAAAACCAGTACCTTTTATGTACGCGTTCATAGATGGATTCATTTTTTAAATAATTTTTGATTATTATGTAGGTCGTATATATGCATGATCTAATTGACACCAAAAAGTGTAGCTTATTCTAATACACACTATGGTAAGTCCTCTTGACAGAACTGCTTTCCCAGCATTCTCAAATTACGATTACTCCGAAGTACGAACGTTATCTTCACTGACAGCTAACAGTACTCTTAATTGCGATTTTTTATCCATAGGCCTTAAGATACTAGGCTGTACTACATTTTGAATGGTTCATTTTTTTTTATAAAATGTGATTTAGTATCAGGATATTGTGCTATCATCTACATTCTTAACTTAGCGAAATCTATACATTTTTTAATACCTTATTGAAATTGTCATTATTACCGATACAGCGGTCAAATCTATAGTTTTTACAATTTTTGGTTGTCTGTCTGTTACCGCATCACGAGAAAACACTGGACATTTGGTAAAATTAATAAAATTTCTGAAAAATCGATATTGATTGTTAATGGGTTACCTAGGGTGGAACCCAAGCGCAGCGAGGATGACCCTCTAGAGTCTAGCATATACGAGTATAACAAAGATTAAAAGTAGGTTAAAATCGACTTCCAAAATGTTATGCATAAAAAAGTGGTACATATTGGTACTTAAAAACTGATTAACATTTTGTACATTCAAACAAGTCGCAAGACTGCTTCCTTAACAGATACTCGAGCTTCTGTGGGAAGCTTTAAGTAGCATAGAGTAATGCACTTAGCTTTGGCTCTCGGAACACAGCTGCAAAATTTCGCACATGCTCGGTTTACTACCATAAAATAAGTAAGTAATAAAATATTATCATTATTAACATACGAAAATCGAAATTCTTTGAACGAATAGAAAGAAGTAATAAATTAAATATTGATTTTTATGTATATGTGATTTTTAGCATGTAGATAACATAAAACTAGAAGCTACATTCTATCTAAGATGTTGCATCTGCTTAATTAGGATTCTGCAATTAACCAACATAATGAAATGTTTAAGCATCAAAGCTTAATATTTATAATCATCGAGTATGAAACCTACAAAAACTGAGTATTGTGCTTATAGAAAGCTTCAAGAAGCTCTAGGTTTTAAATAACATTGTCAATTAACGAGCTTTCCTTAGTAGATTCAATAAATTTTGCACTAACTGCACTTAAGTGGATGACAGATCGGTTACGAGTCGCAGTGCAACGCACTCAATTGCGTTGATTGAATCGATCACGCTTCAACAGTTCACACGAATGTGTTATTGGGATGAAGCATCTGCACTCCTATAACCTATATCAAATCTATTGATATTTTCAATTTGCTTGGTGTCATATAAATTCTACATTTATTTTATCTATCTGTCCCGCTATAATATAAAACCCATACGTTGGTTGACTCGAATATATCGTTCACAATGTACACGGTTTCCTTACTACGTATACAAATTCGTTATTAATTCTATACAAATTATATAGTCGACTATTCGTAAGAATTATTAAAGACGTAGAAGGGTTATTGAGGGCCCGCCTTTTGAGATTTAGAATTATACTTTTAAATTGTTTTAAATTCAGTAAAGCATGTTAAAAAAATTATCTATAAATATATATTTAGTATTAAAAAAATTAGAAATTTAATTATCAATAAATATAATTGTATAAATGTAGGTAAACAATATTACAATTTTAATGAACCTACGACCTTTTATGCTCTACTATTGTGCACAAAACAGTAAATTAAAAGGAAATTTTAAAATTACAATATCGTCCTTTGCTTGAACTAATAAGAGAGATGAGTCTCGTACTTCTAATTAGCGATGAAATTCTGTAATTAAGCTTGTCATTAACGTAATCATGAAGAACGAGACGAGAGGAAAACCTATTACTCGTAACTACAAATGTTTTCTCTATACGAGGTATTATTCTAAGCTTCTGTAGAATTTCTTTGTTGAAAGCGCTTATGACAAAGTATGCACATTTTTAATTTTATAAAATTACACTCCCTAGCATAGCGGTCTGAATTTTTCACAGGAGGTTGCGGGTTCAAATCTCATTAGACGTCAAATATTTTTAATACTTAAAAATAAATATCTACCCGCCGCACTCAGAGTCACATAATGAACCATTAAGTCGTTCTTTAATATGAAGATTCTGGACTTAATCGTTCATTAAGTGACTCTGAGTGCGGCGGTACAGGTAGTTTCTCTTACTGCTTAATAACAATTAGTACTTTGATCTAAGGGTCTATCTAACACTTAATATGTAGATAGATCTGCATTATATACCAGGATATTCCGGTCTTGATGGTTTGTGATTGTTTCCTAGCGTAATTTGATATACGAGCTAGCTTCATAAGGATCTTAATACACCCACACTCATGTCCAGATGAATGCATCATTTATCACATGCAACGGTTTAGCACTAGTGTTTTTTTAACTTTAAACTATTAATTTTATAAGATATTTAGATATTGCAAAATCATTGTTAAATCACGACTGTCATATGAACGGGACAGATGTTCTCTGATCAATTAAAAAAGTATCGAAATTCCGGAAATATCACGAAAACAAACTGGCTCCCTGGGAACTATTAACTATTTATAATATTACGAACGAAGCAAGGATAAGTCCTAGTGACTTACCCTTACATAATAAATATATGAATATGTTTAATAATACATGAAAGCGTTTATATATCTCCGTGTATTTTATTTAAAAGAGAAATGCTAATTAATTATGAAATTCTCGATAGTTTTCAATGAATACTCGCCTTTGACACAAATAAGCTAATGAGATAGAAGATATCTTCATAAAAAATTATATGTAGACTCTTTAGTCCTCCTACATGCTCACTATATCGTCAGTTCACACATGTACAGAATTTCATGCATTTCATTAGCGAAATGACCACTGCAGTCTGTAAATAAGCCAGTCGTAAATATTTCTAAAATATGTGTAATATCAGAATGCTTCATTAATTTTTTTCCGAATACAAATGTAATGTAACGCAGCGGTAGGCCATTAAATGTTTGGTAAACGTTAACACGCTCATTAACTAGAAAGAGCGAAAAGCACTTATCTTACGTTGTAAATATTGCAAGGAACCCTGAAAATCTAGCAAATTTTCGAAAAACTAACTGGCCCGCTTTGAAGCCATCGACAGAAAAACGAATTGAACATTTAAAAAAACAAAGGTAGTCAGAAAACAAAATTAGCATTAAGTTATATGAAACAAATCGCCTCATAAAGGTATCTTGATAATTCACTTCCCACTACCCACTCTCATTAAGATGAATGGATATCTCGCAGATGGGTTCACACTTGTAAGAACACCTGTTAATGACCGTTGTTGCGCGTTATGATTGTGATTTTTTTATAAATGACATTGATGTCGATTTACAAATCCTTGATCTACAAGTAGTTGACCTGAAAATTTTGTTATGTACTTATGATGTAGCTTCTAAGTAATAAAATTTAACGCCTAATCTTTAAGTTCATGCATTTAATTTTTCCTGGATTTCACAATTTTCCCCTTTATAAATCCTATTCGTTATTATAACAAATATTAATAAGATTATAAAAATTAGCCAGATCAGTAGAAAGAAATTAGAAGCGATGCGCTTACCCTCGGTGGTTTATTATAATTGAAGGGTACAGGGGCAAAACAAGAAAAGTCACATAAAATTAAAAAAGTTGAAAAGTATGGGAACATTAAGATTTTGCCGCGTATTATAGATTGCAATGTTAATTACGAAAAAAATATTTTTTGTGACATTCCTTATTTTGCCCCTGTACCCTTCAATTTATATAAGAGAATGCTTCTTTCCTAAGGGCAAGCTTAAATAAGTATAAAATGCTAAGACAATAATGTAAATAATAATACTTCTTCTTATAAATAATAGTACATATTACTCGTAGTTATGATTCGCGACACCTAGTACAGGTACAAAAATGCTTTAACTGTAAGACCAATATAATATTTTAAACTCTTTAACAAGAGTCTATCCCTCTTAGACGTTGACCTACACGTTTTGATTACATAAACGTAACCTGCCATGAATTCTAACATAAAGAATTAGATTTTAGGTTTAAATTCCTTGAAATGCCAGAATAAGTCTACATACGAATTGCTATAATTGATCTTTATCGTTCGCTAAGTATGCAAATTGTAGTGAAACATACCTTAGGTGAGGAAAATGGCGAAATAAGTATTCGACAACAACGCTTTAGATTCACTTTAAATAATCAAGCTTGGCTCTGGTATATATTATATATGTGACATTAAAAAGGAAAGGCCTACATGCAAAATATTAATCTAAAGAAACTTCATATGATTTGAAAAACCGCTCTAGGCATTCAATCAAAATTCTTAATAATTTAATTAAGATTTATTACTGTCTATAATACTGTTTGTCCTAGACTAGTTTTGAACCTGAATATGCTCGCGTGGCGTTCATAAAATTACCTTCATTACTCGAGGACCTTTACCCAATTGAAGTGTTCTATTGGCGTGTGATGTCAACCGATTAAAATAATTCTTTTTGTTTTATGAATATCTCTCAAACATAGTATAATTTATAAAAAAAAAAAACAAAATAATAAATACCTATAGAGCAGGATGGAACTAAAAATCAAAATAAATCCGCGACAAAATCCGAAAAGGTAGTATCATTTATAATGTCGAATATTCGCGTAAACCTAAGAAAGTATTATAGGATGGAATAACTTTAAGATATTTTAAAAGACGAAATTATTTGGAAATTTTCCTGAAAACCGCCCTAACTACATTCCAAACTCAAGCCTATAGCAACTTTACTCGACTGTATGCTAACAATTAACATACATTATTACTGTCTAATATAAAATAATACATAGCGGCTTCTAAGGCCGTAATCGAATACGAAACTTGGAGCCTGGAATTCAGTTATCAATTCAGCAACAATGTAAGGCGCCTTTCACCTAACCTAGCCCTAAATACTGAGGTCGTTGACTAAATGTAATTTAGACAATTGCAATTGCGGTTTTGTGATCTTTTTCGGAATAACCGTCTGAAACTGACGTCTTTATTGTAATTACTAATTAGCTCTCACTAAAGAGATCGTAGATTCGAACCCTGTTTCTCCTTTTACATCCACGACGCAAAAAAAAATATATTTACTAGCAGTATCCTTCCGGGTTTCAAGCCCACTAGAAAAAAAAAAGTGAAAAATAATATCCTATGTTACTTCTAATACTTCCAAGAACATTGTGTACAAAGATTCACGATGATCGGTTAAGTAGTTTTCGCGATAAAGCGTAACAAACAAACTTACATTCACATTTATAATAGTATAGATAATTAGATGAGTATCTTTAAAATCTATGATTAGATCTTTCGATACATAAATATTTTGTTCACACCGCCTTTCATTTTAAGATAAGTCAATGCTAATTGAATAAGCTATCATTGCATTAGTAAAAATATTTGAAAAAAACCTGTTAATCTGTGTATTTGTTCGTACATTAATAAGTTCAAACAATGGTTTTTCCATGAAACTTATGTATTAACAATATTTTAGCGAGAACCCAAACCAAACAAACCTTAAGCGCCAATTGTATTGATTGCCAAAGCAGATCCGTGGCGTCGTCTATCTATACTGCGGTCGATTGCTTAAGTGTCAACACATTAATGAATATACCAATATTTAGAAACCACAACTAATGTATATGAAATTAATATTAATAAGCTAATTTCATTTACTAGAAAATGTTACATTGGAATTTAGCTCTTTTTCAGCACTAGAAGTGTAAAAGAGGTACCTAATTATTTTTTTTGTTTTACCACTTTGTCGACGTAACTGATACTGTATATTCATACCAAATTATAGCTTTTAGTACAAAGAGTATCTAAGCTAAGCTGCGAACAGATAGACGGGCGGATGGATATGGCAAAACTATAAGGGTTCCTTGTTGGTGTGTACGAGTACATTTTTAGACATCACAGCAATGATAAAGATACGTTCTTTCGCCAGTTCTTTTCAGGTCAGTGGTTTCTTCCTTCCAAGCTGGTAATAGACTCATGACGTTCAGTAAAAAGTTGTAATAATTTCATGCTGAATAAAATATTTTGAATTTGAATTAAATTGATACAGAAATTTAATTTCATTCTCATAAATATTAATTCTATAGCCAATTGCCATTTTAACTTTTAACAAAAACGATCAAATAATGGTCCGAAATATTTAAAACAATCGCGTCACGCTCTGTGGTCTTAGACTGAAAGATGACGTAGTCGCGTCAAGGCATCGATTATTTCTTACTTCATCATACTTAAAGCATTTACTTAAATGAAAAAAATTCATTGTATTTTAAAATGAACACCGCCAACTTGGTTCCTAACGTTTCGAATGCTTTCGAGAGACTCTTCCATAATTCTCCATTATTACTTTATTAGCGTACTTATTTGATAACAAATAATATTTAATGGAAAATATGTTTTAAACAATAAATAATAGTATTTTGTAAAATCAACTGCCTTTAGGATCAATTGCTTTTAATTGTGCTAATCAGGCGGTTTCCGATCCCCTTTGAAGTCATATACCATAATATCGGCTAAATTAATATAGATTTAACGAACCGCGTATGATGTAATTGATAGTGACTTAGGATATTATTTCTTAAACCGAGAGCAAAAAATAGTTCTTTTTTTTTATTTATGCACGTTTGTTGTTTAGATAATTAAATTTATTATACTTCTAAAGTTCCGAAATACGTTTCGCATAATTGATTTTATGACATGTTTGGCGTTTGCGTCTTCTATGTGACCGATAAACGTCAAATTTATTAGGTGGATTTCAAGATTTGTCATTAACTATTGGTTGCCTCAGTAATGTTATATAAATTATATAGTTATCTTTCATGATACACAAACATTGTCTATGTGAATGATTTATGAACGTATTCCTACAGTTAACAAGCAAGATCTTACAAAATTCAAATAACTTCAAATAACTAAAAACAAAAAACAACAAAAAGCTTGCTTCTACAATATAAATTCATATACGATACACGAAACAAAACAAAATCGTAATAGGAAAATCGATATCTTGTGATGATTAATCAGTTTATTAAGTACGATATTTCAGGTCGCTAGGTCACATAAAAAGACTATCTAGACCAATTTAAACTAGTTACCAAAATGTCAATATCCTTTTCTAATAGAAGTAGAATAAATTCCTTTCCTTCCATTTCGCCAGAACGCGTTACCAAAAAAGAGCATTTAAGAGAAAGCGTTTCGTATGGTCAGATTCAAGATCCAATTATTCCAGTCTCGCAGTACTCGATTTAATTGTACCGCTTTTTATTAAACAAAAGTCATTAATAAATGAAAGTATCTATCCGGAAAGATTTTGTGGCAGATTTATTTTGATTTTTGATTCCCGACTTTTCGAATGCTTTAGAGCAATCATGGTCACGAGAGACTAAGGTTTTAGTCTTAGAGGCCATTATACACTTATGAAAAACAAGAGTCATTGAACCTGTCCACGCGGAAGGGAACAAACACCCTAACCACCTTATCAGTGAAACAAAACATATCGTGTTATCATTATATCTTATCACCGGCTTACTCTTGATACCTGATAACATACCACTGTCTAAATAATATGAGAGAACGATTCAAAATTTGACATTATGCCTTAATAACACCAATAAACTTTACTATAATGAATGAAGTTAAATACGTAAACATTCATTCACCCTTCAATTTTAACTACCATTAGCAACTTTAATTACGTTGAAAACTAAGGTTATTTATTGACTAGTAGTAAGCAGTTGCTTATATCAGTAACAATCTTATGTCAGTTCGCAGCTGTCTTGCGCATGCGCAGGTGATCGAAATACGCGTATATGAAATAAAATCTTCCACTGCTCATTTATACTATACCAAAGAAGACACAAAAGTAATACTTTAATACAGAACATAACAAATGTCGGTTATTTAACGGATTTATTTAGCTCAATTTTTTTAAGAACAAAAAAAAATGAAATCGGTTAATCGAAAAAAACCGGTACTATTAGGCAGTTAGATGATAAAGTCAATAGAAAAGTATAGAGCAACAAAAAATGCTGATACCTATTCGGTAAATACTAAATATTTATTAGGCTATTGTGTTGTAAATTAATAAAAAAATATTCTTGGTCATCAACGCTTATCTTCCAAACATAACTAGTACTTTAAATTTTAAGTACAAAAAAATTTGTTTTTGTTATCACTCATACACTTTAATCTCGCTCTTATATATTTTAGAATTCTTTAACAGTGGTATAACTAACGTACTTAGTATTCTAAAGCAAAATCTTATCATAAATAATATGTTTAATTTCTCTTATGAAGCACCAGTAGAGAGCATATTTACTAGATGTTCCATCAAAATAATTTTAAAACTACCTAATTTTTATTTACAAAATATACTGTATATATCGTTATTAGCAAATAATTTTTCATACTACATATTTAATAACTAGCGACTAACCCTTGCTTCGCTCGGGTTCGTCCCTAGACTTAACGCAAGCGAAGCCGTTAATAATAATAGCCGAAGTTCCTCCTTAATAAAACATTAGCTATCTGCGAGTGAAAGTCCCGTCAAAATCGGTCTAGCCGTTTCAGAGATTAGCCGGAATAACCAGACAAACAGGCAGACAGGCAGAAAAAAATAAAAATTGATTTTTTGATGTTGGTTTCGTAGTTTCGTATATATTTTTCATACCTATATATAGATTTAGTGAAAAGCTGTTAAATTGAAATTAAAAACAGACGCTTCAATTTTATTTATATATTATGTACCTATAGATTTCGCGTTCATATTATTCTTATTCCAAAAAATCGCTTGAAGCCATTAATAAGAGAATTGAATTATTCCAAAACATAGTTCCTAGCGTATCTATACTTGGTAATAAATCAAATCAAATACAATTTATATTCATCTCATCAAAAATAAGATTTAAATGCTAATAAGGTGCCGCTAAACTGTAGGCACTATTGATATAGTAGGTACTTCTCATATAACCTGTTTACCAAAATCTTCATAATAACGTCTCATAACTTTTAAAATCGTAACGTTTTTAACGGACATCACATTAATGTGCCTTCTACATATTTATTTCGGACTTTAAATGTTGATCTAATCGACGATATCCAATTTTAAAGTAAATATTTATAAGGACTAGTACTAGAAAAGTAGTAATTATTATTAGTATTTTTGAAAAAAAAAATTTAAAATGCAAAAAAATTTTCTTCACAAGGATAAAAACTGTGAATTTAACTTAACCATTTACACGAGTGAGATCTGAAATCTGATTAAATAAATTAATTTATCTTTTAGACCCATTTTTTTAATAAAGATTAAAGACACTAAAACATTCAATACAAAGCACTCATTCAATAAGCCCTATACATTTACACGTACGTAGGTACATACATACATGAGCATGTATGTATATTTAAATCACATTCATTACTATGCATCTGTTATTAAACTATGAACGCAACTGGACATTACATATAGGTTATATCTTGAAGGTATTAATTATCACACTACAACACGTCCATTAAGTCAAACCAAAACAAACCATAATGGGTTAATAACACGTACGTTCTCTATATCCCACCACCACGAACCTGACTGTTGAATAAAGAAGTCCCAACAAGTTGTACCTTTGAATTTAGTTAGGTTCTCCTCGTAAACCTGGTCATGGGATTCTGCTCGCTCGCCTCGATGGCGTTTGGGCTGATGGCCATCGTAGTAGCCCCCATTGACGCCGTCTTGCACACCCTCCTGCGGGTCGAACCCGAGACGCTCCTTGTAATACGCCTGAGTCGACATTTCAACACCACATATCACTTATCACACGGTTTCCACTAGGTCCCAGGGGTCAGTTCAAACGGGCGGTCGCGGTGCAATCGCGAGTTGTTATGAAGGGATCCGCCAAAATCACTTCACAAACCCGTATAGCCGAGGCCGCTAACGATCCACCACTATAATATACTGTCCACAAAAGGAAAGTTGAGACCCCTTGACATACACTTTTCGTTCTTGACACAATTTCTTAAAAATTATCCGCGATTACTCAGAACTTAATTAAAAAAGCTTGTTAAATGTTAATATGGCAACTTTATTGGTTAAGCGTTAGTGTATGGAATGTTCTGTTACTTTATGAATTTAGAACTTTTATTGTTTACTTCGTTTTTCGTTTCGTTTACGATCGCACTCAATTGTCTGACTCACTCAATTGTTTTCACATAAGGCTTCGTGTACACTTGTATAAATACGAAACTATGGAAACCTGTAGACAAAGACGTTGTAATTGAGAATTACATATTACTTTCGAGGTCCAAATTACCTCAATGAGTCATTTTAAACGTTTTGAAGGCGACAATAGCAAGGTCTGGGAAATCGGATTGTTCGACGTAAATCATTATTTAACAACGCCACATAACGCCAGTGATAACATTCTATACTAATGTTACGATTGACGATTAATTATTAAAATATATAATATTAATGATTAATGATAACATGTATCATTTAACAATTGCAATATGTCATTATAATAAAAAAAATACCTAAAATCATCCAATAACAATAAAATACATTGGGAGTATTAAAAGGAATTTCGCGGAAAACACAACAACTAATATAAAATGATAAAGTTTAAACCAGTTTTGTTCTAACTACCTGAGTTCAAGTCGGTTCCACTTAGCTTTAAAAGCGACACGGTTCAAGGGCACAAGGACGAAGTTATAAATATAAAGGAAATAGTATACCAGATATCGTTATCACAGGTACTGATGTTACACGTACTGAGTTTACCAATTTAAGAAAATAAATTAATTAACTTCATTTTACTGAATGTGTTGAACACAACAATTTTGGCGTTGATGCAGGTTTGATTCCAGGCTAGGTCACTGAACTAGTGGAAATGTTGATTTGTTAAGATAGATAATTTTTCCTATTTAATCATTTAATTCCACGACTATTCAAATTCTAATTCAATTTAGATATAATAATATGTACTATATCAAGAAAGAAGAAACCGCTAAAGCGTTATTAAAAATACAAAGCAATGTAATTCAACGTCTGCACAATAAATTAGTAAACAAATCACAATTACTTATTAAAAGATACATCGTTTTGAAATCCCTAAAATATTATTTGTTAAACAACAAAAAAAAAACAGGCAGTCGGCCGGGCATTGGCCAAAACCGATTAGCAGTAGGTACCAAAGATATCAACTTCGCCGGCCGCCGACCCTAAGTAATAAGAGTGGTCAGGGAGGTAATAACAATTCAATCCTTACGAGTGATTAAAAATTACATCCGAATTAAGTATCTTATTCCTTTTCAGTCATCATAAATATGGACTATACAACTAGTAAAACTTGAAGTAAATTTGCCAATATACTCGTATATGAACTAGTTGCTATTTTGCAGAATTTTTTTTTTGTGAAATTGTTACTAAAAAAAATTACTACCTAGTATTAACTAACTGCTTTCTCTAGCTTCGCTCGGGTTCATCTCTATGTATATTTTCATTTTTTTCAGCGCAACCCTAATTCGTTATTTAAAATTAAAGTACCCTTAGTTACTCTTTATAACATGAGTTATCTGCCTGTGTCAATTCTGTCAAAATCGGTCCAGCAGTTTGGAAGATTAGCCGAAACGACTAGACGGACAAATATTTTATGAATTGTGTTTTTTTTATACTTTTAAATGCATTGCATGCATTACAAACAGACACTTTAATTTAATTTACCTGTATCGAATATCGATTAAGAAAGAATTTTTTTTTTACATATACAAAAGTAGTGTGATAGAATCGAATAAATAACATCAATTTATTAATCAAATTCGCCGCTCAAACAAGTATCGTTAATAGAAAGATTGTCTCAATTCGGTAAATGTCTTCAATTCTTTAACTGCAAGTCAAAGTTCCCATGCTATTTTATAGGTAGGGTTATAAAATGGCGATTTTCTTAATAAATTATTATTTAAAATTAAAATCACGTTAATAATCTTAACTTTATGACGCTTAAAATTCTTTATTAATGAGGATAATGTTAAATCATTATCCACGTTAAGCAAATTATCGATTAATTTTAAGTATCGAACTTAATATATAATGATTATAATAAAATTCTTAGAAATCGATTTAAAATACGATAAAAGTGCAATCATTGAATGTTAACACGTGTTATAATATTACACGTCTCATTGGTGTATGAAATAATATAACATGAATTTACAGATACTATCTCATAAATCCGGGTACATATGCATTTGTTATCGATATAAAGAGAGTTTAACATATCTTTTTCGTAAATTCGTTGACGTCTTTCTTTATCGGATAACAACACAAAGTTAGATAGAGCAATTTTTAAAAGAAATATGTTGTAAGGTACGAGTTATTATGCACTTATAAACATTATAACCTTTTCTACAGACAATACAAAAATATTGGTGCAAAATCCTCTTTTTGAACATTTTTGATTATCTCCTAATTTAGCATTTTTCCTTTAAATTTTTATTTTCTACTCATTTACTTATTAAAAATGTCTTCGGACAAAAAACAAATGGCATGCGGATTCGGGCCCTATCATCGCGTGACCTAAACGGTCAAAAATAACTTGTTATAGTTTTTGTGTCCATTTTTGTATTACCAAATATTAAAATACCAAGTTTTTAAACAACCTAGGTTTGATTGGCATATTTTTTTTCATACTGTATATAACATTCTGAGTCGAATCTGTAAGTATAATATTTTTTGAAAAATCTTATTGAAATACGATTTATTATCGAAACAAGGACAGTTTTTAGAATGTCTATCTGTTTCGTCTGTTTTAGAGCGCATATCTCGAGAAAACCTGGATTTTGATGAAATTTATTATGATGATAGCTGCTTATGCAGGTCAACTTAAAGTATACTTTTTACTGCAGAAAACTAACCATTAAAACGTATCTTTTATAATAAATTATAAAACCATCTACGCAGATGAGACGACGATAGACGAATCTGAACGGAGCTAATGTCGGAGGAGTCTCAAGAATTATAACGTAATCGGCTCCAAACTTATTTAAAAGAGAATATTTGGTTTTTTCCAAACATTCCTCTAATTGAACTCGTGTGAAGTTACAAAAACTGCATTAAAGAGCTACATTTTGAAATAGTTAAAGTATTGCCCAATTATTTCCGCTCACAATGAGACCACTCGCGTACATTGTGCAGTAATTCCCACGACGTGTATTTTGAAGCGAAGGTCACGTGACCTTGAGTGTCCGAAATGGGGGATTTTATTTGCCGTTTTGTTCGTCTGTGTGTCTGCATTTTACGACCTAAGAATAAACAAAATGCAAGAGACTGACTTCAAAATAATATATGTAATAAGTTTGCTGTATCTTGTGCCTTATGTGTCGATAAAAGGAGAATATAGCCTCTGTACGAGTATATTTTAAATTTTTAATCAACTTTAAAAATAGAAAGGTACTTTAAAAAACTTTAAAATTTTTCGTTTATATTGGTATATAAAAGTTATACATGAACATCTTCGATATTTTTGTATCAAATTTCTTGATTTTGAACAACATACCCACTTTTTCAATAAAAGTCAGAAACCCGCACATAGTTAAATCTTCTAATGTAGTAAATTTGACTTTTATCCTAAGATCCCTCACATAAAAGGTACAAATAGGTACCTACTTATAAAAAAATCCTGCCAACATTAAACAAAAGCAGCATTAAACTTAGGATCTAGTTTTGTTGATAAAAAACTCGTTTCTATTGTCTTTTTTTTTTGGTCATGTCTTTTGGCATAAAGATAGCGTACTTGAAAAAATTAATTTAATTTTGTGTAACAAAATAATTGATATTCTGAATACACTCAACTGTCTTGAAACTTGTAGATCTTTGAATAAGAACTGGTTTGATGTACAAATGTTTAGTTTTTAGGTATTGTAGGTAGTATAATTTACAATTTGGCGATACGTTTGGCTCCGTTTGCATTGTTTGTACTACTGTGCCGGCAGTCGCGGGTTCGAGTCCCGCTGGTGGGTTTCATTTGTGTGAACACGAATTTTGTACTCCAGTCATGGGTGGGTGTTTAGAAGTATAATATGTATGTATCTAAAAAATATTTATCAAGTGTATATGTAAGTATATATCAATAACCTGGTATCAATAACATAAGCGTCAAAGCTAAATTTACACATGCACACGGTAAATTATGTACCTATTACTCACTAACCTTGATTTAGTCTCAAGTAAACGACCACTCGTAACAATGTTTAAACAATTAAATGCATGTCTGTCAACTAATAAACTACTTGGTAGTATGAGAACAAGGCGTTACCTGCCAATTACACTAAGTATATATATACCTAGTCTTAAATATAATAATTTGTTATGTAATAAAAAAAATAAGAACAGCTTGATGAAAAGTTGATTAAGTTTAAAGAGCAGCAGTTATATAATTAGTATTACATAATTAATATGCTTTCTGATCATATTATCTATAACAAGAAAAGCGAAGGTGGACATAAATTAGAAGTAGGAAAGCTTCTTCATTATATTTAAATGTATGCTTTTTACCATTTAGATAAAAGAATGTATTAAAAACTAATAGTTTACCTTAGCTTTGCTAATTCAAAATTGGCTCACAGAGAAAATGTTGAGTTTCTATGACTTCTGTGGTACATAAAAAAAAGTAGCATCAGTAAAAAAATATTAAAACTCATAAATCTTGTAGATTTTTTTAATTTCTTCGATTATTCAAATTGCCAAGTAAAGCAATGAGTGGACAGACATATCGATTTTATATAATAATAAGATAGGTACTTTATAATAATTTTCAAAAATGCAAAGTGACCAGACCCAGGTCAACGGCCCCATAAACCATTGCTCGTATGACACGCAAAAACATTCGAAATGTTTGCCGAACTTATTTCATTCTTACAAGTACATAATTTGATATTTTAAGTGTTTAATTTAACTGATAAACTTTAAAAGTAGGTTTTTAATATGAATGAAGTAGGTCCTACGATATTTGCCATATTTTTTACTAGAATAATATAGGCTTCTTGCAAAACGTGGTGTTTATCGTTCACGTACAAGGCTTTGTTTATAAGACAAGCTGAAGATATTATACCTTGTACGAGTTTATTTTTATTTACAATTTATTTTTACATCTACAATTAAAATGAACAAAAATAAGGAACTGTGCATGAAGGTCATAATATATTACAAACATAATATTTGAGCGTAATAAATTGGTATAACAGTAAATATTGATACTTGCTTTGTTAAAGCTCCTACTTCCTAACACTTGACCTCCTCGAAGTTAGATCATTAGTTTGTCCACATACTTAAGCAAATTATTAAAAAATAAAAGAAAGGCAGCATATTAATATATCGCCTAGGGATCAAGTACCAAGCAATCATACTAAAAAGGAAGAATAACGTAAAATAAACTTTAAAATTTCATCAATAAGCTTTAATTTCCAAGTAATTTGAATACCAGAGCGTTACAGTTTATAACAATGAAGGAAATATCGTGCGAATATTTTAATTTCTCAAGATACAGCCATTGTGCGTGAAGACGTATGAACTAATCTAATTTATTTTGACCGTTGACCGGATTTCACCGTTATGACAACCAAAACCGCGATAATATCTATTCGAAAGAAACTAAAAAACTAACAAAGAGAACTTCCTTATTGATTATGCCGTAAAGAAATAGACGAAGTAATCGATTTTAATGAAAGTAGTCACAAAAAATATATAATTTTAATATCTAACTCATTGATCGAAAAAACTTATATGATTTAGTAGAGCGTATTTTATAGCTACTAGCAATTCCCGCGGCTCCGCCCGCGCCTGAAGGATGAAAATTTAGGGTTATAAGAATTTTTTGATGCCAAATCATGAAAAAGTGAAACATTAAAATTTGCTCTAAAAATAAAAAATCTGGTGAGGGCCATCCTTATTACCTAGATGAAAAAGAATAGCCTACGACCTATTCTCAGACCTACCAAATATACAAGTATAAAGAAAAAATCATAAAAATCGGTCTAGCCGTTTCGGAGGAATTTGATAACAAACACGAGATTTTAATATATTAGATTAGACTATAAAGCTAAGTATGACCAGATATTAAATTGTAGTACAAAAACAATAGAAGAACTATAAATATATTGCCAAATATATTTTCATTATTTTCGATACGCATTTCATGGTAAATAACAAATTCTTTTGAAATAAAGAATAATTATAATTCATCCTTGAGACAGACAGAAAACAAGTGATTTGATTCGGTGAAATAAATTCAAATTATGAAATATAACCTAAAGTTCTTAAGTTAGTTCGGCTAATTTTGTTACCAAAAATATCCCCATTACATGTTTCGACCCCTTGTCTGCATTAAGCAAAACAACTCAAACGGTAGACTCGTCTGACCTTCGCATGTCCTTATCCTGCTATAATGTTTGTGTAGAACACTTTGTAATTTTATCTTTTCGGTTAATTTTCTAATCAAAAGTTGTCTTAATGTACTAGTAACGTTTTCGTGCAATCGAACACCTATAATAATATAAAAGAAAGTTTGTAAGTATATACGTATATGTATAAGTGTGTATATTTTTTTACTACTTTACGCTGTAACTGTTGAACGGGTTTCGATGAAATTTAGTACACAATATATAGACTAGGATCTGGAGTAATACATAGGCAACTGTTAAACCGCTAAGAATGCGAGCAAAGTAAGGGGTAAGACACTAGTAAATAATATAAAAAAGATTTGCATCACTGCCCAAATAAGAAAAAAGATATTTCAACTTTAAAAAAAATAAAAATCTCAAATTAGCCGACAGCTAAAATAAATCAGCAGATGCAATAAAAGGGCAAATAAAGCAAGTAATGCAAGGAACGTAGAGTATGCGGACCGGTTCCTAACGGGATGGCCACGCATAATGTAGACGATTTGACGCGGTGAATTGAAATACATGTTGTACGTGAGATTTGGTCAGACCAGACTGTTTTTAAGGCTATTCATATAAAAAAAGGTGAATACTAAATAATAAATATTTGTTTTTATAAGCAGTAATTAACACCTTTTTTTTCTAATATAAATAAATGAAACCCAAAGTTTGTTTGTTTAATTTTCAGTAATATATAAACCAAACGGGCGAATCTGCGGACAAATAGTAGACTAGTACATAATATAATGTTATATTAATAAATTTCTTATATTCTAAGATCGATTTCGCAAAAAGTTTCTCGCGAGCTTTTAAAATCAGAGTGTTTCTTCAAAACAAAAAAGAAATCATATTTAAAAGTTATTTGCGTGCTCCGGATCGCTAGCCTATTAAGTATTTTTGATATTTGATTCGGTTCTAAAGCGTCTATCTAAAGTTTTCCACGTATTTGAATTTCATGCACCACTAAGCTTTATAGTTTAAGCGTCAATTAGAAGCCTATGGTTCTAGCATTAATCGCGGTAAGTAACTGTACGGCCATTTATCCGAGTCTCAGTAGGAATATCCTCTATAACCTTTTAAAGAATACTTAAATTTTGAGAGAATGTTAAGCATTTTTATGTTAATGATGATTATGTGTTTTATTTTTAGGATTCATTTATTCGATCGATTTTGGACATTAGTCTGTACATAAAATAAAATTTTGAGTTGAATATTTTTAAATATTTTTTGAAAAATCTTAATGAAATAGTCATTATTATCGATAAAGAGGCCCTATTGTTTTAAGAACTTTTATCCGTTTGTCTGTGACAGCTCTTCTTAAGACAGCTTTTGACAAAAATGGTTATAAGCAATGATATTTGTTAGAATATCATTGGTTATAAGTATTCGGTTAATTTCTAGGATACTTTTTATTGCGGAAAAATCTCACCTCTAAGAAATCTACACTATATACAATAGTATAAAATAATAAAGGAAAATATTTCAATAACATTAGGTACCTAGAAAATTCAATAATTGGCAACTTGAAAATTTGAATGACTTTTAGCAATAAAGAAAACATTCAAACCGTCAATAATCGTACCCCTATACAACACGAAAGTTCATTGCACAGTTACGGTTGAATATAAGGCTTCAATGTTTACGAACTAAGTGCTACAACTTTAATCTCTTAGAAATGAAACATGTGTTTGCAACATGTAACAATTTCATATTGAGTTTTGTTTTTTGAACGCTGTCTCGGATTTTGGTTTTACTGATATTGAGCGACTTTTCGATTAATGCCATTTAAATATTTTTTTAATCTTCAAAAAGCTATGTGTTATGGATACCCAAGAGTTGATACACTACACATATTTAACTTTAATTACATTGACCTATATCTGGAACACAAAGATTCGTTGTCATCACACAAACAAAAACCCCAAGCGGGACGCGAACCCGCGATTACCCGTGCTTATGTAGATACATTAGATAGTTAAGAAGTAACAATTGAGGTAAGTATAAAATATTACGTACCTAAATACTGAATAATGTCGTATTTATTACTAGTACTTCATGACCCACTAGGTGTGTCAATAATTTACTATTAAATACATATATCCTTATTATTCTATATTGCTTTCACTTGTGGACCTCCATTGCTGATCAAACAGCCTCAAGCTAAGAAAGTCTTGGAACAGCTCTATTGATGAAGAGATTATCGATAACATCAACTGTTATTCCATTTAAAACCGCACACTGTAGAATTTTAATCCGCTTACACAGTGCAAATTTTTTGTCAACAAACGTATTAGTCTACCGTAAAGTCGATGATTACCTACTTATGAGTATACAAAATTTACGTTCTATTGAACTAAATCTTATAAAGCGACTTTTTATATATTTTATTTTGGGACATCACTATTATTACAGATTACTAAACATTTTTATTAATAGATAATGTATAATATCTTTTCCTAATAAAATAGGTTAGGTATTAATGGATATAATTTTTCCAGTATCGCACAAACATGTTATGACTTTAAAACATATATTTTTATTACATACATAATATCCTAATATATAAAAATCTCGTGTCACTGTGTTTGTTATCGAACTCCTCCGAAACGGCTTTACCGATTTTTATGACATTTGTTGTGTATATTTGGTAGGTCTGAGAATAGGTCGCAGGCTAATTTTTATTCCTCTAGGTGATAAGGGTGGCCCTGTCCAGATATTTTATTTTTTATTTAAGACTAAATTTTTATTATTCACTTTTTTATGATTTGGCATCAAAAAGCTTTTATAAACCTAAATTTTCAACCTTCGGGCGCGGGCGGATCTGCGGGAATTGCTAGTAGGGTATATATTTTAAACTCGATAGCGATGTATGCCACTTCTTAGAGTAACTGTTTACTTTTCGTTATACATGCTGAGTATAGCTTGTTTTGTTATTAAATATCTTGGCTAAGTATGTCATTACTCATTCCATTGATTATTATTTATTCGAGGAATTGCTTATAATATTCTTCAAAATTATGATTGCATTTAATATTAAATATAATGAGCATGTTATGTTGAAAGAGCTTCATCATTAGTATTGTGTTGTGCATTTATAACGAAAAGTTAATATTTTGTAACTTTACATACACTAATTTTAATGAAACCTTACCACAGACGTACTTTTATTCAAATAGATTGCTCACCCGAACTTATATATCTCTACTCTGTCATAATAACAGCTTTTCAACCGACTTCCAAAAAGAAGGAGGTTCTCAATTCGTCTTTATGTCTCTTTTTGACTAAATGTGAACTAAATGTTTTAAGATTTTAAAACTTAAATGTTTTAAGTTTTTTCTGTCTGTCTGTTCGTTACGGCTAATATCGAAAACGGTTGATGTAACTACTAACTTAGGCTTCTTTAATTTTAGAAAAAGAGTAAAGGTTGTTCTCATAAAGAATTAAGACGTACTTAGAAACGCTTTTTAGTGAAGATAGTCTCTCGTCTCGTATTATTTACTCGTCAAGTAAATAATAAGTAATATACCTAATTTAGTCGTTAAACATGCGAGACACGTAGAAGACGACTTTATTTATGGTATCAAACAATAAAAGTATAAAATTCAAATAAACAGACACAGACAAACATATATAATCTTTCTAATATATAAAAATCTCATGTTACATTGTTTGCTATCGAACTCCTCCGAAACGGCTTGACCGATTTTTTGAAATTTTGTGTGTATATATTCGGTAGGTCTGAGAATAGGTCGTAGGCTATTTTTTATTTTAAATGCCCTCGCGTTTTTTAATTTTTTTATTTTTTGTTATTCTAACAAAAATTTTTTTTTATGATTTGGCATCCAAAAATGCATGTAATCCTAAATTTTCAACCTTCTACCACCAATTTCTTTTTTTTAATCTTGATTAAGACACGGGCGGAGCCGCGTGAATTGCTAGTATCAATATAATAATGAGAGCGCAAGCACTTGTTATAACATACCTACTTAAAAAAATTATAATTTTATTCATTATGCAACAATAAAAACAGTCAGCTGTGATAATATTAATAATGATATTAAGTACTTTATGATAATAACCAAATGAAGGTTACCATGTTAAGAAACCTTACGTGTAATAACAATGTAATTTTGCATACAGTTTATGAAGCTGCCCTAGAAGCATATTTCTTTATACTTTGGTATAATGGTATCCATATTGAACTCGAAAGAGATAAAACTTCTCGTTCTAATAAAATTTTACGTATAACAACTGTCACTTTTAGACAATAAAATTCGAAGTCTAATCATGTACATTGGATACTTTTGAAATTCTTATTGAAATTTTGTTATCGATACAGATGCATAATCTATAGTTAACTAGACAAACATGCAAAAATTATTATTTTTTTATAAATTTATAGCTAATCTCGAAAAGACCTGGAGAGATTTTGATAAAATTGGTATGGTGATTGTATAGTATAGATAATGTTCTTAGATAATATGAATTAACTTCCCATTATAAAAAGAATCCTATATTTTTATCTGACCCGAACGAAACAAGAAAGATTCGTTAGTTAGTTCAGTTTTATGTGGTATCTTTGTTAAACAACGAGACGGATTTGGATGTCATTTAGAAGACAGGTGAAGAATGGGCTACTGTGACGTTTTTATTGTTACCATAAGTTACCAGCATCTAAATAAGTAGGCATACTATACAGTGTAAACTCCATGTAACGTAACTCGATTTAACGACAAACTCCCTAAATCGTTAAAATCACTCGGCTTTGGTTGGTTTAGCTTGTATTCCATACAATGATACTCCCTATTTAACATTGCACCCACTCTCAATAACGGCAAAAATTAAACAGTAAATAGTACTTTCTAAGTTGCCAAAATTAGTAAAAACTCCACCGTGCATTAAAGAAGCTCTGGAAGCAGCAAAATTATTGACAAAGTACGTAAGTACTCGTAAGTAAAAAAATACAACAAAATTACTGGTGCAGCAAAAGATGTCAGACGAAAATAACAAACTATACGCAATAGCGTTTTAATAAGAATTGTTTTTATGTATGTAATTACTAACACTAGTCTGAAATTATTATTTTCTATTTCTAATACAGATTTTTCTTGTCTATGTAACGACAACTCTTTATAACGTCAAAATATGTGCGGTCCCTTGAGTGTCGTTATATATAGAGCTTACACTGTATTTATCATACTTATGATGTATTGATATTGTTTTTCAAAAAGATATAGCACAATCTACTTCTTCACCCTTTACACCGGAACACTTTGCGTATAATTTATATGGCATGTACCCACATGACATGAACGGATACTTGGGACACCACACTAAACCCTACATCCTGGTATTGTTTCGTAATTACTTGATAGCATATTAATACGACCAAGAAACTTGTTACTTACTTAATACTTTGTTTACCTAAGCATAAAGATTTGAAAAAGCCTTAATGAAATGTATATACTAATTAGTAATTTATCTAAGAGAGCAATTACCTACTTACTAAATTATTTTGAGTAGTTAACTAACTTTTTTCGCCAACGTGTAGAGAACACTAGTTATATAATAAACACCTATCACTAAATGTTTTAATACTTTCGACATTTAGGTGTTCAAGTTGGTAAAAATTATTCAATTAATTTCGCTACATTACAATGTTATATTTTTGCCAAAAAGTTTCTTAAAAATCTTAAATTTTTGCATTTCCTCTTTAAAAATCAACGTAAATAGTTTAAAGGTAGAATTTTTATTTAATAATAAGAAAATATCAGAAGGTATAATATAATCTAAGTTAGACGAAGAAGAAGAAGTCATCATAATACAAAATACAGACGAATTGATAACCTCCTCCTTTTGGAAGTCGGTTGAAAACACTTTAGATTACGACCGAGTCGTTTACCCAAACATTTAGCGCAATACAATACTGAAAATAAGAATATAATAAATAATAATTCATATTTCCTAAGCAGTAAAGTACAATTTGTCATCATTATGACGCCGGAATGACGTTATCTGTGAGTCAAGCAAAATGAGGTGTTTAAATTTTTATATTGTGAAGAAGATTTTGAATACCCTACGAGCTGAATTTTTTTTTAATAAAAGCTCAGAAATAAAACAGAAAAGGACAAATATTAATCGACTAAGTCTTAAATACTCTGTGGATGGTAAAAAGAAACATTCGTCATCACAGATAAGCTCAAAATCCTTAGAAATGTAGAGTTAATTACTTAATTTTTAAATTGGCATTTTTAAATAGTGAAACCAGTTATTTAATAATTTTATAATCGTACCTAATCGTTAAGTCAATAATCATTCATTATCTGTGTAATATTAATAAAATATGTAAGTACGAGTATATGATATTAGTATATCTACGAGTGCTCGCAAATTATCAAATTTGTCATATCGGTTTCCTTTTGTTTATTATCCTTGAAAGTAATAAATTATTTATCATACATATTGTATTAGAATTTAGAATGCTGAAGGTCTTATTAAAAAAAACTATTAAAGAAAAATAATATTAGTGAAGGACTAGGAATGTAATGAGTTTATCTCGAAGAAATTTATAAAAAAAAATTATAGACATTAAATCAAATACAGATTATAAAAATTATTCCAATTTGAGGCTAGGGGTGATTTCCGAACAGGTTTCAATTAAATACAATGTGAATATTTCGTAAATCCCTCTTATCGGCTGCAGCTATTTTACGATACATAAACATTATGTCACAGCTATAAATATAGCGTAACGTGTCAAACAGTTTATTTTATAAATACGTCAATTTATAAACTACCTAAGATCGTTTATTAAAAATACATACAGTACGAGGCAAAAATGTCATTAAAATCTTAGTGATTCATGTAACAGGAAATTGTATCTAGGTACCTATTCTAAACACTAAATCGGAATCTAAAGCATTAAGTAATTAATTCTCAATTAACAATTGGGAAGTGTGCTGAAAAATATCTTATCTTCTACTTCAAATATCAATAGTTATTATAAATAAACAACACGTTTACAGAACAGTTTTCGTTGAAGTCTTTCGTTAACCCCAATACGTTTGGAACGTTGACCGTAACCTATATGCAATTTTAAAGCTTAATCTACACATACTCCCTTAAAATTTCTTAAAAACCAAATTAGTTTAATAATTCTGGCATTATGTGGTAAAAAAGCAAAGTAAAAAACACCGCGAATATTTTATAACCTCAAATCGTAAGTAACAACACGATATTATACGAAACAGTTGATAGTCATAGATTATAAAAAAAAAGTCGCCATAAAAACGTTTTAAAACACACAAATCACTGACACGTACGGTTTATTTTTAATTAAATTCACGTTATTTCGACAAGATGGCGGGCGATCGTGCCGCGACGCCGTTCCTCGGCAAACTGAGTGTAAAATGTAAATTCGAAACGTCAAACTGGCTTTAGCTTATCTGTGTGCGAACGTTCGTTTGTGTGTTGCCGTGTAAGGCTTGAATGGGTAGAGGTTGAGCACCAGTGACTCAGTGGCCGGTAGGTGTATCTTGCTAGACTGATTTCGAAATGACTGATATGAATTCCTTGAATAAATTAAAAAGTTTGTTAATTATAAAATTGTATATGTGTTATAAAAGTGTTATAAAACATTCTTCAATAATACATGTATTAAATTTTTTCTTGCTTGTTGTATTAAACATTTATATTTTATAATTTTATAAGTTTAATACAATAAGCAAGAAGAAAATATAAAATTAAAATGTTAGTAGAAAAATTCTACCCAAAACTAGTGAACTATATCAACTATGAAGTGTGTATGCCACTTACTTATATTTAATAGTAAGTCTAACGTTATGTATTTAAAAATTTTAAGAAAACCTAAACTTCGTCGAGATCATTAAATACTATAGGCGCATATATTCATTAAAAAAATAACTGTAACAGCCTTAAAAACAATAATTTAAAAACTGATGAGCTTATTCGCATTTTTTTTACAATCGAATGTAAAGTTGCAGTCGCAACATATGAACAAACTTAAAGAATTGACATTCGAACACAATACTCTAAAGATGCCAGCAGATGGCATGAACACAGAGTTTAACTTTACAAAACAATACAAAATAGATCTTCCCAACCGGGACATGTGGCTAAACGGCCAAGAGTCACACAAGAAGGGAAGTCATGTATGGTTTACGGACGGATCCAAGAAAGGGTCTGATGTAGGGTGCGGAATCTATGGCCTTAAGCCTAGGTTTGACATGAGTGTCAATCTAGGTAAGGAGGCCACTATCTTTCAGGCTGAAGTCTTCGCCATCAATAAATGTGCTGAAGTCATCCTGGAGAGAAAACTTAGAAACCAAAATATCTACATCAACTCCGATAGCCAAGCAGCAATATTGGCTATAGATTCTCTTGAAACCAACTCTAAGTTGGTTAAGAACTGCATGGATAATCTGAATGTCCTGGGCACATCCAACAGAGTTACCCTCAGATGGGTCCCAGGTCACTCAGGTATAGATGGGAATGAAAAGGCAGATACATTGGCTAGGATGGGTGCTGAAACCCCACAATGCGGTCCCGAGCCTTTTTGTGGTATTGCCAAACAACATGCCTATTCAATTCTCAAAAACCACTGCAATCGCAAAGCACTTCAAGAGTGGCAATCCACCACTGGACAAACTCACTCCAAAGCGCTAATTAAGGGGTATTGCAAAACCTTTACAAAAGAGCTGCTTCAACTCAACAAGTATAAAACCAGTGCAGTAACCAGAATACTAACCGGCCACTGCAAACTCAATAAACATATGTTTACCCTCGGCCTAAGTCAGTCCGCAATGTGCAGACTATGCCATGAGTCAGAGGAATCTGCTATGCACATCCTCTGCTCGTGCGGACCACTCATGCACCGCAGAAGTATCTACCTAGGGCAGCATATCATGCAACCAGAAGAGATACAGAAGCTCTCTGCTCAGAAAATCTGGAAGTTCCTGGAATCAACAGGACTAAGCGGAGAACTCTAAATATATTTTATGAAGGGAGCTACAATGGACCTGAACTGGTCGACGTAGCCAGGGCCGTCCTCGGCACCACACCCAACAACACAATAATAATAAATAATATTCGCATTTAAACATTATACTGTAACGACTAGGTAGGTACTTAATATTATAACATTATAAGAACCAACGACTATTAATAACGTTAATATTTTATATATCGGAAATACTTTCGCTTTAACGATCATTTGTTAAGAACTAATGAGCAGAGCAATTTCAAACTACAATTTGATTGAAAATGTCGTTATAGGGAATAACCATTAGATAATAATATGATAAAGTGGGAAAGGAAATGTGGGTAAAGTAAAAAATACTAAGTTAAGTAGAGAACGCCGCGCCGCATGGATTATTGATAACGTCAATAAATAAATACATAAAAATAAATACGGATATTAATAATATGTTTGGACATTATCACACAACACCATCTAGTTTCATGGTAAGCTTGTGTTAAGGTAGCCAAGATGGGGAAGAATGGGGGGTCCATTTGGCAGACCTGCCAGGTTTCGGGGCGTAGTCGTTAAGTGCTTAGCGATTCTGAGGCGCTACATTAAGACGGAGGAAGTACTGGCTTATTTTAAGCCGGTGAGTCCCACATTTATTCAAGTGGTAGTGCCATGCTTGTTACCTTCGGGTAGCAGCCGAATGGGCCGGCACGCCCTGTATAGTACCACTCTCTCACAGGAGACCGGCGTGAAGTGGCAGCTATGCTGTCGCGTTTCGTCCGGTAAGTGAGAGTCCGGGAGGCCCACTCCCCATCCCTCTTCCCGTCCTTCTCACTCCTCCTTCCCTCCCTCCCTTTCCTGAAAGGCCGGCAACGCATCTGCAAGCCCTGTGGTGTTGCAGATGTCCATGGGCGGAGGTGATCACTTACCATCAGGTGAGCCTCCTGCTCGTTTGCCCCCCTCGTCCCATAAAAAAAAAAAAAACATGACATAACCACCTGGTGGTATGCGTTAATGCATTTCCAAACATTTTAGGAGTCTAGGCGGATGCTATGAAAAATGTAAGCTCCTGCTCGTAGCGGTAAAGCTATGTAACGTTATTTGTTGTAGCAACATTTCTAATATTTCATTAAGCATCTATTATAATTTTTATATTAATAATATTTAATGGATCGATAGTGTTACTACACACCACACTTAATTTCCTTTAAACTACTACTAGTGGTAGTGCCATGCTTGTTACTTTCAGGTAGCAGCCGAATGGGCCGGCACGCCCCGTATTGTACCACTCTCTCACAGGAAACCGGCGTGAAGTGACAGGTATGCTGTCGCGTTTCGTCCGGTAAGTGAGGGTCCAGGAGACCCACTCCCCATCCCTCCTACCTTCCCCCCTCACTCGCTCCTCCCTTCCTCTCCCTCCCTCCCTTTCCTGAAAGGCCGGCAACGCATCTGCAAGCAGTTGCAGATGTCCATGGGCGGCGGTAATCACTTTCCATCAGGTGAGCCTCTTGCCCGTTTGCCCCCTTAGTCCCATAAAAAAAAACCTTTAACTTTACTTTGTGTTCAAAGTATGTAGAAAGCTGTTAAGCTAAATAAGCTATACCTGAATGCAATTCTAAGAAAACATGTGCCTTATTTTGCATCATATTATCCTCAATCGCGAAGGTCGCGAAGTTAATAGGTCACGACATAGTCCTAGAAACTAAAGTAGGTCGAATATTAAAATAATAATTAAATAGTAACTTTTGAGGAAAAATTAAAGCAACAGTGTCATAATATGGTGATGTCAGCGAATTTCGAAGAGAACAGATGTCCTTATATATTGAGTCATTCTACAAACAAGTCAAGTGAACCACAACTGCAATAATCATGTACCTAGTACCTACCATATTATGAAATCAGAAATACAAACCCTCCTTCTGATGCAGTAGGGTAAAATACTACTTCGTGTGCAAGAGGTATTGTATTTTTCAATAATATTATCTTTTGCACATGGTTTTACTCGCATGATAGGAATGTTGACCAAATTTGACCTATATTTTGATCTAGATATATCATTATATTATCTTATCTTATATCTGTATATCATTTAGAGTTTCACTTTAATCTGTTGAGCTGTTGCGCCATAAATATTAAACAAGCACACTTATTAAGGTATTTACAAGCTTTTAGTTAAATTCACAAAATGACATAATATTAAAGTAGTCTGAAGCGTTAAAAGTTAGATGAGTAAGTACAGCTTTCGCGAAAAAATTTTTCGACAGACATATTCCCTTCACACAAACAAACAAGCAAGCAAATACTCCTCTTTTATTTACTAATATTAAATATAACAAATTATAATGACCAAATATTATCGAAACATAAATCATAAGTGCTATAAAAATAACAATACATTCTACCAAACGTCCAATTCTGGTTAAAACTTCGCAACACACTCGAACATTCCATGATTTAAATCACTCCCTTTACTCGTGACTTGTAAAAACATAAGTGAAAGTAAGTTCATGGTGCAGACAATATAACCATTAAAATACAGAAAAATTCTTGAAAAAATCTTGATATTTGCATAACGATTCTTCATAAACACTTCCTTACATTATAATGAAGCATTTAGAACTTTAAGACAATTTACATTGTCGAATCACACATTCGATGCTAGGTTATAATATGTTTTGTTATTATTTCTATATATAAATCTTTTTATGTATGTTTACTGTTAACGCCTTAACCTCTAAACAGATTTCTAGGAAATTTAAAAAATCGATTTCGAATCATGGAGGCTAAATGTAGCCATCATACTGTTTAGAATGATTAGGCATTAAAAATGTTACTTGTTTACGAAGGACGAACAAACGTACCAAATATATAATATTAATATATAGATATTAATATATTTTATATTTAGATTTAATATATTATGATTCTTATTTTTATACCTAACTTATAAAACCTGGTAGCTCATAGCATTTCAAGAAAAAAAAATCTTTATCAATGGAGCGATTATACTTAAAGTAAGAAGTACATTTTGGATTCGATCAATTTTTAATTAAGAAATTAAAAAAAACTTTAAATTCATGTAAAAATGGCAGTATAACTTCTATCCCTGACCTTGAAAAGTCATACCATATTTGTCACTTATGGGGATAATAAGGTCGATTTGTATAAAAATAACAAGTTTACCTCTTTCAAACGTTTTGGATAATACAGTGATTATAGATTAGGCGCGTATATGGAGTTCCCTTGTACAACTCGATATGGTAAGCTACGTGACCCAGAACTCGCAATTACACTATAAACGACATGAATGAATGGAGGGATTTATTGAACATTGAAGATTACTCTAAACGCTTTTTACATAATAATTATCATGAGATGATAACTTTCAGCTTATTTCGAAAACATTTAAAAATTGAAGGCCGGCAACGCATTTGCAAACGCTGCGGTGTTGCAGATGCCTATGGGCGGCGGCTCCTGCTAATCCTGCCCGTTTGCCCCCTTTGTCCCATAGAAAAAAACCTAGCATTATATAAGAGTTAAATCCGTCCAAACAGTAACTTCTTTCTTATTTAAATATAAATTAAAAGTTCATCCTAACCGTACTTTGTAATTTAATAGTTGTGCAATACCTTTACGTAACAGATTAATTGATATTTCATTAATATTCATGCAATTGCTAGAAAATATATATAAATAGAGAATATTTTTTCCAGTATTACGATATTCATAGTAATCGTATTATGTTAGCTCACATTATACTCGATCTCTTCATTTATCTTGTCCCATTTTCGTAACAAAAAAATATAAAGATCTTGCTTAGATAAGAAATCGTTTCTAAGGTAACACTCTGCTGTAAGCGATCGGAAATAGTAAAGAATTTTAAAAATCACGGATGTAAAAGTCCGTAATACCAAACAAATATCACCATAAAATACAAGGCCCTAGATATTCCTTGCAGGGGGTCTGCAAAACATATTCAAGACACACAAATACGTATCCAAACCAAAACCGCACATTACTTATGTCTTAAGGGAATCGAACCCTAGGCCACCATCGTAGAACAAGTATTCCATACAGACCAGTACAGACGGTCATTAAATCCAATAAAACAAAATTAGTGTCTACTAGCAATATAACAAGAAGTATTTATTATTGAATATAAAACTACTGAAATGGTAAGAAGCAACGAGCTCTAATATCGTGACCCTACTGGATAAATATGGAGATCACATTAATGTCTGCCTTCCTATAAACATATTTAATCCTTTTAAGGCAATGACATACTTAAGTAAACGTTATTACAAAAACACGATAATTTTAATTTGTATGTACTCGAACCTGTATAAAAAATCGCGCATCTATAAAATAACAACCATTATATTATTTCTTCTTTATTCTTCTTCAGCCTTTTTAGAATCCCATCACATCAGGCAATAGTCCACAGCGCTGGTCTAGTGCGTGTTGGCGGACTTTACATCTCTTTTGAGTACTTGCTAGGTTTTCTCAGACATGCAGGTTTCCTCACGATGTTTTCCTTCACCTCATCATCATCATTATATTATTATTATCAATAAAGCCCCGTAGTAACGCGATCGCTTAGGAAACCGAGTGAAGCTGGTTCAAATCCCGGGTTCGTACTTCAGATATTTTCATGTGAGAATAACTTCTACGGTGATTAACACTTGTCTTACGGTGAAGGAAGACATAGTGTGGAAATCTGCTTGTATGAGATAATAATAAGGACTGATTAGCTGCTCTATTCCAATATACTACATATTAAATGTATCAATATTCATTCATAATTTTGTTTACAATTAAGTTTGTTACTATATACCGCTGGGTGCGTAAGGCATGGTGGGGGAAACAAAAGTGATGTCAGCGCCCGCTGCGGACCAAAACAGAACTACGAGTGGCTCTTTATTATTTATGACCATAAAAATAACACGTGTGTCAGTTAAATTAAATAAATAAAATAAAATGGGTCATCAGAGTTGTTGTGTAGTCGATTGCAAAAATACTAGTAGAAATAGTAATTGTAAATTTTCCGGTTGCCAGACAATGAAGTGATGGTTTGCTTATTAGATATAAAATAATTAATAATTGGGAATTTAATTGTTTTTATGATCGAACAATCACCAATAGTCGTCGAACCAACGATAATTGATCAAAATTAATTAATCTGAGCGATAAAAATAAAGATATCTAGTAAAGGGGGCCAACTTAAGGGTGAACATTTGTTTAAATAATTATAAATAAATAAAAGACGTACAAACAATTTCTACATTCGAACATTAACGAACAAACGACGAACATATAATTAAAAATAAAAAAAATCCGTAAATCAAAAAAAGGGGCCAACCTAATTCACTTATTGAGACTTGTTTTAGTTGTTGTATTTATTTTACTTACTGTTTTCAGCTGACCCACGGAAAAAAAATTAATTTAATGTACACTCTGTGTAATATATCACATTAAACATTGAAAAAAATTTTTTTTCAAGTTTATTTTATTTTTTCAATAGCGATTTGGCATACAATACATGTATATTTTCTCAAAAGAGCCACCGTGAGTTGTATCGTTAGATGGCGCTAGAGTCACGCAACCAGCGGATACACGACTCAAACACGAGTATAGTTTCGTAGGTCGCAAACATTACCCATTTAAAAAATTCACTCAGTATGATTTGCTGAATTTTCAAAAAAGATTAATTTTTATTTGCTGATCTCTCGTAAACCTAAATAATTTTGTTTAAAGGATTTGCCTTTGCGCGCACATGGAAACAATATCTTTTTTAAATTGCCTGGTAATGACAAATGAACAATAAAGTATCAAATTAGGAATTCAGAATTCATTACCTCATATCCCTAACAGAATTTAACGACAAAGTAAAATAAACATATTTTGTACCCTTTAAGTTAACCTTATATCTAAAGGACTTACAGGCGAATGTAACCGAATTTAATCAAGTATTCATATTTCAAAGTTCATAACCCTGTCAATATCTCAAAGCTAACGCGATTAGAATGACTGGATGGATGAATTAATAACAGCATAATTAGTAACTCCCACGCAATGACTCACTGGCATAAGTAACTCGATAATATTTGAGCAAAACAAGTGAAGTAATAACTTATTGTTACAGGTTATTGTATATTACTTTGACCGATTGATTAATCATTTTTGAAACATAATAATTAATATATATGTATATGGTTAAATTAATATTTATTATTATTCTAAAGATCAGTATAAGTGGTTCTTAGAAATACGTACCAATTTTCGCTTACAATGCATATGCTGAAACGTAGACCTACGTGGTTTAATATAATTTAATATTCGTAAAGCTAGTTTTGGAACTGATGGTGCCGTGAAGAATCACAAATATCGATAACTTACATTCTCTTTAATACAAAACAGTGCGCCAATATTCCAAAAAGACTCTTTTGGTATCGTCCGGAATAGAATGTGGGACTTAACCTGTAAATTTTTAACTACCAAACTAAAGAGGCAGTGTAGAAGTAAGATAGCCTTATTTTTTCAGTAGTTTAGGACGTGGGTTGTCTGTATACATACTTGGCCGAGGAAATAGGAGAGCTCTGTTATCGGCTTATGTTACGATTCACTGAGACCACTTTGTTCCAACAAATATCCACTTACAAAATACTTGTAAGTAAAAGGAATACTGAGTTCTTAAACAGTCCTGAAAATTTATTCGTTGCGAAAATCTAGATTAATTCACAAGTGAGCTGATTGCAGATTGAATGTTAAATATGCTAATGTATAATTTGTATTCAACTCGTTTGATTTGTTAGTGCTCAAAACTTCAATCTAGGCCTAAGATTTTAGGTCGACTATTATGTTACATAACTTTTCATTATCTTGTTTTATTTCTTAACTTACATAAATACCTTAAAACTCACTGTAACTGAATAAATTGAAAACAAATAAAGAATAATTAATTATATAAAAGAAAGAAAAAAATACAACATGTTTATTAAAAAAAAAGGCAAAGTCTCGGCACTTCATATGACTCTTTTTTTATAACAGAAGTTAATGCAGTAGTTTCGACATTATCCACTACTCCACTCGCATGTTATGATAATTATGTCCATGTCATTTGGGCACTAATTTGATCCCTTAAGCATAAACAGAAATATATACAGTGAAACATAAAAATAATGACAAAGTTAGTTTAACATTAACTATATTATTAACATCAACAATATTAAATGTGACTTTAAAAGTAAGTAAAAAGCTCAGTCAAAAAGTTTCATAATTTTCTAATCCAATCATAGATTATGAATCTGTAATAATATTGTAAAGTCCACATCTGATCGGCACTTCAAAGAAACGATTAGTATTCTAGGAAACCAGTGAATTATTTTCATCCGCACATTATGTCACGCGTTGCGAAGGAAGTAAATTGTGTTTTTAAATGACTTGCGTCAAACAAGTGTTGCTAGTAACTTGGTTTCAAAACCACCTGAATTAATTATGTTGAAATTCGAATAAATTAATCTAAATACTTGATTAAGGTTTAAATTTTCAATTAAATAATTTCGAACAAATGTGTACCTAGTGTGTAGAAATATGTCAGGCTTGTTAACTTAAAAGTGTTTTTAATAAGACGCTTTTATTAACATTATTAGAAATATACTTAGTTTATTAACAAACTAATTATGTAAAAAGCGTTGCAAGTAGGTATGCGAAATTTAGCCTGTACATTAATATAACCTACTAAGTAACCCTCTAACTAACTAATAACTAATAAAAAATACTAACTAAAAAGACTAACCCTGGCCTTGCTTCGCTCGAGTTCGTCCCTAGGTGCTTCCTGCCTAAGTTGATGTTTATAGCACAAAAAATGAAGGACTTTTATACAAACTTACGGAAATCCTTCGACTTCCTTAATCCGGCCCTGTCGCAAAATCCGTTCTTAGCCTTACCACTTATAATTTATAAACTACCTCCCTGCCAAATTTCATGTTTATACGTCAAGCGGTTTTTGATATTTTGTAATGATTGAATGTATGACAATTGAAACGATCAAAAATTAAGACTCAAAAAAATAAGGTTCATATTAATCCAAAATAGTGTAGTCATTTTTCAAATCGGTTTAAAGTAAAGACATAATCGTACCTATATACAGGTATTATTACTATTTCATTTTAAACTGGCGTAACATACAAATTGAAATGCTAACTCCGTTTCAGTATCGATCATCAATCATTGCTTCGTCATGACTGAAGCGAAGGAAATTTATAATAATCTCGAGCATTTTATAGCAAAAAATCCTATACTTATTTAACGATCGGGGTCTTTCTTTACATGTTTTTGTTTTCCTTTACAAAGGCCGTTTCATAAAAACGATTAAGGTTTATGCATTACGATACTGCTTAATGCTAGTAAATTAATAAAATTTTACCTAAAATAAAGTAGTTGTATATATTACTAACGACTCATCCTCGCTTCGCCCGGATTCGTCCCTAGGTAACCCCTTTAGTATAAATTTTTTACAAACTTTGAATGTCTTGCTTATTTATATCTAATCAAAAGCCAAAAAATAAGTTTTAAGCTTCAAGCTCTGAAAATGACGTAATTTCCATACAAACTTTCATCCCCTATTTCAACCCTTTACAGCCCTTTCTTCGCTTTGGAAAAGCAGCTTATGTCCTTTCTTAGGCTCTAGAGTCTAGACTATCTGTGTACCAAATTTCATTTAAATCGGTTCAGTAGTTTTGGCGTGAAAGCGCGACAGACAGACAGACAGAGTTACTTTCGTATTTATAATATTAATAAGGATATGGACTATAAAAAAAATATGCGCACGAGAGCAAACTAAGGCAACACCTAATATAACGGTGACACAGTTTTTAGATACAAATCTGTTCCACCATCATCCATGTGCAACGGAAATCAAAACACTCATTGAATATGCACAGGTGCAGTACTACAAGGTCATATTCGTTCATTATTCTACCTATTTTATAGTGAGACCAGTTACACAAATATCTAAGTAAGTAATTTTATAGAGTGTAAAGTGACTGAAGAGTACTTTTTGATGAACTTTTTTACTTTGCGAGCTCTTTAGATGTTTGATGCCCGACGGACTTATGTGATATTCACCAATACACTGCCTTTAAAATCTCAATTGTTCGACTAAAATAGTCGGATTCCAAGCATACGTTTTTTACGAGTGTTTTGAATAACACAAGTACTACCATTCTTTTGTAGTTGGTTTAGGGGCATTTAAAAAAAACCTTATTCACTCTATGCTATGTACGTATCATATTTACATACGAGTATATGAATAATGAATATGATACATAGTTTTAACTAGAAATGGACACTGAATTTCAAATCTCAATTGTTCTACTAAAATTAGATTTCTAGTATTTTAACCTTAAAGTAGTATCGGCCTATTATTAGAAATAGAAACATGGAAATTGGTTGGGATTGTGTTTTTCAGTAACGCTATCACCTTTCTTTCGCAGACAGTCAATATATTAAGGGGCATTAGAAAAATTCAAACATCACTCCGCTAAGTACAACAATCGTTGGAAACCAACATACATGGTTGTGCATATTCTTGTCCTTGCTCTTAGAAACTCAACGGAAAAAAATAGTTATTTCCTATTCAAGTCTCTATTTTTTTTAACTTTCAAATAAGGTATTTTCTTTTATATCAAAAGTTATTACTGTCATACTTTCCATTCACTTCTGATTGAAATTGATAAGACAAGCGTCTTCGATGAAACAATAGACTGTAATTCCATTTTTCTGTATTCACTAGACTGACTACTTTCTCGAAAACTTCATAAATCTATACATTTAATATAATTAGGTTTAATTAAATCATTTAATTAAAACTTAGTCGAATCTGTATATTGAATATATTTTTTTTAATAATTTAATTGAAATAATCATTACTCTCGAAACAGAGACCGAGTCTATAGTTTTTCGAATTTTTGTCCGTCTATGTCTGTGAGCGCATCAGTAGAAAACTACTGGACAGATTTTGATGGGTATCATACCCATGATAGTTTATTAACACATAGAATACTTTTCACTTACTTCTTTTGTGACAAAATATTTCCTTTATCGGGAGGAATCAGGTTTGTCGTACATACTAATATACGTTTTAACGGTGACGTTTATATTTAGCTTGGTTAAGTAGAAAGATGGCAAAAAAGCGCGGAAGGCCCAAACTCACATGGATGTTGGTAATTAAAAAAGTCTTGGAGAATAACAACATTTATACAAGAACGACCCAGAAAAACATTTATGGCGGGGAATGATTAGGAGAGCCATCCCCAAATAAAAATAGGAAAAAGCCAGAAGAAGAAAAAGTAAAGTTTTTTAAGTGGTAGTGCCATGCTTGTTACCTTCGGGTAGCAGCTGAATGGGCCGGCCCACTCCCCATCCCTCCTCCCGTCCTTCTCCCTCCTCCCTCCCTCCCTTTCCTGAAAGGCCGGCAACGCATCTGCAAGCCCTGTGGTGTTGCAGATGTCCATGGGCGGAGGTGATCACTTACCATCAGGTGAGCCTCCTGCCCGTTTGCCCCCTTTGTCCCATAAAAAAAAAGTAGAAAGGAGGCGCCACAAAAATAAAAATTATTTATAGCTCCTATGTAGTATAAATAATTAAACACCCATATTCGGTGGCTGAGGACGTTCGCAGAATCGATTACTCGTCAACTAGATGACCTACTTCAATCAATTAGTCAGAATATTGTTACTTGATTTACTTCAATAATATAATTTTATTTAAGGATCCTTAAGTCATTTGCACAATACGTACAATTTATATTTAGTCATTGAATCACTAACCCCTAATACTTAGTATTGATTGAATTCTATAATTTGAAATTGAAGGCACGAGAACTATAAATATAAATAAATATGTTGGGACATTAATACACAGCACAGTGTGTTATGAATACCAGATAGTTGATACACTACACACATATACCTCTAAATAGTAAATACACAAATAATATTATAAATATAAACATTAAACACCCATGACTTGAGTAGAAACATTCACGCTCATCAAACTAATGAATAGGGGCTAGAAAAAGGCAAAGGCAAAAAGCTAAAGGCAGCGGGACTAGAACCTGCGACCGTTGGCACAGCAAGTAGGTTCAAACTGAACCATACATGTCGCTTATAGTATTGGCTATGTCTAGAAAAAAAACCTGTATGGTTATAAACTAATACTAAAAACAGTGTTTTTTTAATTTTATCTACGGTTATGCAAGGCAGATTCTGCGAAACTAACCATGAAACGGACGTGACGACGATGAGAATTGTATTAAGCCGTTTTTAATTTAATTTTAATTGTATAGAACGGTGCGTCGCCTCAGTTCCTAAAATCGCTTTACGAATCCATACTAATATTATAAATGCGAAAGTAACTCTGTCTGTCTGTCTGTCTGTCTGTCTGTCTGTCTGTCTGTCTGTCTGTCTGTTATTTTTTCACGCCTAAACCACCCAACCGATTTTGCTGAAATTTGGTATGTAGATAGTTTGCATTCATGAGAAGGAAATAGGCATATTATTTTTTGGAAATTCAACCCCTAAAAGGGTTAAAAGGGGTGGCAAAGTTTGTATGAGAAAAATATTTTTATTGCACATTTTTGCATGAAACTTTGAATTAATGCTTTTTAGTACAAATGATGAAATACGTATTTCAGGGTTTTTCGAAATTCACCCCCATTGGGGGTTAAAGGGGGGGCTAAGTTTGTATGGGAAATTTAATTCTATTGAAATATTTTGCGTGACACTGAAATAATGCTCTGCAATACAAATTAAGAGGGCCAGAACTTTAAATGGGGAATCAGTCCTTGGTACATTATAAGTAACAGTATATAAGCAAAAATGTTTATTTTATTTACTCTTAGCGCGAGCGAAGCCGCGGGCACCGCTAGTATAAGGATAAAATAAAAAAAAACGCTATATCCGATTTTCACAACTATATTCCATTCTCTTTTTTGGTGTTCGTGGAAACCGATCGCGTTCGTTCAATCTCGCTGTAAACAATTATAGATTAAATATAGTAATAAAAAAAGCAGCTACCAATACACCACCGACTTTCAAAATTTGTATTCTTTAAAAGTGGTCTAAAATAGTCACATAGTTAATTTAAATAAATATTTTGGGACATATTATAATAGACTATTATAAAAAACAAAACAGCGACCGACAAATCTACTCATTTCTGTAAATCCTAAATACGGCGTTCTATTTAGCCTACCCATAGTTCCTATTTACGCTAGAACTTCAAACCAAGGGTCAATCACACTTTGCATTGCCATTCATACTCATCCTTATTACAAAGGAATAAGAACGTTGAACTCCTTTAGGAGTTTAGCTTTTATGAGGTTTATGACCTAGGAAATAGGTCTTCGGAAATAACTAAAAGAGGTGTTGGCATTTCCTTTGCCACTGTATGTGGAGCTAAAATTAGTACGAATCTTTCTTACAAACTACCTTGCATTGAATTACAGTTTGCTCGTTTACACTTTACAGTAACTAATTGACTTCAAATAAAAAGAGGTACTCAACTCGAGAATATTATAAATTATTTCTTTAAATAAAACTATAAAATCATAACAGGTGGTATGGAATTTAAAAATTAAATTATGTTTTTAAAGGGTTTATTTTTTTTAATGTAATCAAATACCTATGTATATATTATAATTATTTAATAATTATGTAAGGTTATATTTTATTTAATTTTTTAAATTTTTTTTTTGTTCTGCCGTTGCAGTCTGGATGTACACTCGGATAAGTCAATACATAGTAAATATAGAAAATGTGTTTTCCTGTTTATTATATAAAAACGTTTCGATATAGTTCCACCCTAAAAAAAGATTGATTAACTTAATTTTAAGATATACTTTTTCGATCATTCGTATCAAGCAGCAATTAACTTAAACAAAAGTATCTACAATCTACGACTGTTCTATTTAACAATTCTTAAAAGCTACTGCCAATAGTAATCAGTATAATCATTAATATTCATTTATAAAAAGTGTAGTAGTATATTTTTTATCATTAGAACATTATACTTCCGTAGTACAAAACGTCAGTACTCAGTACTTAGCCTACTGTCAATCGGAATGCTGTCAACAACGTATCTCTTTATATAGTGCGACCGCGTAGGCTTGATCGTAGGCGACGATTAAAGAACCTTGTGACAGCAAACTGTTACAACATTTAACTATGAATTAGTTGTGTGATTTTCTTATCTTATTTCGACAAAGTTCCATCTGTTTCAAAGTACGAGGATAAACGTTTGCTTGAATGACACTTATAGGCAACGAGAAACCCCATTAGTATCATATCTTTGGCCTTATAAAGAGATGCTTCCTGTGATTTATTCCGATTGTCTCATCGACTTGATAAAAATTGTTCACTATTCAATTTGCCGCGGACATTTTTAATTGTTACGTGCGATAAAATTTTATGATTTTAAATTGTTGTCTAGCAATTAATATAATATTTTTTTAAATATCAACAAAAATATGTGGCAGTAAAAGAATTTGAGGCCTGGATCTTAAAGAATACTTGAGGCGGTTATCAATCATTAAATCATTTTGAATGTATCTAATCTACACATAATATAATTAAAATTAAAGTGTTTGTTTGTAATGCTATTTTACTATTCGATACCTAAATATAAGAAAAAAATTGGTTTTTAAGATTTTTGCCATCCTTCTTTCTGTGTGTTTGTTACTTTCCGGCTAACTTTAACGGCAGATATTATTCTCAGGAGTAATTTAGGCAACATTATTTAAAAAATAATAATTAGGATATCGCCTAAAAAATTAAAATGTACTGGTCACACTCGAACTAAGCAAGAGTAAGTTCCTAGTCATCAAGAATATTTTGCTAAAATTTTAGTTTTAATGATCCATATTATTTTTCCTGATGATGTAAAATAAATCATTTTTATTGCAATGGAAGACAAACAATAAATTCGCACAAGGATTTACGATCCAGTTCACCCATAAAGTAGTTTACTTTGAATTCAGGCACGCATAGCGCAGTTTGTCGCAAGAAGCCTGTTTCATACGGTATTGTAGAGTTATTTTGTACTTTATAATTAAACACATAAGGCTCTTTATTGGAAACATAGCTTAAATTATTTTCTGACTGTAGGCGAGAACGGAATCGATTTAATGAGTTATTTCGTATTACAAAATGACTAATACAAAAAGATATATTTGGTCCATGTGACAAGACGTATTAGTAATTGTTTGACTCAAGTATTTAAATCGCGGGCGGATCCGCGGGAAATGCTAGTATCTAATCGTATATAATATGCAAGTATCTACCCATATCCATCACATTACATTAAGAATTACATTTCCATATTAAATACCTGTATACGTAGGTTTAACATGAATCTAGATTCTAAACACACAAATTATGCAAATTAAGTATAATCAATAATCAGTACCTACTTTTAAAAATGAAAAAAAAAAGTTTTTGTATACATTGGCTAAAATATATATCCGTTGGAGGTATCGGAAAAAAAACCGTCTGGGAGCTTTCAACGAAAACGCTGCATAAGGCCTTTGACATATAACAAAATGATGTATGGTGGAATTGTGTATCTTATATAGGTCTACAAAAAACCGCGATGGCATATGTCTATCTCTTAAGGATAACATTCTATATCGAAAAAAGTTAGGAAATTTCAAAAACTTAACAAAATTAACGGCGTTTGACGTATCATGTTATAAATTATAATCGTTGCCATGGTGCGTGCAATGGTACTTAATTCATATAAGAAAATTAAGTCAAATATATACCGGGCGGTACGAAGTGAATATATACAACACGTACCTAGCAAAGCGAGGGTAAGCCCCTAGTAATCTATAATATTATTAATAAAATTGAAATTTCACACCTTCTAATTTAATTTTACCACTACTTAATAGTTAGTAAGAGGTGATTTAATTACATGAGTTTTTTAGTGTTTAGGTTCCCATAATTTTAGAAATAAAAAAAAGGATACCTATACTGGGTATTTGAGTTACACGCTATAATATATTATTACATTATAGTCCAATCTATCAATCTATTACATGTCACATAAAATAGCAATAGCGAAAAAGCTTTATAAATCAAAAGCTCATAAATATATTAGTTTTTATATGACATAGCTATTAGCTATGAAGTTAAACTTCAAAATAAATAATTAAAAAATATTTTCAATTCTCTTGTTAATGGCTTCAAAGCGTGCCAGTTGAACACAGATTACTTCGCCAGTGTCACGTATAATAGAAGACACGAAGGAAAAAAAAACATTTTACAACTCTGTAAGAAGATAAGATTTTTTTAGTTTTTGAGGGTAACCATTACTACAGAATTATGTAGACGGAATGCACTATAATAAATGTCAAAGTCAAATATAGCAGTGTGCTCAAGTGTTTTGCTATTAGAAAGAAAATATATCTTAAGAAAGCAAATAAAAAAATATGTGTGAAAAATCGAGAGCGAAAATTAAAAAAAAAAATAAAAAAAAATTGAATTTTCAATTTTAAAATATATATAATAACTAGCGGACCCAGCCACGCGTTGCTGTGGCTCAATAATTATAATAGATTGAATCATTTTTTTACTAATTCTTCTGATACAATCAAATTACTATTCTCTAAAGAAATTAAAAATAGATTCATTCATATGGGATCGAAAATAAAACGAAATGTTGAAATTAAGCACAAACCAACATGTACTTTTTTAATTTACATTTTATTCATCTTATCTTAAGTTAGTTTTTTTCCGCGGCATTATACTGAAATTAAAAAAAAAATAGAATTTATCATTTATATAAATAAATTAGATCAAAATTTACGACTGAATAAATTAAAAACTATCAAATTATAAAATCAAAATAAAAAAATGAAAGGTAATCTAGAAATAAATTGATAGAAAAAAACAGTAATCAGTACAGTGCATACAAAGTGCACATGTCAGAAGTGAAAGTTCTTTAATTTTATAAATTTAATTCACTGATTACACACTGTATAAATACTAATGATATTGTAATTTCACTTCAAAAACAATTCCTCACGATTACCAGCATGAGCAGCTACGTCACAAGTTAGGCTGTATATTGTAATACTTTTGCTACACATAAAAAAAATTAAAATCACATTAAAAATCACCGACTTGCGGTGGGCAAAAACCCCGACCTGCGCACCTTGACCGTCTGAGGGGTGGTGGCGCTAACTCTTCCCCGTCCCTGAGGGCCTGGTACTTGGTTGCGTTAAACGCTTAACGCAACCTTGTTGGAAGTCGCATGAGAAGTTTCACTTCAATAAAAATAAAAAATTAACAAAAGTGTATATATGTATAAATTTAAATATATAGGTATTACAATAAAATAAAATATTTTATTTTTATTTACTATTTTATTTCTAAATTCTATATTCAAACGCGCCATCTATAATCTGTGCAACTTAGATGCCAAGCCGCCATCTATAAATACACACTAAAGTCGTATAATAAATATTTAATTTGTAATAACTAATATTGAGATCAATAATTGAGATAAAAACTACCCTATCTCGTAAGTTTGACCAAATTACATATGCTTACAAAATTTGATGAAAATTGGTTCAGCAGTTTAGGAGTCCATTGAGGACAAACATTGTGACACGAGATTTATATATATTAAGATAATCATACTACATATAATATTTTGTATTTTTCAGGAAGTAATTCTGTTTTATTAGTTTATTTAATATTTTCTTATTTACTTTGATTTATTTTGATTTTTGGTTCTCGACGATTCGAATGCTTTACAGCAATCACGGTCACGGGAGATACCTTTCTCCTCTGACAAGATAGGCCCGTGACCATGAAATCCGCGTCAAAATCCGAAAATTTATCTTTATTTGAAATAATTTAAAATTATCTTTTATACTCAAAGCTCGAAGTATTTAAAATATAAATTATAATAGTTTGAAAAAAAACAAGAAGTACAATGTTGTTTGTATAGAAAAACAAATTGTATTCCAAAATAATTGTTACACGAAATTTCCTTACTCTCAATATTAATCTCGCCCTTTAATTTATTCGCGTAATAAATTCACCGTGTAGGCGCGGCGGAGGCGACGAGGACCATTACCAAATAATACGTAGGTTTGATTCTCTGCTGATGTCATCGCCAAAGCTTGTAATACTATGGTGACAGCGCATAGCAACAAAAAATAAGTGATGTTTAAAGAAACAAATAATTAGCGCGAGTGATGCCGCGGGTTACGCTAGTATCCTAACCTCCAAGAATTTGTGTACAAAGTTTCATGATGTGTGGAAGCGTAACAAACAAACTTACATACACAATACATCTCAGTTTATTAGCACATATCTTGAAAATAACACCATCTTTAACAAAATGTGTTCTCATATAATGATTAACAAAAACAAAGTTAAGTAATTTTTCATTTCATTTACGGCCATTTGTTTGCATACAATCAGTGCCAATAGAAACATAACGTATTTATGTCGATTACCTCACACGAAGTGTCATAAAATATCTATAAAATCAATTGGTCTAGACATTCCAGGGCTGTATTCACTATATATTAATAAAAGACGAATACAAAGTACTATACACACAATCATTCTTATGCTAATGAAGGATTTGATTAAAATGGCTGCTCACTTCGCTACTCTAATCGTATTTATAATAGATCTTTTCGGATTATTTCGCGGATTTATTTTAAATTTAAGTTCCCGACCTTCGAATACTTTACTTTTGCTTTCGAGCAGCAATGAAGGAGAATATTTTGTAATGGTGTGTTATATTAAGAAAACTAGCGACTTGGGTTTGTTTCTACATACAAGTACGTTAGCATACATTTCTCAGGTATGAGATATTTCCCCGCAGTAAAAAGTATCCCATATGTTGACTCTGATAACCAATTATCTAATATATATAAATTTTTATACGTGTCACAGTGTTTGTTATCGAACTTCTCCTTAACGGTTTGACCGATTTTTATGAATTTTATTGTGTATATTTGGTAGGCATGCGAATAGGTTGTAGGCTGTTTTTTATTCCACTAGACGATAAGGGTGGCCCTCTTCGGGTGATTTATTTTTAATGTATAGACCAAATCTTAATTTTTTATTTTTTTACGATTTGACATCAAAAAATACTTATAGTTATAACCCAAACTTTTTATTCTTCGGGCGCGAGCGGAGCCGCAAGAATTGCTAGTCATCATATAATATTGAAAACTCTATACTGACCGTTAAAACGTACTTAATAAACTTGAGCGAAGCGAGGTGGATTCACTAATTTAATGTAGCTAATATTTGGATCTTGAACTACATGCTAAATCTAGGGAGGGGACGAACCCAAGCGAAGCGAGAGTAAGTCGCTAGTTAAGTATACAGTAAACAGTGTATTATTAGATTTTTAATGTTGTTATTGTTCAAAGAGATTCCCAGTAGAGATAGTAATCCAAGCTATAGCCGGAACTCTTATTTGCATGCTTTTCACTTCTGACGAGCCTTGGGAATAACCTATACTAACTTATGTGTAGTTATTTTAATAATCCTAATAATAAACAATGTCTTTTATAATCAATAATAAATATTCCTTCGATTAAGTCTTCTGAAACTCGCGCAAACCCAGTAGAAGTTGCTAGTAGAACAAAGCACAAGTCAACGACCGTCTCCGAATTTGGCAAAATGGCGGCGTATGCTCAATTAGTTCTTGATTAATGGTATCTCTTTACGTCCGTTTTACATGCGAAATCGATCCAAGACTGGCATATGTGGATATAGATGATATTAATTGGATTATTTTTTGTCCCAAGCACAGTTTAAAGATGTTCCTAAAATTGAACACTTTTCGTATTTGGTGATAGATTAAATATGAGTATCGCGTTTCTTCAACGAAGATCGCCTCTTCGAGACCCGTCAGGGGCAAATGATTACATTCAGTTCTAAAGTAACAACAACTTATAGCATTAAAGACCGCAAGTTCAATTTCCATTATAATAATTAATAACTATTCAGATATTCCGCGGTCTGGCAAAGACAAAGGACAGCGTTGAAAACCGCCACCCACCACGAAGTTCTCGATGCCGAGCAGGAAACATAGTGCGATGAATATTTTAATTTTTAACATAGCAACGCAGTCCTTATAAAACCAACTAATACATTTTTTAATCCTGGAACTCGCAGAACTTCAAGTAATAATTCCATTAAACAGACAGCTAACGTTACATGAAATGAAATAAATTAAATTTGCATCATAGTACTATAGTGGAAAATTAAACAGGATGATGATTAAATTAAGACCTATTAGGTAATTACAATTTTATAGTATCTTTTTATCATTCATATAGCTGTAAAGTAGAAAAGCTTTTGGTGAGCTTTTAACACTAACTTACGTAATAAATAGAAATATTATTAGAATTTTTTATCAAAACATTTTTTATTTAAAAGCTAATTTTAATTTAGAGCACTCCTTTTAAAATGATTGTTATTTTACAAGAACAAAAGATTATAATAAGTAACTATTACGATATTTGCGGGTAATCTTAGAAAAATGACAATACAAAATACTCATTCGACTGTTGGAGCTATAAACAAGTTACAAATAGAATTTAGAATATAATATTCTTATTTTGACAAGTAAACTGGACTGAATTCAAAAAAGAATTTTATTAAATTCTCGTAAATCCAGAAAACCAAGAAAAAATATTAAATAAATGATTTGAGCGACGTTCCAAAATTATCACATTCATCGAAACAGTAAGCAAACATTTATGATATTTTCTTTACCTAAGAAGCGGAATTAAAAGGGAATGCGTAAGCTACGAGGATAGATAGATTGATACGGAGAAAGATTGATGATGACACATGAGATGACACTACATATAACTTAATGTACATATTATGATTATACACCCTTGTCCGGAGTACGAGCATTCGTGCTTATCACACAAATTAATGCCCCTGGACTCGAACCCACGACCCCTGGCACAACAAGTAGAGTCACTACAAACTGAACTACGTCGTCGTTAAACTATAACCAAATGCTAAGAAACCAGAATTTATTAATTTGGTGACTAAAGCAACATTAACATTTACACGTAAATTCACAGTCAAAGATTTCAAAGTTAATGATTTATCTAAAGCATACAGTTTGTCCCAATAGCGTGGGCAATTGTACGCTATCCTTGATCCGAATGCACCACACCACAGATACACTACAGTATATACATTTATATAATGTAGTGATGTATACATCAATGTCTATTTATCAGTACCGATAAATACTTCAATAGAGTATTGTGTGATTCGTAAATAACGAATGACATCACTTGGATTAATGATAATTTTCATGTAAAACGTTTTATTCGTGTATATTATTGTTTCAATATATATATACATAGTCTGTTCAAAAGAAAAGGTGAATTTTGAATTTTCGCGGGCTGTGTACATTCGATTGTTGAATTTTTTTTCTTGTTATATCGGTACATATATGTTTATCATATGTTGGCATTATCAGCTAATTTGGATTAGTAGTTTGTTGTTGACAACCGAAAAGGTTAGTTACGTTTTTGTGTGTTCTTCGATTTATGACTTTTGAAAAAAATGGATCAAAGAATATGTATTAAATTTTGCATTAAAAATGGAATAAAGTGATCCAAGGCACTTGAAATGTTGACTGTGACATTCGGCGAATTCATTTTGTCTCAAAAAAAGTTTATAAGTGGTATAAGCGATTTACAGAAGGCCGAGAAGATGTTGATGACGATGAGCGTCCTGGAGTTACAACCTCGTCAACAATCGTAGAAAACATCGAAACAGTGAGAAAAAATGTTTTGGAAAATCGTCGAATCACTATTAGGGAAGTTACAGAAGATGTTGGCATATCAATCGGCTTATGCCATGCAATTTTCTCAAATGTTTTGGGCATGAAACGTGTGGCAGCAAAGTTTGCAAAATTTTGAGCAAAAGCAACGTCGCATTGGTATCGCTCAGGAGTTGTTGAATGACGTCAAAGACGATCCAGGTATGCTCAAAAGGGTCATTACTGGTAACGAAACGTGGGTATATGGTTATGATGTCGAAACCAAGGCCCAATCATCCCAATGGAAGCGGCCAGATGAGCCAAGATCGAAAAAAGCACGCCAAGTTCGATCAAATGTGAAGGTTTTACTCACTGTTTTCTTCGATTACAATGGCGTGGTGCATCATAAGTTCTTGCCAACAGGTCGTACGATTTATAAGGAATACTACAAGGATGTTATGCAACGTTTGCGTGAAGCAATACGGCTCAAACAACCGGAGTTGTGGAAAAACAAATCATGGATTCTGCATCACGATAATGTTTGTTCGTGATTTTTTGGCCAATAACTACACAGTAATAATGCGTCAACCTCCGTATTCACCAGATTTGGCTCCCTGCGACTTTTGCCTATTCCCAAAACTGAAGAGACCAATGAAAGGAAAGCGTTTTGCCACAATTAATGAAATAAAGTCAGAATCGAAGAACGAGCTAATGGACATACCGAAAAGCGCATTTCAGAAGTGCTTCGAGGATTGGAAGAAGCGCTGGCATAAGTGCATTAAATCTGAGGGGGATTACTTTGAAGGGGACAAAATGAATATAGATGAATAAATAAATACTTTTCAAAAAAATTCAAAACTCACCTTTCTTTTTGAACAGACCTCGTATATATATATATATATATATATATATATATATATATATATATATATATTTAAGTCATTATACTTATTTTTATGGTAAACACTAAGTAAGAGTATACTCTAACCCAGTGTTCCGCAAAGTGTGTACCGCGGCACACTGGTGTACCGTGGTCACTAGTTGGTGTGCCTCGGAAAAATAAGGTTATCTTATAAACTTAATTTTTGTAAGTAAGTAAGGGTAAAAAAATTTATTCCACATAGTATAATATTGTAAATAACACGAGCGCACGAGTGAAGCGATTTGTTTCGTTTCGTATGGTTAGGGGTTTGGTATGGTATGAGCGGGCTGGTATCCGCAACTCGACTACTGTGCGCCTATTTTGCGTGTTTGGTGAGGGCTAATATTCGGCCAATATTCGTTTTGTTTAATAATAAATGTTGATTAATGTTACTTAAAAACTGATTTTAAATTGTGGTGTACCTCCAAAAATTTTCGTTTTCCTAAATGTACCTTGAACATAAAAAGTTTGCGGAACACTGCTCTAACCTACGGGATAAAGAAGGCCTTATCACTCTTGATTTTCCAGTAGTTTTTTTGGCGTATTCTGTATTTTTATCCCTGACACAGCCTCATCAAAACAAAAAAAGATCAAATCAGTTTTTTAAGCGAGACAACGAATAGCAATTTATATATGGATAGGTTTTCATAGCAATTCATCAGTGACAGACAGACCAAATAGAAGATTTGAAGAATTTCTTAATGGCCAATTAAAGGATATAATGTGCTTCGGTTATAACCCATTAATAGCTAATGTCGGAGAATTAATATTAAATTAAGACTATTACTATACATAATGCTATTCGATACATCACTACATATTATAAAACAAAGTCCTCAGCCGCGTCTGTCTGTCCGTCTGTCTGTTCGCGATAAAACTCAAAAACTACTGCACCGATTTTCATGTTGTTCTCACCAATAGATAGAGTGTATCTCGAAAAAGATTTTAGTATATTTTGTCAGCTTTTAGTAGTTAATTTGTCCAGTTTTTTTGTATACATTTACTAGCGGAACCCGCGGCTTCGCTCGCGCTAAATCTAGGGACGAACCCGAGTGAAGCAAAGGTGAGTCGCTATTGATCTAATATATGCTGTATGTTATGATTGCGGATGTATCACTGGGTTTAAGTACTCAATTGATTAGAGCTCCTGCACGTTGTTAAAATAAGCAGATACACGGACAAAAATTAATATTGGGAGGAGAGAAAGATTAGAGGTTGTGTGCAAACGAGGAGAAACAGGAATAACTTGGAAAATATTTAATTTAAAAAGTGTAGTGGTCTACCTTCTTCTACTATACATAGAAGTAATTGTTTTTATAAAAACGTTGATAATAATAAAGTTTCTCGACAGATAGTAAACTAAACAAGAAAAATTAGTCGACGGATCAGAAAAATGTATTGAACCGTTTTGTGTTTGCCTTTTAATTATATCAATAGATTAGATGAGTATAAAATTTATTAAAAAAATGGCCCTTCATCAACACCCTCTTTTTGCAGTCGGTTTAAATATATAGATGTCAGTGAGGCCATAACGTACGGTAAATGTACGATCGTCTTAGTGATGTATAAGTGCACACTAAGTTAATGCAATGAAAGAGCGATATATTACAAGCAGGTTAATGCCCGCCATTATTGATTATTTGAAATAAACTAATTAGCAACAACTGGCATAGTGGTAACGTACATTACATTAGTGAGTGGTTGATAGTGGATTCGATTCCTGCACTAGGACAAAAGTACAAAAGACAGGCTTTTTTTAAATGTTATGCATAGATATTATACAAGAAGCGAAGGGGTTTGTTTTTATAATGCATATCGTAACAAAACATTGTTAGCACAATTTCTACTAAATGGATCCAGAAGAAAAGGTACATAAGCTGCCTTTTTTGAATACTTAAGGGCCATCGGAAGAGCATAAAAAGAAATCTCTTACTGCGTTTTGTAAGTACATATTAATATAAATGAGATGCAATACGTCGGTCTGTCTCATAAAGATCGAGGTGACAGTTTAAGCCTGTCACATACCGCACTAAATTTACAACGCTAAATCTGGCAGTCTGCACTCGATTGGGCCCTTTCGCCTTTTTATTTATACGTATCATATAACATTTTTTTAATGTATACATATCTATGATTATATAAGGCCGGCGAATTTAATAAAATAAACCGACCTGGAAAGAAAAGGGGTCGGTTAGAAAATCTTCAATATCGAAAAACTACGCATTTTAAATAAATAAAAAGCATGATTTTTTTTAATTTTCATTTGAGCACATTAAAATGTTATTTAATTTAGTCTTAATTTCAATAAAATAATATCTATTACTTATTACTTATATATATGAATGAACTTTGAGTAAAATTTAAAAAGCTTGGTCTCTTCCGTAACCATATGTGATGTATAACATCGAAACGTCGTCGGAACCAAAATTAAAAGAAAGACCAGATTGCAACTTTACACTTTTTAAAATTTTTTGTCTATATGTCTGAATGTGCCCGAATAACGAGTAAACCAGTGGATAGATTTTAATGAAATATTATAATGATAAATGGTTATCCCATATCCGGATTAACACATAGGGTACTTTTTACTGTGGAAAAATATCTTTTTCCTGAGAAATGATCACAGTTAGTATAAATTTCGCAGAAATATACTTAAAACTAGCGATCCTCGTTTTGCCCGGGGTTCGTCCCTAGTTACCCGCTTTAATACAAATTTTTACAAACTTTAAGTGTCTTACTTATTTATATCTAATCAAAAGCCAAAAATATGAGTATCAAGCTTCTAGCTTTAAAAGTCACGTAATTTCCATGCACTCTTTCATCCCCTTACAGCTTTTTTTTGCCGATGTCCTTTCTCAAGCTCTAGACCATTTGTGTACCAAATTTCATTTAAATCGGTTCAGTAGTTTTGGCGTGATAGCGCGACAGACAGACAGACAGGCAGAGTCAGTTTCGCATTTATAATATTAGTAAGGATGTACCTAAGTACGAACCTGACCGAAGCGATGATGAGTTGCTAATCGTACATACGACATTTATAATACTTATATCTTTTTAGTAACTTAAATCACTTATTCGTATTTGTTACATAATACTCCATATTCAAGAGGTGTCATCTAAAAATAAATATCGCATCACAGCAACAAAAAATCCATATAAGAACCGAACACGTGTAATGGTAAAACATAAAATAGATTTTTATGTCTTTTAAGTTTAATGTCAGTACTTATCTAAGATCTACCGAATATGGAACTTTACGATTGCTGATTTAATTTTCCTATTGTTTTTAAATTTTGTTAATGTTATTGTGTGATCATTTCAAATTAGTAGTTAAAGTGAAGGGTAAGATGACGGCAACTTAAATGAATGTTCACCTTCAAAAAAAAACTTAGATGGTACTTGTATTTTTATGAACCCAAAAATGGTAGCCTAGTAGTAACACTCTTGCTTAGGGAAGGAAGGAAGAAACACGCACTGGGCCAGCGCGGTGGACTATGGCCTGATCCCCCTCGTACTGAGGGAGGCCCGTGCCCAGCAGTGGGACGTTAAAAAGGGCTGATGATTAGGGAACCAAGAGAAGCGGGTTAAAGTCTTCTCACGTTCAAATTATCTTGATACTACTTGTGTTACAGTGTAGAAACTTGCATTTCTGAAAAAACCTAGTTAGTTTTAAAAAGATATATGAATTATGAAGCCCGCAAACCCGCAGGCTGATTACGTTTCAAGTCAAAAGTCGAACAACTTCTATATTATGAGTGATTCCCCATTTATGGATTAACGGTAACGTATTATTTGAAATAACTTATTAGTTACATAATATTATTAGTTATAGGATTAGATGGTTTACGTTTCAATCCACCCGCGATAGCGAAAATTGTACAATAATTGCTGTCCAATCTCAAAATCGTATTAAACTTAATAGTATTTAACTCAACTTAATCGTATTTGACTTAAAACTGCGGGTCGAGTCACGAGACGTTCTAACTTCTAAAAAATACTTAATCTAATTCGCGTCCACTCCATTTTAAAATCAAAAAGCTTCAAATGTTAGCTTTCTTATGTTTAACGGGTCATTAATAGAATAATCAAACAATTACCAAATTAATTAATACAAAAACCAATGAATTTATGAAAATTTATTAAGTTTAATACAATTTTGCGATTGGACAGCAATTATTTGTATGATTTTCGCTATCGAGGATGGATATGTCGGACTTGAGCAGCGTGTTTTACTATAACCCAATCCCTCTCACATTGAAGTCAGCAGAGGGACGTTGAAAAAAGGCTATTTACAAAATAAAAAATAAAAATATATGAGATGAACAATCCATATTTTTTATCCGGAAGTCCATGCTGAGCGCGTAGGCCTATAGGTTAGTAAATAATTGTGTAATATTTGCTATGACATCACACTACGTGTATTTACAATGATTGTAGATCTATTTTCGATTATTTAGGAATTTTGAACAATAATAAAACTTAAAATTAATTACTTAGTGTGTAACGGTGCTCTCTGCCAAAAGTTTGTAGCACAAAAATGAAAGACTTTCATACAAACTTACGAGAGCCCTTAGACCTCCTTAATCGGGACCTGTCGCAAAATCCGTTCTTAATGGTATGTAATAACTATAAACTACCTTTCATCTTTAGACCTATACGTCAAGCGGTTTGCAATATTTCGTGATAAATTAGTAACCTTCCGCTTTTTAAATATATTTACCTATTAATTATTTTTTATAACACGTATCTACAATCTTGTACTTCTTAAGTACTTTAGATTTAAATAAAGTAAAGCACTTAAAATTATAAAGATAAAATAGATTAGGCATAATATAAGTATTAGTTAATTTCATAGAAGCAAATTTGAATTCAAAAACCACAGATGACAAAATATGATTTGTAGTATATAAACACGTGTATTTTTAATTTTAGTATCTTGTAAATTATTGTTTTAATTATATAACATTAATTACCAAAATTAAGATTGAGAAATGCAGTTTTATCTTTTATAAAGATATGCGATAAAAAATACATCCATTCTTTGAATATAATTATTTTTAACAAAAAACAAAAACCGACTTCAAAACTAAACAAATCTAAACTAAAAAGTAGAAAATAATACTTTTAAGAACTTCGTTAATTTTGAAGTCGGTGCCAGCCAAGACGGATAGACTTATCTTGCCTTTGCAAGGAACTTTCGAACGGTATTTTGATTATGTTTACAAATATTATAGATATAGATTAATCGAATATGTGTCTATTTAAGGTTATTTTGCTTTGGCTGGCACCGACTTCTAAATTAACGAAGTTCTTAAAAGTATTATTTTCTACTTTTTAGTTTAGATTTGTTTAGTTTTGAAGTCGGTTTTTGTTTTTTGTTAAAAATAAATTATTTTATAATTTTTAACGGAAAGTAGATACTTATTTTGTTTATGTACAAAAAAGAATTTTCCAAATCGGTCCAGCCATCTTCGAGTAATGGGGAACAAACATAAAAAAAAGTCCCCAACGAATTGAGAACCTCCTCCTTTTTTTAGAGTCGGTTAATAAGATCCTGAAAGAATTTAACTATCGGTCTATAATTACGTATAATATTGAAAGAATTTTCTTTTAACTCCTAACCGTTGAGGAGTTGTACCTTCCATCATTAGCTCAACCACAGGAGATGATGATTATCAGACGCAAATATTTGAACAGCTTTAGAAAATATATGAAAAACGTAATATGTGCCTATAAAATTTGAGAGTTGTCTTCGATTTCCCTGGGATCCCATCATCAGATCGTGACTTGGTGACTATGGGACCAACTAGAAACTATACCCTTTCAAACAAAAAAAGAATTTTCCAAATCGGTCCAGCCATCGTCGAGTAATCGGGGAACATACATAGAAAAAAAAAAAAAAAAAAAAAAAAAAGTCCCCGACGAATTGAGAACCTCCTCCTTTTTTTGAAGTCGGTTAAAAATACTACCGACAAAAAAATGCATACGTGACTCAAGTTGCGTGTAACAGATTTCATGTTGAGATATAGGTACATATTAGGTACCTACTATACGATATGTGGTGACTTACCGTGTTTTTATACAGCAGGACATAATTATATATTTTATACATAACTAGCGACTCACCCTCGCTTCGCTCGGGTTCGTCCCCAGGTGTAACCTCTTTAGTATAGGTAGTTTAAAAGATTTTCCCGCTTTTCTGTTGACATTTTTCCTGAATTTTCTTTGCTATAAACCTCACGGAGCCCGAGACCTTTCCAACGAATGCAAATCCGTGGAAATCGGTTCGTGCGTTATATATATCGACTTGGGAAAAAGATTTAATTCGATTAAAAAAAAGCTATTATCAATGTATACAATTTTACTTAAGATACCATCCAAAATTTAATTATACGATTTACATAATTAAATTGTACGGTCTTTTTATACAAGATAACTAATTATGATAAGATAAATGCAAAGTACCTAATAAATGTTTGTGACAAAATTAATTAACCACAAAAGAAAACCTTTATTTTTATTTTTTACTTACTTGAATAAAAGTTTAAAACAACCAGCAATTAAGAAGAATGGTTTACCTGAAAACAAAACATATTTAAGATATTTTATAAAACGGTACAACGCCATCTATGAAGTGTATTGAGAACTTCGCAGTGAAAGCAGAAGGTTATTGGCTATTGCCAATAGTATATGTAGTATGACAACAGATGTCGCTTCTCGCCTTACAATGTAACATTATTTTAAATTTATCTTCACTTAAAAAAATAAATAATCCATACATTATAAATCATAACATTTATAAAATCTACGAAAATTAGCAAACGTTAAACTTTACTGTATGATGAGATATTTACCCCCAAAAAATCCTTTTTTTAACGTTGGGAAATGCATTAATTAACGCCTACCACCAGTGGCGTAAATGCATTTTCCAACTTATTTATTATTGTGGTAGTAAACCTCCCTCGTTTTGTCCATATGTCCCAAGATCTCTTACGCATTCAACTACGACGCCTCGACGGCAACCAAGGGGTTGCTCCACAGTACATTCTGCTATCACAGAAGTACCTGGAGCTAGCCACATGGCATACCGCCTATCGAAGAAGGCCACCTTCATACACGTTTCATTGCGACTGGTTTGCCGGACGCTACTGAGCCCTTCCACCACAACAAGATTGGAGGGATTAAAAAGTATCCTATTATTAGTTGATTTAGGACAAATTATATGTATTACGGAACCCTAAAAAGGGCGAATGACCCTTTAAATCCTTACTGTGCTACACCGTGAGAGTTTAATAACATAATATTTGAGCGAGAGTAATAAAAACATTTACTGTGTGAAATTTTGTTATAAATTTTATTACTTTTACACAGTAATTAAGGCACAATATATGTTTATTATATATTTTATGGCATTTTGTACAGGTTAGTTTTGTTTGCCGTTTGTAATTTTGGGCAATGTGTTTATTTACCGACTCAAAAGAAAGAGATAAAGGAAGACTTCTGGTTTATTTTGTGGGTAGGTAGGTAGGTAAGCAAATTATAAATTGGTTCTCATATCCTTTTTTGATAAATAGGTTACCATGCCAATTAAAAACCTCAATACTTATACACTTGAATTTAACATATAGAATAAAATACAAAAAGTAGTTTAGAGGTCTAGTTTTAAATATTATACTTTTTTTGAGTTTTTCTATCTTCTTCTTCTTCTTTTCAATTTAATTAGAAAAAAAATTGAAAATCTTCTTCTTCACATTTTTTTGTTTCGACATAAAATCATTAGAGAAGATTTACATAAACCAAAATAATCATTTACATGTATGAAACTACTAAAATGTACTTGTGCAAAACTCAAACCTATGTCCTAAAATATATAAATAGCTGGTTATATATATCTATCGCCATTTATTAAGTTGGCAACACTTCCAGAATCCCTGACCTCACTATTAAAGGCAATTTGTATGCCAACCGCATTCGTGAGAAAGCACTCGTTTTAAATTCTCGTTCATAGTTTTTTTTTAGTTTTTACCCTTCTCACGTAATATTGAGGTCGCGAAATAACGGCAATAGTTATGTTGAAGGATTATAAAGCGTTAAAACACATTTTTTATAGTTTATTGAAATTTTCTTGAGGTCTTTCCGCGGCTGTATTCACGTGTTACCTATCTAGTCGCGCATAATAATGAAGAAAAGTTAAATCCTTTTAATATATTCTGCTTATATATTTTAGAACATGAAATTATCACGAAAAAAAATCTAATCAAACTTAACGAGCACAGTTGTGAAATGTTTTCCTTTTCCCTTGCGAGTACGACAATTGATCACATCCCATTCAACGATGCAGTTAAAAAATAACTGCTCTAAGACATGTTGGTATAGTCACGGTTGTTAACGATTATGGATATCAAGCAAATATACTTAATATTTATACTCATACTAGCCGCGGTTTCACACGCGTTAATATTTTCGATCGCTACCAAACTTTACCGGATCACATTTTGGACATTGATAATAATTTATAAATTGCCGAAAAATTTCATCAAAATCGCTTCAGCCGTTTCAGAGTTCATACGAAGATTTTTTACACAACGCCAAAATTAAAACTTTTTTTTTTATGGGACAAAGGGGGCAAACGGGCAGGAGGCGCACCTGATGGTAAGTGATCACCTCCGCCCATGGACATCTGCAACACCACAGGGCTTGCAGATGCGTTGCCGGCCTTTCAGGAAAGGGAGGGAGGGAGGAGGAAGAAGGACGGGAGTAGGGATGGGGAGTGGGCCTTCCGGACTCTCACTCACCGGACGAAACGCGACAGCATAGCTGCCACTTCACGCCGGTCTTCTGTGAGAGAGTGGTACTAAGCGGGGCGTGCCGGCCCATTCGGCTGCTACCCGAAGGTAACAAGCATGGCACTACCACTTAACTACCACTCCGTGCTAATCTATGAACTTTTTAACAGAAAGACTTTGTAACTAAACTTAAACTGTCCATGGACTCGAACTCAGTTCCTTATATGTCGTACTTCGTAACTACTACACTACCGAGGCAGTTAAGGAAGTATTTTATCATGTAATGTGAGTTATAGAGTACAACAAAATTTACGATGGTATATCAGAATCATAATATTTAGTTATATAATCAGACATATACAGCTACTTCTTTCAATTTGTACTAACGGAGTTTACACACCAGCGCTAATCGTTGAAACGACCGTGTGAATCTTAACATTGCTTAGTATTCGATTCCTTAGCACTACCGGCTTTGAAAGACTTAGAGAGATGTTAGTAGAGAGGTATAGGCTTGGCGGTATTTAATAATTATAACCTTTGTTTAAATTATTTAACGTAGATATAGAAACTGTGAATTAAGTTATTTCTTAAATAAGGAGGATATTTAAATTATAATAGTAAATTTATTTTTATAGATATATAGCCATCCTTACCTTTAGTACACTACTTCCTAGTTTTTCTACTTTCTTCAGACAAATCTTTTAATTAACTTGATTTTTTTTTAATTAAACAGAATAAAAAACATCGTAACGATTAAAAGTAAATACCAAACTCAATCCTATTTGATAATAAAAAGTGGTAGCCCAGCGGTAACGCACTCGCTTGTATAACCGAGTGATGCCACTGATATTTTCATGTGCGAATCATTCATATCATGATTACCACTAGTCTTGCGGTGATTCTTTCACCTTCAGATTGTGAGGAAACCTGCATGTCTGTGAAAACTTAGCAAGTTTTCGTAAGACATTTGAAGTCCGCCAACACTATATACAGTGGACTATGGCCTGATCCCCCTCGTTCTGAGGAAGGCGCGTGCCATATGCCATACATATTAAATCGTAATATACAAGCGAAGCCGCGATCCATAACTAGTTTCCAAACATCACTAAGAAATACTGAGAATCTTAGAATTGTCAATGAACGGCCATCGCGTGCAAAGAACAATAGTTAAAATTAACAAATTAAAGTGATTGTACAATGGTAAGCATTAACGTTCCCATTAGAAAAATTACATATAATATGTATGTGATTGATATAATTAGATGACGACTTTGAACTGTTTTATCTTTGCCTATTCATCTTCTTATCTAATAATATAAAAATCTCGTGTCACAGTGTTTGTTATCGAACTCCTCCGAAACCGCTTGACCGATTTTTATGAATTTTTTGTATACATTTGGTACGTCTGAAAATTAGTCGTAGGCTATGTTTTATTCCGCTAGATGATAAGGGTGGCCTACTCCAGATTTTTTTGAGATCATTAAGTATTTTTTTTTTATGATTTGACATCTAAAAATACTTATAAGCCTAATTTTCATCCTTCTACTACCAACCCCTGTTTTGTAATACTGACTAGAACGCGGGCGGGCGCGAGCGCGAGCCGCGGGAATTGCTAATATATATATATATATATATATATATATATATATATATATATATATATATATATATATATATATATATATATATATATATATATATATATATATATATATATATATATGGGTGATTCTTCAAAATTTGGTTAACTTGGTGTTAGCAGCAATTTTCACATATTTATATCAATTTTATCTAATATTCGCAACTACTAGGCAATATGCGAATGTTCATGTTATTTGGTCACTCACTTTGATTTATATCACAATATTTTTTAGTTCCGAAAATCGCTTATTCCTACTCTAAATATCAGTCCCTAGCCATGTAAGATCTCCCAAATTCAGTAGGCATTTCACTGTTATTTTAATTCTACATAATGCTTTGATTTAATTCGACTTAAACACGTTTACTATTACATTACTAACCTTGTTAATACTATTTAATTTTTAACAACAATACTTTTTTATCACATTAGTTCAAGTCAAAAAGTGTAAGCGTTTAAAAGTATCAGGCCCTAGCTGTTTGTGAAATTCAAAAATACGCGACATCTAAACATAAGGCGTTTTTCATAACTAACTTAAGCGAAAGCATCGATGTTGAGTAAGATAAAAACACGACCAATACCGCGTCAGCTATCTTGTTTTTAGTGCGGTCGCCGACTTTGTTGTGGAAATACGTGATGTGCCAGTCAAACTCTCAGGCCCTAGGTAAGTCGTTTTAAAGATAGTTAATTAATAATTGATCTCATTACTTATTGTAAACTTGGGTTTTGTCTGCCTTGTTGTTTTTATCACCTGCTGGTTTTGATGTTTACTTTAAATAATAAGTTACTTTTGATTTTGCTTTGATTCGTCAGTCCCTAGACCGTCAGGCCCTCGTCGTAAGTGTGACTAAGGGCTGATGCCCGGTCTAGGGACTGATTTTCATACTGTTTGATCGGTGGTTTTAAACGTAAAATCCGTATATTTGTTATAGAATATGGCGCTTAGAAAGAAGACATTACAGTCCAAAGAGGAACTCGCATAATAATTTGAACAGGCAAAAAAAATATTGGAAAAATAAATAATGAATCCGTTTTACTGGTAGAGTACATAGAAAAATAACGACAGTATCTTACGGAAAAAAGATAAAGGAAATGTGTCAAGGACATGACTCCACGTGAGCTCAGAAGAGTTGGAAAAAAAACGGATGCTTAAGAATAGATTTGTTAACAAAATTTAATTAGGTACACCATTTTGGACATTACCTTATTCATTAACAAGAGTTAGATACCCATTACTTAGTAATATAAAATTCTTACGATATTGGTACGCGATGGACTCTGATACTACCTACTATCCGTTCTTAACGTTTTGTTTTAAATATGTGACATTTCTTAATTCAAAAGAGAGAATAGTTTATAATATCATGTTTAGTCTTTACTTAAATGAAAAAAATAACAAATTTCACATCTTGAGAAGGATTTCAGAAAGACAAACTTAGACAGGGTTCTCTCCAAACTACAAATTCTATCCCCAAGCCCTTCTCTTTTTTTAAGTCAGCCAAAAACAGTTACCTATACGGTGTGGAAGTAAACGTTTCCTTATTCCTTAATAATAGGAAGCTCTCTTAAAAATGGGGACGTACTCGCACTTGTTATGTCATCGGTCATGTAACGTCAGGATGTTGCCCATTCGGATCGCCATATCTCATCTCGTTGAATTTGTATCACGGTGTTATTACGCACGTTGAGTAGAAAATTAGTTTATAGCAGCAATACGAAAATGAGGGTTCTTTGATCATATAATTGTATATTCGCGATTTACCTTCGCTCCGTTCGGGTTCGTCGCTACGTAATTTAGCTAACGTTTCTCAGAGATGAGATGATTTCCCGCACTAAAAAGTATGCTATATGACATTTGTGTTGATCCGGATAACCAACTAACATCCATAGATCAAGTAAAAAAACCTGTTTTTTTATTTAATCTATGCTACCATCATAACATAACATAACATAACTTGATAACAAAATTTATCAAGGTCTATCTAATGGTTTTCTCGTAAAGCAGTTACAGACAGACAAAACCTAAAAAAAACTAAAAACTATAAATTCAACCACTGTATCAATAACAATAAATATCTATTTCAGTTGAGATGTTATTAAAAAAGGTAGTAATATTTTTTTTACCTTAAAAAGCTTTTAACTTCATTATAAAACCTATTCGTAAGTTAGAAGTATAAGTTAAATAATTTAGTAAATAACTAATTAGCTCTACTGAACTTGTTTTTATTTCATTAGTTCAAAATAATTTAAAAAAACAAGTCAAACATCTTTATTGTTTGTTTTGTCCGCGGCCTCGTTCACATCATTTATTTATGTTTAGTTCCTCCTAAGTATATCATAATATTTTGATAATACAACTTCTTTCTTAATTAAAATTTATAAGGTTGGTACTTACCACCGGTAGGTACTTCCAGAAATCCTAAATAAGGTATCAAGCGGTGTCGCAAGCAAGAGCTAGTTTGAAATTATACAGACAGACCGCTCAACATGACCTTACTATATGTATATGTTTAGTTAGCACTTAACATTTCGGTCACTAATGAGACACTCAAAAAAAAACAAACCAACATCGTAATATTAGTATAGAAAAGGATGAAAGATATTCGAAAACATCTTATCCTTCACCTTAAAGGTTAAATGAAGCAAGGTGACCAACATTCTTAGAGTCCAAAAATAATTAAATGTCCAATAGAATTCATTAAGGAACTAGTTAATATTTAACATGATTTATAGAACCGTTAAGCGAGTGAATGAGAGTAATTTATATTACGACTTCTATGATTGTTTCAATTTTGGACTTTTTACGCTAATGTTTACAATTGTTACAATATTTTTTGAAAATCTTATTAAAATAGTAATTATTATCAATACAAAGAGCAAATCTATAGTTTTTAGAATTTTTGTTTGTTTATCCATCAGTCTGTCAGTCTGCCTGCAAAAACATAATGACTACACAGATTTTGATGAAATTTAATATGATAGTTGGTAACAGATAGTTAGTAAAATACACATATATGGATAGTTTTAAATACATACATATTATAAATATAAACATCCATGGATTAAAAAGATTATTATAAACAGATGGAAACGAAATGAATGGCCCAGCGAGACTAGAACCCGCGACCGCTGGTACAGCAAGTAGGGTCACTAGAAACTGACCAAAGGTGTCCTCAATATTAAATAATTAATACATGTACGAGCGAAACTGCATGTAACAACTAGTATTCAAATCATTTCAAAAGCCAATCCAATAAAGGTCTTAAATCATGATTGATTTCTTTAGAAGTCTGATGTCATCATGATGAGACTGGCCACACGGTAATCGTGTTATGATCGCATCGTACATTCTATTAAAAGTCATTTTGTTGAAGACACTCGGACTCTATATAGTATGAAGGTAATATATCAGGAGATTACATTTGCGTGACATTGACCGTACTTGCTCTTTGATTTTTAACTCTATAATAAGGCAGCCTTTTTAATTTTCCGCTTCTTAGGATCTTACAGCGATCCCATCTAAGTAATAGCCCAAACTACTCATGTCTTTCCCAGACGTGAAGTTTCGTTCAGTAGGTATATTATTCTTCACCGTAAAGCCAGTGATAAAGATATTGAAGATGACTTGTTTAATTGATGTTTTAATATTTTGTACAACAATTAACGACGTAAATCTACATACCTAGATCATTTTCTCTAGACTCTAGACTCTAGAGAAGGCTTTTAAGTCCAGATTGCCTTTGTTCATCAGGTTAGACTCCATTACATCTTTAGTATAAAAAAACCGAACGTACTTACTATACGTTAATTAGGCGATAATAGATTGACGTCATTGTAGACTAAGCTTGCGTATATGTAATAGTACATGAACCCCTAGTTTCAATGGAAATATCATACAAAAATACCTTTGATATGATTAAACAGTAATTGGGCGAAATTTGTACATGAAATTCAAACAAAAAAGGTCTATACACTATATATCAATAATATTTTTGCCTATTTGCCTGTTTGAATGTTCGCGTTTAAATCAATAAGAACTAAACCGATTTTAACTAAATAAAAACTTTGTGTAGAGATAACTTATTAAGCGATATATTTTACTACTCAACCAGAGTTGTAAAATTGTAATAAGATGTCACAGTTTTGTCGTATATAGGTAAATTCATTAAAATCTATACCATTATGAAAAGCTAAAGAGCTTTTGCATGAATAATTCATTTAAAAAAAAAATGTTAGTTTTATTTATAGGCTACCTATCATATAATACAGACAGACAGCTGAAAATAAGCTAACGATATATGTTTAATTAGCACTTAACATTTTGGTCACTAATGAGATTATTTTTATAGCGCCTACTACGCTTCAATAAAGCCGTCTACAAGGACACAAATATGACGTAAAAATAATATTTGTATTGCTACGGTTGATTTAAATTGATTTGACCTTTTAAAGCTTTTGTATGTTTTTTTAGTTAAACATAATAATTAATAAGCTACTTATTATACATTACTAGCGGGACCCGCGGCTTGGCTCGCGCTAAAAATACAAAAAATATTTTCACCTTTATTTATGGTTATAAGTATTTTTTGATGCTAAGAAATATAAAATCTGGGGAGGGCCCGTATCACCCAGGGAGATAAAAATTGACCTAGGCCTATTCTCAGACCTACCAGATAATACAAAAAAAAAACATAAAAATCGGTCAAGCCGTTTCGGAGGAGTTCGACAACAAACACTGTGACACGAGATTTTTATATATTAGACGTAACTATGTATTTACCTAAAAAAGATATATTACGATGTAGAAAAATATCGTGAAGAAACTTGTACACTGCATATCAATCGGAGCTAACGGAATGTTTTCAAGACATATGTAGTCCGCTAACTCGCCAGCGTGCTAACTCGCAGGACTATAGCCTGATCCTCGTATTGAAAGAAGCCCATGACCACCAGAAGGACGGTAATAAAAAGGGGCTGCATACAATGCTCGGATTTTTTTACTATAATAGAAATAGATTCTTACTATATTTCTCAGATATGAAATAGTTTCTCACAGTAAAAAGACTATAGGTTCGGCCTCTGTTATAATAATAGGTAATAATAATAAGTAATTCAATAAAAATAAATATATTTTTCCAGAAATATATTTAGATGTACAATTTCGACATATAATTTTATCATAAATATTAGATTATGATTTACATAATATACCTTATGTTATCACTTTTATATTTAAGCTGGAATTTTATCATTTTATCAGTAAGTTCCTTGCGATTGTCTTGTTCAAGGTATAATCTATACATAATAAAACAAATTCCCACGTACGCGCCTCTTTGTCTGGTAAACTCAAAAACCAATATTTATGATAGATCTATAAAAACTCAACATATTTCGATGTGATCTGCAATCTATCATCATTCATCTGTTTGCGAAAAATAACTAGTGCTTGATTCTTCTTAAACACCATTAATTAATCAATATGGCATAAAAAAACTTTGCTTATAATATGATATAATAGTATGGATGAATTATACATATTTTATCATTGAGTCAGTCAAAAATTCATTCACCAGCTAGAATGCTAGAATATTTTATATTTTTTAACCTAATAGTTATTCATATTAACGTTTGGCTCAGTTGGTAGTGACCCTACTGTCTGCGCCAGCGGTCGCGGGTTCGAGTCGCGCAGGGCGCATTCATTTGTTGAGCACGAACGTTTGTACTCAAGTTATGGGCGTTTATATTTATAATATGTATATATTTTAAACAATATATGTGTGTAAAACATATCAACTATCTGGTATCTCTAACACAAGCCTCGTAGTTTACTACGGAACTAGATGGCGCTGGTGTAATAATGTCCCAACATATTTATTTATTTATTTATTTATTTATTATTTATTATATTTTTGTAAACATATACTTAAGCATAGCCTTATTGAATTCAAGAATAGAAGAACAGTCCCTACCTACGAGTATAATTTACTATGATGAATATCAAAATTATTTAAATTTGCGATATCGCTTAGATATTGGTACAGCCAAATTGGCTTAGAAATATCGCTACATACTTTCTGTCCCTTACTAAAATGTCACCATTGCGATACAAGCGACTACTATAACCTTTATTAATAACTTATCTCGGTCTGAAATCAAATCTGTGACCTCCGGCTTAGAACCAGAGTCTCATATCAATCAGGCAAATGATAAGTATATGAAACGCATAAACAGCATCTGGTCTTATTTAAACTGACTGATAACACTGATAACTTTAACGCTTAACAAAGATTAAACGAATGGCGGTTATAGCAGGTCGTTAGGTGTAGATAACGATAGGCTTAAGAGTTTAACACTTCACTAGGCTCTACACTATAAGTGGTGGCTTTCTTTCAGTAAGCCGTAGGATAGGCGTGAAACAGTTTTAGCCATTAGTAAAACATTAATTGATTTTTAAGTACTTACTCACTTTTGTGTTCTCCCTGCGTACCCGCAACGGATATTGCGTGAGGTTTTGTATGTGTTTATGTTTTGTATTCAAACAGTTGTAGGTAGTGGGTACATATTATAGGATATATTTAACGTGAAATCAGTTAATTCAGATATATACAAATAAATAAAATTGAAGTGTTTCATTGTAACATACTCAACAGATACTTTTTAGGTACTAAATGCGTATGTCGTTACTAAATATGTATGGTATGAGTACCTACTTTTTTTTAAAAAAAAACCAACGTTAAATAATAAATATAGTATTCTAGTAGTCAAGCCCTTTCAATTTCCTTTAGGTAACAAATACCTTGACATTGAGGGATACATTGAGGGAGCTGTGAAAAAAATATGTAATCCGCCATATTGTAGCGGCGGCCATCTTGGACCGATTTTCCATCAACATAGCTAAGAACACTCCCGACTTATTCATCTTTCAAGCAAAAAAAAAAAAAAACAAAATCAACATCGCTTCATCTGTTCGGATGCTACGATGCCACTCACAGACAGACATACACACACACATCCAGACACGTCAAACTTATACACACCGTCGTTTTTGCGTTAAAAACAAAGCGAGAGTGAGTCGCTATAGTAGATTAAAATCTTGTTTTGAAGCAATAACACCAAAAACATTTCTATTTTATCAGATAATACTATTTAAATCGTCTTTGTTTAAAACAGAAATCTTATCTTAGCCATATTTGCCTTAGAACATGTTAGAGTCGGAACTTGTTACTTTGATGTGTGTTTTGTATGAAATATTATTTGTATGATCTGATTTAAACGATAGACGATAAGATTATATTGCGTAATTTGACTATTGCCTGAAAATAGATTAATACTTGTCCCTTACACGTACCTATTCATGTATCCTTTTTAATAGTAAAGTTTATAGTTTAAAGTTTAAACCATTTTCTTTGTATAGAAATCCAGCTTGCAAGCATAAATTGGCAGGTTTAACAGGGAATATACTGCTTTAAAGAACTTCGACGAGATAAAGACGTTTAGCTGCGTTTTGAATGACAATATCTACCTCTGGATACCTAATCTGATGATGCCAACTACTAATGTCAATTGACTACGGCGCTTAGTCAATCAAACTGTACACTACACAAATTGATATAATCAAACAGTTTAATTCGAATTCAAAAAACTTGCTTATGCGTCAAATCAAAATGATTCGGTTTAGTTCAAAAAAAAATATCGCTAACTCAAGTTTTTTTGAGTTTTAAAAAGTACCGCCTTAAAAGAAAAATTGTCATGCAAACCCCTGTTTTATATTTGGCCACCATACTATCTTTAGATGCTATACCGCCTTGACTCCCACCAATATCATCGACTTTGCATGTTCTTAGAACTTTTGCATACATAATTATCAACGTATCGCGAAAGTAAAATAAAGGATGGCGTGTAATAAGCAGATAATTACTGTTTATTATACATGAGACAAAACGTCCCTCATTGTTGTAACAGACTGACATCGCAAGTTACATGAATTATTACGTAATATACATATTAAGTAATTACCTATGTATTTTCTATTAAAATAAGCAAAGAGGTGTGATATAAAAAGTAAAAACATCAAAATATTAAAAATAATGATTTTCCTTAAATGACGTCGAACTGAGTTACAAGGCTCTAACTGCGATGTATGTACTCGTACATAACAACCAACATGCGAGTTATTATTTTTGAAATTACATGTTTGCTCTACAGACTCCATGTATAAAAATTATGGTCGTCAAAATATTAAACACTAGCATCTTGACATAGAAACAAACTCGCTTCCCGCGTTTGTACGCTTACTTACGATTTTCACCAATAGATAGAGTGATTTAAGAGAAGGTCTAGGGAAATAGCGCATAAGATATTTCAGTGAAAGCTGTACTAATCGTTAAAACGTATCTAGGAACGAGGTAACGTCGCAACTTATTTAATAATACCAAAGCCTATAAAACATTTAGTCGGCCAACAGACGTGACAGCCCAAGCTGCCATCCACTAAAGACACGTATAAACATTCCCAAGCAAGTGTATAGCACAGCTTAAGCTGTCCTGTCACGTTCGTTGGCCGACTATATGTTTCACAGGCTTTGATAATACTAAAAAATATACTCGAATTGAAACTCCATTTGAGTGTACATTTTAGTATTTATTTTAATGTCAAAAAACTGTACGGAATAGCAAATAAAGGAATTGTAGTATTAACAATTATTAATGTTAGCATTCTATTAATAATCGATAAGATATTCCTAAAAATAACTTGTGATGCTAAAAATATTTTTATTTAGAATGTTAAGCAAAATGATTTTGGAATTTAGTAATATTATCAAACATTTTGCATGTTTTATATTATTTTTATATTTTTGTGCTAAAAAGTATAATTTATTACTTTTTTAATATTTTTGCTTCAAAAAATTGCACATTATAATATGTATTATAATTTATAATGGTCGTCGAACCCGCTTCCGAACGCAAAATGCAAATCAAAGAACCAATTGACCTCGAGCTGATTCGATTAAGACATTATGAGTGGTCTAAGTGACAGGCTTTCATAAATCATACTCAGACTTACATTAAATATTGGAAAATCTTATTGAAATAGTCATTATTATCTATATCTATAGTTTTTAAGATACTTGCCTGTCTATCTGAGGCTGTATAAAGAGATAACCGCCAGACAGATTTTGATGAAATTTGCTATAATAATAGCTGGTATCTCATCTCTGAGAAACACGTCATAAATTATAGCTTAATATTAATTTAATTTTCAATTAGAAATTGAATTAATGGCCGCCGTGCAAGACGGATTTTCTTGTAAGCGTTTCTTATTTACCTTGTTTGTATTACCCCGACTGTCCTGTTTTTTTGTGTTATAAACAAGTTTTTTATTATATCCGATCTATTTCATCCTAATAATTCCTTGATATCTTCATCATAATTAAATTATTCGTACACTGGTAAAGTTTAAGTACATTGTTAAGCTATTGACGTAATTACATATTCGTTATTAACATCATCTTTATAATTTTTAAACATACCTACTATCGACATTTCATTGTTATTACAGTCCGTATGAATAATGCGACTATAACTCCTATGACCCTATAAAACATAAGATACGGCCACTAAAATGTAAACTATTAATGTCTGTCCATATTACAATAATAAGAACGCTAAAAGGAATGCGTCTTTTTAATTTACTTACAAATATTGCTTATTTGCTTTTATTTACTATACGTAAAGTGGACTTATAAAATTATAATGTATAGGCTAAATTCAATTATTAAATATCGTTATGTTATCCAATAAAATAACGAAAATCGCCATTTTGTTTAACTTGCACCATACAAAGTGCAGATAATAACCGAGTGGGTGGTCATTTGTGAACAATACCAGATTTCGGTATCGCATCTTTTTCTTATACGTACTAGTTATATACGAGTACAATGCATGGCCATTGTTGGACAGTGAGATGTTATCGTTCACTAATTTAATTAAGATTATTTCCATTGTATACCGAAAACTCTTTTAGATAATCATGACTTGAGTCGTGACAAAAATACTTTTTGATTAAAATTATAATATGACGAAATTTGGTTACTTATAGACAGGCGTTTTTTGTCACTTCTTTTTTAGGGGCACGCAAAATTTTTTTCTAAAAAAATTAATTATTTTATCTTTGGTAAATTAATAAAATTGATTATTACTTTTTTTTTCAAATTCTTTACATTTTTCAGTTTTTATAGCAATTTTTTGATATCGCTGATATGCCCGCGTGCCCCCACAAAAATCCCGGCTTATAGGTATAGTAATCGTGTTGTTAATTTAATTTCTACTAACTAATAAAAAATCATAAAATCTTTCGCACGATACTGTCTTAAAGATATTTTAAACTACGTCAAAATATTTACCCTGCCTTACCCTACCTTACTCTACTAAACACGTAATAAAATTGCGCAATGTAGTGCGTGATTGCACTATTTTCAAAATAATAACTCAATATGAGTTGTCCTATTTCAAAGCTTTGTCATAAACAGATTACATTTAAACAAAGTATGTTTGCGCAGGGGCCCTTTAATCTCGTTATCTCCAAGGCTCATCAGACGACATTATTACTAGATCACCTTGTTACGTGATGGACAACATTTTATAGTTTTTGGAAGGTCTTACAAAGTGGTGTTTTTAAATTTCCAGAAAATTTGAAAAAAGAATTATGTTTTTCTCACAATTATCTTGTTATTGGCCATATTTTTTAATTAATTATATAATTAATAACTTACCTACTGCCTAAATACTTATATACAACACATTATGAATTCGTACCTACTTATATACAACCTGTATTTCTCGCGGCGTTCTCTAGGCGAATCTAACGAAGTATGAATCATTAAAATCGTTTAATCCGTTTTAGTATGGGGGATTGGGGTAACATAAGATCAATCATATATTACATAGTAAATACAGGTTAACAGTTTAATTTAGGTACTTTTAGGCGATACCGCAGTCGTTATAGATCTGACATTTTAAAAGTAAATTCAGCTAATGGAAGATACACCCTATAAACCATCACTAACAACATTTATAAATAAATAAGTATATCTTTGTACATCAAAAAATTTGTAAGAATTTATAGATATAGTCCTAATTACTTCTAGTCATCCGTCATCCAATATCCAATAAAACTAGAAATTCCGAATAAAACAGTCACTTGATATTTTAAATTGTTGAGCCTTCTACAAAGCCCATAGATTTTATTGATTAAACGGTATACCTTGTACCAACTAGCGCAATCGTTTGAAAAGCAAAGACCAAGTATCAAGAAAGTAAAGGTCGAGCCAATCCCATTGGGTTGTTGTTAGTGGTACTACACTTACCAAATAAAAGAACTTAGTAAAATAATCATGTTCACTGTAAAGTTACCTTTATTCCATATTGCATTCATAAAAGTCAGGATTATAAACTTCTCAATCATATTATTCGTTTAAATTTTGGTTTGAATTTAAGTGCATTTATCCTCAACTAGCGACTCACCCACGCTTCGCTTCGTTCGTCCATAGATTTAGCGCGAGTGAAGCCGCGGTTTCCAGTAGTATGTAAATTTCCGTAAATGTATGCAAAAACTTGCAAAATTTTAAATAATATATCCAAAATTTTAAATTACACAATATGAATCATTCAACACAACAATACGTGCATCAAATCGGAATACAATATTTATTAGAGTATGTGAAATTGAGCGGTGGAACAAGTGAATGATGATATCTTACACTTTTATGAGGCGGTACAATTATCTGTTTAATGTACGTATGGAATCACGACTTGAATATTTTTTTTTAACAGAGGTTATTAGATGCATATAAATAACCACGCAGAAACGCGTGCGAAAACCATAACATTTATACTATCTTATGGTAAAATTTATCTAAAAAACATTAATACCTACATAATAAAAATTTAAACCATTTCAATTTTATTGGTTATGGTTTCAAAACGTGCCAGTAAAGCACGGGGTAACAATTGCTTAGGGTCCAAGAAAATCACTTAAAGAAATTTAGCCTATTAAATGTAATCATTATTTATTTTATTAAGTTGTTATGAATTCAAGATTTATTTTATTTATTTAGTACACTACGTAACAATTTACGCGTGGTTTAAGTTAAACACACACCTTTATAAAATTCACATTTTCCATTCTACATAGATATATAATAAAGTTCTAACTGATTTGAATCTATAATTTGCTATGAAATAGCTAGTAATCCGGTTTTTCCGGGCATTTTCTACTACGTGGTAGGTACTTTTTACTGCTCAACCAAAACAATCTGTGAGAAATCAAATGTAACTTTTAAAACGTACCTAGAAAAGGACACGAGCGAAGTCAGGGTGAGTCGCTAATAATTTTACATAGAAAAAATTCTTTTAATCCAATTTCTTACAATATAAGTAAAAATAATATCTTCTATTAATTAATAACAGTTTTCGCTTTCGCCTATACCTTAAACTAAACATTCTATTGCATAAAACCGATCCGCACACCGTGACGGCCACTTTCTTGGAGTCACTCGCTTGTGACTTGCAAATACGTTTGATAATACCTTAATTTGTCAATGACATAATTATTTCACTCATTCAAATTATAGTGCTGACTTTTTAATTGCTTTACGATAACAGTTATCGATTAAATAAATTGTGAAGTAACTTAATCAATTAAAAGAGAAACAATAAAAAGTAGTAGTTTATGTACCTACATATTATAAAGTGTTATTCTTTTACTTTGTTTACTATTGAACTCTTTTAATGACTTCTATCGGTTTTTGCTAGCGATTCTGCTAGTATCGTCGATTTTTGTTTTAATTTTTTCAAATTAGTAATAACCAGGTTTTATTATTCCTTTAATAACTGGTAAATCCAGGCAAAACCCGGCACGCTTCGCTGGGAGTAAGTTAAAATAAATTAAACGGTTTTTATAATTTTCTAATAAAATAAAAGTAGCCTAAGTAACTCCTTATAACTTTAGCTATCTGCGAGTGAAAGTCTCATCAAAATCGGTCCAGCCGTTTCAGAGATTAGACGGAACATGCAGACAGACACAAATTTTAATAAATTATTTTTAACAAAAAACAAAAACCGACTTCAAAACTAAACAAATCTTAATCTTAAAAGTTCTTAAAAGTATTATTTTCTACTTTTTAGTTTAGATTTGTTAAGTTTTGAAGTCGGTTTTTGTTTTTTGTTAAAAATAATTTATTTTAGAAAATTTTGCGGAAAGTAGATACCTACTTATTTTGTTTATGTAAAAAAAAAGAATTTTCCTAATCGGTCCAGGCATCTTCGAGTAATGGGGAAAATACATAAAAAAAGTCCCCAACGAATTGAGAACCTCCTCCTTTTTTGAAGTCGGTTAATAAGAGCCTGAAAGAATTTAACTATCGGTCTATAATTACGTATAATATTGAAAGAATTTTCTTTTAACTCCTAACCGTTGAGAAGTTGTACCTTCCATCATTAGCTCAACCACAGGAGATGATGATTATCAGACGCAAGTACTTGAACAGTTTTAGGAAATATATGAAAAACGTAATAAGTGCCTATAAAATTTGAGAGGTGCCTTCGATTTCCCTGGAATCCCATCATCAGACCGTGACTTGGTGACTATGGAACCAACTGGAAACTATAAAAAAGAATTTTCCAAATCGGTCCTGCCATCGTCGAGTAATCGGGGAACATACATAAAAAAAACAAAGTCCCCGACGAATTGAGAACCTCTTCCTTTTTTGAAGTCGGTTAAAAATTATATTTTTATGTAAGTACCTACTGTATATACATATACTTTCATATGCATTTAGTGAAAAGCTATTAATTTTAAATAACAAACAGACACTAAAAATATGTCACTAAACTGTTACGTAAGTAATAATTTAGGTGATATTGAATACCAATAAAATTTTTACTTTACTAAAAACGACATTGATGAAAATTTTGGGCATATTGTCTAATATGTTATGATAATAATACTATCGAAACGGAGACCAAATCTATAGCTTTTAGAATTTTTGTCTGTCTATCTGGGAAATGGGAATGCAATGTCTCGATGGGTCGCGAGAACACCACTGAACAGGTTCTAATGAGTTTTGGTATGATGCTGGTTTTTTTAGTCGATATAGTAGATAATAGAGTACTTTTTTTTACTAAGCGGTATAATAATAATCGTTCAACCGTTGCCAAGAACCCAAACGGAGCGAGGACAAGTACACAGTACAATAGTTACCTATAAAAATAGGAGAGGAAATCAATAACATGTTTATAAAGATAAGCTTAAAGTTTAATTGACACAAAAAATCGAACTGGCAACTTAAGAGATACATAAAACCGTCAATTACAATAATTAATTATATGTGGGATACATAACGATCAATGGCTGACAGTGATGTATTTAAAAATTAGTTCCGACCTACGACAACGATGGTGGGCAAAGAGTATAATAACGCAGACTCAGACGTACTCGTACATAATGTTTTTTTAACTTCCCGATTAATCTATACATACTATTGTATTGACTATTTTTTAGAAAATATAATTGACAGTCAGTCAGAACAGTCATTATTATTGATACAGAGGTCAAATTTATAGTTTTTACCATTTTTGTCTGTCTGTCTGTGACCACATCACGAAAAAACCACTATAAATAAATATAAATATATTGGGACATTATTACAACAGCGCCATCTAGATCCGTGGTAAGCTACGTAACGTGCTTGTGTTGCGGATACCAGACAGTTGATATATTACACATATAAGTGTTTAAATACATACATATTATAAATATAAGCACCCATGACTGGAGTACAAACATTCGTGATTAGCAAATGAATGCCCCCAGCGGGACTCGAACCCGCGACCACTGGCGCAGAAAGTAGGGTCACTACCAACTGAGCCAAACGAGTCGTCATAGATAGATTTTGATGAAATTCGATATGATGATAGCTATACACCCGGATAGGTTATCCGGGTCAACATATAAGAATTTCTACAGTGAGAAAATATTCCATTTCTGAGAAATTAAATAAGTTCGAAATTTAATTTGGCAGAATCCGTCTATATGTAACATATACGAGTATATAAATAATGCATTAGAAGCTTTTCATTGAGACTTCAGAGTTCAGACGCCAGTCTGCCGCCGTTAGAATGACATTACATAGCAAGTAAATTGAGCTGTCATAAACTAAATTAGTTAAAATTTAAACTTTCTAGTTTAATTAATGATGATGTAATAGATAGTGAAAGTTTGAAACTCTACAGTAATTTTTATTTGTTTTATAACTTGTTGTAATTTACTTTTGTTTGTTATTGTACTTACTGCTCTTATTATTAGAAAAGCAAGATTATCGTGATCAACAGAAAAACAATTGTAAGTTATTTGTAATAGTAGTATACTACTCGTAGCAGAACTCGCGATTTTGCTTGCGTTCAAACTTCCAATATCTATCAATTTTAGAGGATCACCCTCTGGGGTGATCTGATAATTTAATCAAAATTTCTCCAGACGTGTTGGAGTCCATAAGGAACATACATACACAATATCGATTATTATATATGTATATTATATATAGATAAATATCGATGTCAGCTGATATAAAATAAAATACATTTAAATGAAGGCATCAGTATAATAAAATTAAAATGAATCTAAATAATTAACGCTGTTTCATACAAATTATAATATTACTACAGATTAATATAGTAGAAACAATCGAAATCCGAATCCGAAACCAAACACATCAATGATTAAACTGTCGCATCTGTTATTCTCATTATATTGGGCTAGGTCATTGACTCGAGCGTATGTGGACGACAGTGCTTTTTGTTTTCATTCAACTGTGAACCTGTTCGCATTGTTACACATTAACTATTATATTGATTTTCGAACAAGTGCGCTTTAGATTGAATTGTAATAACGAATGAATGTCGATGAACGAAGGAAATTCGAAATTTATTTTTTTGAAAAACCAATATGCCTTGCTATTTTCTAAGGACGCAGCAAACAGTTTACACTTTACACTTTTATAACCAAAATAGCAACTCACCCTCACTCTGATTGGATCCGTCCCTTGCGTATCAAGGGTATTTTGCGTATTGCGTATAAACGATTAGTGTAGATTTCTCAAAATATATATAATATGCATGTACTTATTATACAATAAAGGTCTACCTCTTGAATCAATTTGTGTATTGATCACGAATGCGATATTTTTTTATGACAAAAGGAAAATGTTGTTTTTTTATGCAGAATTTTTAATTTATTTTGTGGAAAAAATCACTATTTATAAAAATTACAATGTAAAACAATTTTTTTCTAATTTCATTTGAATTGGCATATAAGACAATGTAAAATTCGAAAAAGTCAACGAAAATCTAACTTCATCAATAATTGCAGTATCGTGACGTCTAAGCGAATGGACACGTTAAACGAGCAAATGACCGATAAACGCTGTGAGACTCAAGTACAGTAATTGCATCGGTTTTGCATCGATCGGTTTTATGACGTATCGTTAGGTTTTATAGTTCGATACTTGTATTTGCCAGATATCGTTAAGTGATAGATAGTTTCGAGTAGTACACAACATAGAAGTTGTGTAAGATTTCTAAATAATCTTTATTAGAGTTTAATTTTATATCATATTAATATATATTTAATGTTGTATTTGTCCTTATGTCTCCAGATTAAATGTAATAGCTTATTTAAATACCTAAGATAAATGTAATAAACTTATTAAATTAAAGTAACAGAGATTTTAAGAGGTTTACAAAAAAAAATGTCTATTAATAATTACCATATTTAGTTCCAATTTTCTAATCAATTCTAGTTTTCACTAAGGCGTTTCATGTAAACTAGTTTTGACTAGTTAAAACGTGTTGTAACTGAGAACGGGTTTTAACTGTAACATATATAGTTTATATATACTTTTAATTCCGCTGGGCATTAATTTATGCGCTAATGACGAATGTTTGTACAACAGTCATGGGTGTTTATTTATTTACGAGTATGTATGTATACAGTATAGATACAACCAAAATTGCAAAGTAAAGTAAGTTATGTAACTTAAAACTACTTAAACTACTTACCTATTGGATAGGTACTTTTAAACGATATTTGAATACGATTACGACTTTATAATTATGGATGAAGAGCGATATTGCTTTTTTTCATACATAATATAATTGCAATCAAGATCTTGTTTAAGCCAGAAAGCTGTTACAGTTAATTTCTAATTTTATTCTGATAAAATAATTATATTAATTAAGTATATTTATTCTCGACATACTTCAAAAAGGAAGACTCAATTCTGTAGTAAATTACCCATTACGGGTGCGTCCCTATAAGTGCAATTTAATAGGAATAATCTCCTAAATACATTTTTAATTTAACTTTATTAATTTCTGTGGCGCTTACTAGTACCTAAATTTTCCAGGCGGCTTCGCTTTTTCCAAGATATGAAATAATTATAATCATCTTTCAACCAATTTACACAAAACATTTACAAATTGTACTTTCAATCCTTCCTTATGAATCCCTCTGTCAATTGGTGAAAGCCGTATAAAAATCCGTTCAGTAGTTTTTGAGATTATCGTGAACAGACTAAGTCCGACAGATATCCGCCACCAAATGCAAACCAAATGAACCGCCCATGGAAGATTAAATATGTATTATTTTGAAGTACATTTACAAGTAGGTTGTACTATTGTTGTTAAAAGATTTACCATAATAATTGTTATTTACCATAACTGTTCTCTTAATTTAGTACCAGATACTCGTTAAGAGAGAAATATTAAATGCGAAAATCGTATTTCATAGGAATTCAATATATTTCGTTAGGCACACACACTGCCACCGAAAAATAATATAGCAATTTCATTTTTGTCAAACATTGGTATTTGTAGTAGGAAGCTTTTCGATCACGTAGATTGTGGAGCGTTTCGAGGAGAGGGAAGTAAAAATAAATCAATAATATACTGAAAATAAATCAATTAACATGTTTTTTAATTGGTATACTTTACAATTTTAACTTTTACCAAAATTAATCGTGTGTTGTTTTAGTAATTTAGAGTTTGTTCTTGGTTATTTCTAGACATCTCCAAACTTAATGAGGGGGTACATTGTACAATGTTGGGTTAGAGAAAAACTGGATTAGAATGAATAACTTTCTTTTATCTCCTAGCTTGTACAACAAAAATGTTTTGTAAAGCTAATGTAAGTACATGATAATTAGTTTTCATAAATTAATTTCAAAAATGGTTACATATTATACATGAAACTACCTTTTCGGATTTTATCGCGGATTTATTTTGATTTTTAGTTCCCGACGTTTCGAATGCTTTACAGCAATCATGGTCACGGAAGAGACCAAGGTATTTGACGTCTCATAGGTTTATATACTTGTTACAGACAGTGCCTAGGCCTACCCACAATTTAATAAAGCATTCGAAACGTCGTGAACTAAAAATCAAAATAAATCCGCGACAAAATCCGAAAAGGTAGTTTCATTTATAATGTCGAATATTCGCGTAAATCTAAGAAAGTATTATGGTTACATATTTTTATCCATATAATTTAATATTCTATATTATTTTTCCATGAAGTATATTGAAAAATACTATGTTTATGGCATACTCTCTTCGCGAATATCGAGTATACGAGTATGCTTTTAGTAAGAGCACACGTTCCAAGAAACAATATCAATTACATTGACGGGATTCTCTTTTTTATGTAAACATCTTTCGCTTTCTTGGTAGAAATTGTTTAACTTAAATGGCTAAGTACAGTGGCATAGAAAATAAGGAACGAAATACTTACAAAATCTTATTTACTTAACAATTTTAGTTAATAAAGTATTTTTTTTAATTTAACGTTTCTAGTAACTGGCAAATGTCAATTTGTCGTAAAGTTCGGCTTCAAGCCCCACTTTAGATTCTGTTTTAAATACACAACAGCAACCCCGGTAAGTCTGACCCTTGGCCATCATTAGCAAAATACCTTAAGACTTGTAAGTTTGTAACGTGAGCTAATTTCTCTTACCCCGTACGATCTAAGAGGTTACCATAACCATCCATCCATACTTAAATATCCATAATATATATTATACTTACTAAAATTTTACCTTGCATTTCTTGCAAAATCTCTTAGGATTTTTCTTTGAAAACAAATCATGGAACTTATTACTATAAGTATTATCATTCGTAGACAGAACACTAACAAGAGTAATTATTACATTCAAGTGGAGCAGAGGTGATTTTTTAAGTGGACGATGTTGTTGACGAGCTGATACTATGAAGAATAGTGTTTCAATTGCTTGTAACAGTCACGGGGTCAAATAGAACAATAAATGATGTTACATTATTAGATACATGCTTAAAAATTTAGAACTATTGACTAGCGAGTTACTCTTGCTTTGTTTGGGTAGGTGTCTCTTATTTGTCATCAGCCCTTTTTAACGTCCCACAGCTGGGCACGGGCCTCCCTCAGTACGAAGAGGATCAGGCCATAGTCCACCACGCTGGCCTAGTGCGTGTTGGCGGACTTCACATGTCTTACGAAAACTTGCTTGCTTGCTCAAATTCTAAGTCGAATTACATATAAAAATAAAAATATTGAATGAATTAGCTATTTGTATATTTTTTTAGCCTTGTTGAAATAGTCATAATTATGTGTGTGTGTGTGTGCATTTGGAGAAACCACTGGACAGATTTTGATGGTTATTATGATAACTGGTTATTTATGAATATATGAGGTAATTTTTCTTTCTACGAAAATATCACATCTCTGAGAAATCTATACTGGGCCGTGGCCGTTAAAAGTTAAAACTTACCTAGGAACCCGAGCGGAGCGAGGGTGAGTCACTAGTGTTTACATAGACTTTAGTTACTTATTTCTTACTGACCAACCATTCCCTTCAATTAAGGTTATTATGACTGTTAACGAACTCATTTTTATGAGAACAATAATAGGCTTTAGGACTCAGTAGCAATGTAGCTTCCTCTCAGATAAAGAATTTTAAAAATTAGTATCTAGTTTCAGAGATTTAACCCTACATCCACTCTTAGAAACAGAGTAGACCACAATAGAGAGGGAGAGAGAGAGAGAGACTTGTCTTAACTTCTATATTATAATAATATTGGTGTAGGTACATAATTTCAAGTATCAAATTCTTAATACTAATGACATATGCCAAGCGGAACAAAAGGCGTATTATCTATAATAAATAATTAGTAATATAGTTTGTGTAGTCTGGCGACTACGACATTATTTTATACCGCGCTGTGCAGATAGGTGCGTGTTCTTGCATACTTTTTACTATAATCTCCATATTTTACCTGAAAAGATAAAAAAAAAATACATTAAAAGCATGTTAACGTGACAGTTACCCATATAGGTGATTATGTAACATTATTTAAAATGTATGGTTCATTTTCGATATTGGATTTGATATCCTATTATAATTATTGAGTACCTAATTCTTGTTTTGTGAAGGGTCTAACGATAGGATCAAAAATTATATGTATATGCAGATAGGGTTTTGCTTTTTAAGTTTGCTAGTCTTTATTCCAAAAACGCTATAACCGAGCGAATATTAATCACAGAGGTACCTAGTTTATTACTTGTAGGTATTTAATACTTTATATAGACTGCCACGCGGACGAAGTCGCGGATAAAAGTTAGTAATCAGTACGTAGTTGTAAAACTTCAAAATACGTAGTAGTTTTGTTATAAATTATAATCCTCTGAAATTGATTTAAAGGCAGATAAGCATATTAAAATATTTATATCTATAGTAACAGGATGCGCAAAGCATTTTTCAACCCTCAAAGGATTTAAAATATCATATGCATTTGACAGATGCATTAAGGCTTCTGGGAAACCATTACGTTAATACGACCGGAGAGTGAACTTATCGATTTATAGTATAGCATAATACAACGTATTTAATTATTGGCAAACGTTAAGTTAAAAGTTTAAAAAATACATGGTCAATGTCACTACTTTAAGAAAGGTAATTTAGAATACTTAATAATGTATGCATATAAGTATATTTATTTTATAATTTTATAACTTTCTCGTCATACGGTCACAGACAGACAGACAAACAGATGAAAATTCTAAAAACTATAGATTCGTCACATGTATCGATAATAATGACTATTTTAATAAAATTAAAAAAAAAATAAATACAGATTCAGCTGCAGAATTTCATTATTTGTACTTATTTATAGATAGATTGAAAAATAAACTATTAGATGATAGATCATAATCCAATTCATTAAACGCACAACAATAAGGCACAGCGTTTGTCGAATCAGTTACGTAGATAAAAACTAAAAATTATTTTTAACAAAAAACTAAAACCGACTTCAAAACTAAACAAATCTAAACTAAAAAGTAGAAAATAATACTTTTAAGAACTTCGTTAATTTTGAAGTCGGTGCCAGCCAAGACGGATAGACTTATCTTGCCTTTGCAAGGAACTTTCGAACGGTATTTTGATTATGTTTACAAATATTATAGATATAGATTAATCGAATATGTGGCTGGCACCGACTTCTAAATTAACGAAGTTCTTAAAAGTATTATTTTCTACTTTTTAGTTTAGATTTGTTTAGTTTTGAAGTCGGTTTTAGTTTTTTGTTAAAAATAATTTATTTTCAAATTTTTAACGGAAAGTAGATACTTATTTTGTTTATGTACAAAAAAGAATTTTCCAAATCGGTCCAGCCATCTTCGAGTAATGGGGAACATACATAAAAAAAGTCCCCAAGGAATTGAGAACCTCCTCCTTTTTTTAGAGTCGGTTAATAAGAGCCTGAAAGAATTTAACTATCGGTCTATAATTACGCATAATATTGAAAGAATTTTCTTTTAACTCCTAACCGTTGAGGAGTTGTACCTTCCATCATTAGCTCAACCACAGGAGATGATGATTATCAGACGCAAATACTTGAACAGCTTTAGAAAATATATGAAAAACGTAATAAGTGCCTATAAAATTTGAGAGTTGTCTTCGATTTCCCTGGGATCCCATCATCAGATCGTGACTAGGTGACTATGGGACCAACTAGAGACTATACCCTTTCAAACAAAAAAAGAATTTTCCAAATCGGTCCAGCCATCGTCGAGTAATCGGGGAACATACATAGAAAAAAAAAAGTCCCCGACGAATTGAGAACCTCCTCCTTTTTTTGAAGTCGGTTAAAAAGGGTTTTTTTTTTATCAAGCAAGTGTCCAGATCATATATATCTAAGAATTATCATCTGCCAAGTTTTTCTAAGGAGCTATATCCCGTACGGTTAGAGGAATGCGGTACACGTGCCGAGAGCACTAACCGTTAGCACCGCGACAGGCATACTAATTGTAATAATAGTTGGTAGTGGAGCAGCCTATGTGGCGAATGTGTCATTTAGTGCAATTTAAGATTTCTGAGGTCATACACACGCATAATTTATATAATGTCAGTGTTACTACGAATGTATAATTTGGTAGAAATGTATAACACAAATTAGATATTCCTCCGAATCAGAAATCTTATTCTTGAATTCAAAGTCCGCCAAACCATTTTTGGCCAGCGTAGACGGTTATGGTCTGATCCCCCTTGTATTGAAGGGAGGCCCTTACTCAGTCGTGGGATGATAAAAAGGCTTGTATACAAATATAGCTAATAAATATAAAGTAGCCTAACTTTTTGTTAACGAATAGAAAATTAAAATATTTTTTATAATATACACGAAAGGCCATTAAATTATGTCAGTTAGTCATTGGCAGATAACGCTGATATTTTTTTTGATTGATAAAAATATCGATTATTATGAGTAATCTATATTCTATGCAATCATTTTCCGAAAATAGATTATTATTCATAAAAGCAAATAGAATATTCGCTATCAAAATAAATTTATTTCATATCGATGAAAAAAAATATATTGAACGCTGAAAAAAATTCAGTAGAAAACCTACCTAGTGTTCACATAAGACTTTCGAAACGTCGGGAACTAAAAATCAAAATAAATCCGCGACAAAATCCGAAAAGGTAGTTTCATTTATAATACTACCTAGTATCCGTTTGCTAAGGGTATCGCTGGCCTACTAACCTTATCTTAGACACGCACAAAAAAACCGAAATGTTTTAAATTTGTCATATAAAGTAAAATTCTTATTGAGACGAATAAAAAAATCGATAAAAAATTATACTAAAGAGTTATACTGTAGGTAAGTACTTAGGGAAGCAATCGAGCGGAGCGAGGATGAGTTGCTCGTTTTAATGTACAAAAAGGTTAGAAAAAAAAGATTTTTTGTATACTATAATTATTATTAAGGACACATGCGTACACTTAGACATCTAGCCTTATTATTAGGTAATTTCGTTTGTGTTTTTCGTTTGTTATTTAAACAAGGTCGTGCTATTCTAGTAAACAAATACAGTGATTAGATAAACATTTGAACGTGTCGGAGGCACTTAGTGGATTAAATCATACGCCTTATGTCGCAATTTGCAAATTCATTCTTATCAGTTTTCATTGCCGTAGTAACACTAACCAGTGCAATGACTCTTTCATGTTGAAAGAAAGCATGAGGCACAATACGTAAATTTAATTAAGAGTTACAAACTTAAAAGCTTAATACTTAATTTTTACACATTTTCTAACCGCCGCACTCCTAGTAACTTAATGAACCATTATATAGAGAATCTCCATACTAAAGAACGACTTAATGATTCATTAAGTGACTATGAGTGCAGGCGGAACTTAAAAGTCGTAGTCTCTCCTATTGTAATTACTACTGTGTGTTGACTCAAGTATTGTATGTACTATGCTATGTATGTATATTTTCTAAGCATTCAAAACGTCGAGAATAAAAAATCTAGATACTGTCGCGAATATTGCGTTCTAATTACTAAAAATATACTTAATATTTTAATTTAATGAAATCCTATTATTTTACCGTTTTTGTTTCATATATATTTTCTATTATATTTAAATTATAATCAAATAATAATATATAAACTACAGGTGTCTGATTGTATATTAAGTTCTGTTTGTAAAAAAAATTGTAATAAATCAAATTTATCCACAAAAATTTACTATACAAACTGGACTACAAAACAAAAAAATTTTTTTCATTTTGTATTTAATTTGGACCTATATTATCAAATTTAAATTTCTATATACATACATATATTCTGTGCATACAGCATTCTACAATACACACTAAGCTTTAGTTCTCACATTATACACGCATGGCTGGTTTAAAACAACGCAGGTGACTAGGCACCTGCCATACACTTTGCTTGACATCGCTCTTTAGTGACTAATTGAGCAGTTAGAAGTGTATAATCATGAATTCAAATATATCGCGAACTTATTTTCGAGTACATTATAACAATTATACCAAAGCTTATGAAACATATAGTCGGCCAACGGACGTGACAGGACAGCCCAAGCCGCTATGTCCGTTGGCCGACTATATGTTTCATAGGCTTTGATTATACTTTGAAATAAGCTATTTTCAACCGACTTCCAAAAAAGAGGAGGTACTCAATTCATCTGTATTTTTTTAAACGGAGCCGATATCAACTTCATATAGATTTTTGTGGGTAGTTACGTCGCGCGATATCTAACACTAGCGACTCGCCTTCGCTTCACTTGAGTTAGTATTCGTGTATTTTTAACGATTAGTATAAACTCATAAAATATGTTGGCTATATCATTATTATGAATAGGTTATACGTTAAAAGCGATGTCATTTAAATGAAAAAAATCAACCCCTAATGATATAAAGAGAAAGTGGTTTTAGAGTCGTTGGTACATTTGATCTTAAGAAATTATTTTAATTGACGACAAAAATGCTAATATGTGTAATATTGGTGTACTACATAAGTCTCATTTAAAAGTGTTTATTTGGTAGTATTAAATAAATAAATATTTTGGGAAACTAACAAACAGCACAATCTTGTGCCATGATAGGCTACGAGATTTATTATGGAAGACCAGATACTTAATAGTATAAACCGAGAGCCAAAAGACGACAAAGTATTAAATTATAAGTAAAGTATTTAGTATTAATATAAAAATAAGTCATAATATTGTTGATATTTTTAAGTAAAATTTAACTCGTATAAAAAACGAACTCGAGCTAAAAGTCATTTTAATTCACAAGAGAAGAAAACTTTGCAAAAGAGACGAACAAATATTATGTTTTATTTCGTTTTCTTTTTGTTTTAGGTCATGTAGCTTTGAAGTACGTAAGCGAGTTGAACTCGCTCTTGACCTCAAAACTTGCTTAGACGGGACATGGAGATTTAATAAAAAAATGTTAAATAATACTCATTTAAAATTTCATTTTAACTTCAATTACAATCTTAATCTAATACCTTTAAACGAGCAATTCTTGTATATATATATAAATATATATATAAGAATCTCAGAAACGGCTCCAACGATTTTCATGAAATTTAGTATGCTGGAGGTTTCGGGGGCGATAAATCGATCTAGCTAGGTTTTATTTCTAGAAAACGTTATTTTATCAATATTTTCAGGAAATGAAAAAAAAGCTACAGTACCATTAGAATACGAAGGTAAATTTCGCTGTCATCCATAAGATTATAATAGCTCAGATTAATTGACAGCGGAAACCGGGCGGTCTCTAACCAGAAGTCCTCGGTTCGAATCTAGGTGTTTCCAGACCGATTATTATTTTTTCTTATTTTTTATTTTTTCCAAAAAAAAACCGAGCGAAGCTCGGTCGCCTGATATTATAATATTAAATACCCTATAGTGATGGTGAATTCAATTTCCAAATTGAATAAATTGATGTTATTCTCAATGAAGTCGTAAAAACAAGGAAGGTTAACAGATTTCAATGCATTTTTTTCACAAGAGACTGTATTTTTAGATTCTATTCTGCGAAACTAATTTTAATGACGACATTCATAAAAAAATACTTGTATAATAACTTACTTCTACAAATTATGTAGTTTGTTAGGTATTAAGCTATAACACAGTCCTGAATTATACAATAATATATTGTGTATACTAATATTGAAGTAGCTGCTGAGTGCTGACAATATAAGATGTACCTATTAAGTTAAGATTAAAGTTATGTCGTAAAATGCGGAGAGACAGTAGCGAAATAAAACTGTGGATATAAAACACCGGCGATACACACACGCCACCACGTGGACTACTCTGTTAGTTTTTAAACAGTTTTATTGCGATCACATAAACTTTACGATTTATTACTTAAAAGATAAAAGCATATAATTCTTGTCGCGACATAGCTTATATGAAAGATATACATTTTTAATATATCTATATACAGTAAAACAAATTAGCTTTTTTTATTTGTACGCTTAGATCTTTTAAACTACGTAGCGTATTTTAGCGGTTTTCATCAATAGATAGAGTGATTTAAGAGGAAGATTAATATGTATGATACATGCATATTATAGAAGTAAAAAAAGCAGAGAGAATTCCATTTCTTACTTGATCTCAGAACAACATCAATTAATGAGTTGTATATTTCAGTTTATAAGAATAATGTAAATAACAAAAAAACAAAAACCGACTTCCAAACTTAATAAATCTAAACTAAAAAGTAGAAAATAATACTTTTAAGGACTTTGTTAATTTTGGAGTCTTAGAGTTCTTATATATATATATATATATATATATATATATATATATATATATATATATATATATATATATATACGACAATGGACGAATCTACCTAAATCCCCGACAAAATCCGAAAAGGTAGTTTCATTTATAATGTCGAATATTCTTGTAAAACTTAGAAAGTATTATGTGAATCTACACTTTTTAGACTTTACGTAATACGTTTGTCTGTCTGTGACCGTGTCACAAGAAAACCTCTGGATAGATTTTGATAAAATTTGATATGATGACAGCTAGTTATCCGGGTCAAATCCTCTCTGAAAAACGTACGTAAGTAGGGACGCACCCGAGCGGAGCACCAGTATCCATAATAGATTAAGATCCCAGAGCGTTCTGACATAACTTATTTTCACATGGATGAAACCTTCACGACTTAGTAGCGTCTAGTATACTTTATAATACCTGCCTACTTGTGGAGCTTGGTATAATCTTAGTTGGTTATTCGGGTCAACATATAGGATTCTCGTTACTTCAGGTAAATATCTCAGTTGTCAGAAATATATACTATGAGTTATAACGTATCCAGTCATATATTTAATTTCAATCTAAGAATTTGGTTTCCGGTCTGTAGAATGCGTTTTTAGAACATTTTTTTACATAATAATTGTTGAGTACTGATATGATTTCTCAGAAATAACAAATCCTGCAGTACTGATACCCCCTATGACCATACTCAATTTCATTAAAATTTGTCTATTGGTTTTCTTGTGAAACAGTCACAGTCAAACTGACAATTTTTTTTAAAGAAAAAAAGATTCAACTTGACAAATATATAGATATACATTTTGCATGGGTTGAATCTTTTTAAATCTTTTTTTAATAAGGGATCTTATTGAAATAAGGATGCAAAAATCTTGGATTGAAATTAGTAAGTATTTTCAATACATTTCAATTTTTTACTCTGAGACCTATGCGCATAGTGCTCTCGCGCTCGCACTCCGGGCTGAATAATTTTGTGTTTACGGGAGGTTTGGTCACTCGAATTTGTCTGACTGATGAAATATAACTTTGTAATAGTTACTTGAATAACATATTTAAAAGTCAGACATGAAAAAATAAGTAAAGTTCATTAATTTTTTGTCGAGCTTTAAAGCGTCTGACAAAAGCTCTGGTCCATGAAAAGTGTCTGACACTTTATAATTCTAGTTTAGAATAATATTCTACAAAATATATATAAAAATCAGCCATACAAAAATAAGTAAGATAACTCATATTTTTAGTTACCTTTCTCACCTGGTACCTGCCCAGGTGTCACAGGGCAAGCTCCACAAGTAGGCAGGTATTATAAAGTATACTAGACGCTACTAAGTCGTGAAGGTTTCATCCATGTGAAAATAAGTTATGTCAGAACGCTCTGGGATCTTGGGATATAATCGATTATAATAATTAATGTCACGGTAATTAAAGATTTAAATAAACAATATTATGTAGATAATCAATTAAAGTTCCTTAAAGGAATCAAAATAACGATAACATTAACAAAATATGAACCCACGTTAATTAATTAATAATTATAGATAATATACATATTGGGAGTTTTAATATACATTTCATACTTCCATACGAAGATTTAAATTATTATCTGGTTTCTCGACCTTTCTTAGTTATTAGCTAAGCCGTACAACTTTACCTCTTTAGCATACTGAAGTACAATGTACAGTCAAACAACTTTAAATCTTATATTTATATGATGGTCACTGCCTCAGAGGTCTAACATGTACATGTAGATCCGAAAGTCCTGGGTTCGAGTCCCAGAAGTAGCAGCATTTTATTAATCTAAATACAACAGGCAATATATACGTCTATAAAAATAATTCATGATTCCTTAATAAATAAATAAATATTGTTTGGTATTTTTTACAGTTTACATTTAGGCAAAGTCAGGGCGTATTATAATAACTATTCATTTATTTTTATGTAGATACATATAATATCAGGATTTTCTTCTTAAAGCATAACACAATGTGATTCATCTAAAACAGAGTTTTATTTAAGTTATTAAGAAATACAGATAAATTTTAAATAACAAATATCAACTAATCAAATCCTAGCTAACCTAAAACAGAGAATCGACAATTAAATGTTCATGCTTTACTATTATTATTTTTAAAACTTTAATCGCCTTTTTTACACTTTTAAACTGAACAAATTCACAAACACAATGAGTTTTAATGTTATTATTAAACAGTATTTGTACTTTAATTATTTAACGTTGTTATTTGATTTGAAATGAAAAGCCAACGCGTCATTTTTACATTCGCTCACTCGTAGCTCCCTCTTAAGTCTTCTAGCTGAACTCAAATGTCAATGTCAGTGTCAACACATAAGTGTATAATCTATGGTCAACACAAAGCTTACATCACCCTCCTTCGAAAAGTAAATTTTTTTCAACTTAGGTTGAGTAAAATTTAGCTGCGAAATCTAAAAATCAACAAGCATAGGAATGAGCTTTGTGACATGATATAGTCCAATAGATCTTGTACCACGACCGGTGTTTATTTTAAAAACTGAATCCGATATTTTTTTTTCAATCTCAAAGGGACCAATTCTAATTTCATCCATCTTCTTTTTGTTTAATCTGTTTCCATAATCAACATATACCTTATCTCCTTCTTTAAATTCATGTTGTAATCTATTCTTGGCAAATAAAGTTTTATTATATTCATGCGATTTTATTGACCTTTGAAGTGCTATTTTCCTGTCTTGTTCCAAATTTTTTTTTAACTGTTTTTCTTTTAATTCATGTGGTAACAAGTCTGTAGACTCGCCAGATAGCAAATATCTAGGAGAAAATCCTGTAACAGAATGGTTTGTTTCATTGTATCTATTTCTACATTCTTCTGCTATTTTTGACCAATTTGTTTTTCCTTTTGATTCATTCATTTTGCATCTTATCTTGTTCACAATTGTCTGGTTTAGCCTTTCGTTTAAACCGTTGGAGAACGGTGCGTCTACCGCTGTAAGAATTAATTGAATATTTCGGTTTTTAAGGTAATTTTTGAATTCAATTGAATTAATAGCCGGATATTGATCTGAGAGTAAGATGTCTATTGTTTCTTCTTTTGGAATTTTTTCTATAAGTTTGATGAAGTCTCGAGCATGTTGATTCTTAGAACATAGGATATATGCGTATCTAGTAAAGTGGTCTACTAGTAAATGTAAATATCTTTTTGTTGATCTTCGACCCCCAAATCCTCCAATTGTGTCCAGTGACATTATTTGAAAGGGTTTCTTAGCTGGGCCTAATTGCGACATAGAACCATATTTTCTATTTAACCTTGTTTTATTTTTTATGCATATCTTATACTTAAATAAATTAAAAATATCCGATACTTAATACGAATTCCAATTTAGTAATGAAATGTCGTAATAATTTTTATTTATAGAAACTAATATAGCTCGCCTTCACGCCCCGAGCCCTTGTCCTTCGAAACCCGATATTCTTGTTTAGACTAGTCATTGCAGCTGGCTACGTTTGTAAGCACGCTTTGTTCCTTATAAGGTAAGTTATGGATCAATAGAATACGATAATTTGAAGCGCGTACAAAGTCATATTTTAACTCAACTCGTGACACTTTCAATTATTAATTTCCATTATTTATAGGATGAAACGATTAATAACAAATGATAGAAACACTAGCAAAAAGCTGAGCTTTGTGAGGCTCGCGTAGTTTTTCTAACGGGTAATAAAGTTACAGCGATGTTAACTCTTGGGTTTTCTAACAGATGGCGTTAATAGTACAATAACACTCTATTCAATGAATTATTTTAATGGATATAAAAATATATATTTTTGACAAACAACCCATCTAGATATAAAGTTAAATTACTATGTTAAATCACAAATCTATAGGCGTGATAGTCATCAGTAAAGTGTATCACAAAATGCTCAGGTTGTGGGATAGTGTTAAGTCTAGGAAATTAAACTAGAACAAATCTTATGTTTATGCATAATAGTAATTTCGTAGCGTATTCATGCAAATCGCCACACCCTCAATAACAGGTGTAGCCGCGCTTGCTGACATCACTAATACCTAATGTTTATATGCTGCACCTATAAAATCAGGTAAATATGATTTAGCTACTACTATTTTTTATTTATAAATATGTGATATCCACCAACCCGCACTTGGCAAGCGTGGTGGACTATGACCTGATCTCTCTCGTAGACTCCAGGGCATAACGGAACGAAAACAGATTGAATACATGCAAACATACAAAGTAGTAACTTTAAGATTTTTACATTTTTGTTAAGAAGAATAGATAGTTCAATAAATTAGTTTTAATGCAATCATAACCGCGGTTTGAAAACAGTGAATCGTTTCGCAACACAGGAACCTAACCGTTCAAGAGAATCTAATGAAAGACTATTTTTATTGTTAGATATGTTGGAAATAATAAACAATTGAAAGTATCAGAGGTGCGCGACACGGGGTTTGTACCCACTTCACTTGATAAACCACTGCCTCTCAATCAATTTAATTATTATAAGTTAGTTCGTCCGCTAAGTTTTTTTTAATATATTATATATCTAAAAAACTCATATTTTTACCTACTTTTAATTTTAATATTAACCATACTTGTAAGAATACTTATTTAACCCTTTCCTAACTGAGGGTACCAATTTGTACTAGATGATTCCCCGTCTATTATTTCAACAATACGATCGCGCATTACGTATTTGACACTGAGGATCCTTTCGAGTACTACTACGCTAGCCAATCACAGTGATTTATTCCGATTTTGCCTATTTACCGCCAACTATAAACACTTTCAAGTTTCGAACTGTTTCGGTTTTGAGAACTGCGGATTGCTTTTGTTTTAGAAAATATTTAAAAATATAATAAACGGGGTAAGATTTATTGTTTTATGTTTTTATATTAGCTAGTAGTCTTAACTATACAATTATTATAGTTTTAGATTATAATTTTCAATTTCAGTGCGACAATAACGATAAAAATGTACAAGGACTTATGAGTACCGTCAGTGACTTTTGGTAGATTTTTTGTTAATTAGATCGAATATATTATGATATTTGTTTATTTTATAATACAGATATTTATAATGAATATTTCAAAGAATACGGCTTAGATAGAAGCATTACTTATGGAAGACCTTTTAGATTATTCCGAAACTTCAGATGTGGAATTGTCTGACGAAGAAAACATTTCCGAAGAACAACTACCCTCAACTAGCAATTTTCATAAAAATTTTGAGACAACATTAGAAGAATATATGCTGAGCCAAGCTGAACGTAATACAGGACATGAGTCAGTAGCTAAGATAAAGAATTCTTTATCTTAGGTCAGTAGATCCTAGTTCAGAAATAGACCAAGAAGTAATTGTATATTCTATTCCCAAAACTGTTCCAGATAATTTGCAGACTGAGGAAACTGTTACATCAACACATGCACAGTAAAAAAAAACTCTTGATCCTAATCGTAAATGGAATAAACATGATGTAGAAACGTATTTACCAGAATATTCTGCAAACACGGGGGTAGTTGACAAATATTTTGCTGAATGCGCTATAATGCGCGTAATGGATAATATTGTGTATCAAAGTAACTTATATGCAACACAATGATGAAGCTACAGCATCACGTAGTAGAAAAAATGAGTCTTGATCTATAATCACCTGTCCAAAGGCTATCAAAGACTAAAACTCTTACATGGGAGCGATACAGCAGTATATATAGAGAGATACAGCAGACAGATTGAGAATACTGGGTGGACTGGAAGTCCCAAAAATGGTGAGACAGGTTGTTTTGGGTTATTATCGATATTACAAATGTATATAATATTATTCATGGACTCATAATGGAAAAGATACCTGTAAAAGACTTCAGGAGATCCAATGCGCAACGGTTGATGTCTATGAAGGACATCAAAGATAACAATAGATTATCAAGAGACTCTGTGCCTAGACTTGTGCCATATAAGAGGCACAAAACTGGATTATCAACGTTGAAAGACGTTCGATTAGAACATACGCGGACATTCGCCTCCATTTGTGCCAAATGGAGGTAGGTATGAATACGCCGCATGAAGAAAGTGCAATCAAAGCCTCATACAAAATGTTCACACTCCAATAATATATTTTTATGCTTAAATTAAAAAAAGAATTGTTTTGCAGAATACCACGATGCTAATGTTTAATTACTTTTAATTTTATCGAGCCAAAAAGAAGTACTTCATGTTCCTATTTTAGTAGTCATTTTGTTACACAAGGTTCCTGACGGTACTTGTAAGTCTAGGTTTTATAAATAGTACCTAGATATAATAAAAAAATCTGGAAAAAATATATTAAATTTATTTACTGCCCCTTATCCATATAGAATCATAAAAACTTTACTTTTTATTATTTTTGGTACATTCGCTAGGAAAGGGTTAAAGTAATTATAGACAGGGCTTGCTCAACATCAACATGTGTACCTACTACCTAGGTACAATAACATTCTAAACATGCATACCGTTTTCCTTTACAGTGAAAAGTTCCACGGTTTCTCTGTACTACTGACTGGGAGCTTCTATAGCATATTGTTGTGATACGTTATTCGAAAGCGTATACAATTAGGCACTATTATTCATGACTCATAAGTGAAGGCAAAATCACCTTAATAGGTACGTAAAATAGTTGATTAGACGTATTTACAAGGTATTCACATACCTATTTATAAGTCAATTAAAGATTTCTGCACGAAACTGTTTTGATTTCTTAGATAACTAACGAAAAGTCCTTAAAGTTAGTCTATTAAATTTTTTTTTTATTTTTTTTTTTTTTATGGGACAAAGGGGGCAAACGGGCAGGAGGCTCACCTGATGGTAAGTGATCACCTCCGCCCATGGACATCTGCAAAACCACAGGGCTTGCAGATGCGTTGCCGGCCTTTCAGGAAAGGGAGGGAGGGAGGAGGGAGAAGGACGGGAGTAGGGATGGGAAGTGGGCCTCCCGGACTCTCACTTACCGGACGAAACGCGACAGCATAGCTGCCACTTCACGCCGGTTTCCTGTGAGAGAGTGGTACTATACGGGGCGTGCCGGCCCATTCGGCTGCTACCCGAAGGTAACAAGCATGGCACTACCACTTGTAAAAATTCACAATCATACCGAATTACTTCTTTTAAACTTAAATAAGTTTAAAAATATGTCTGAAATTCTCATTATCATTAATGATATAGAATCTATCTATCACATTATACTATAAAAATACAGATTTTCGTATCAGTAGGTACCAACTACAAAAACATCGGGAATTCGAAGAAATTAAGTGAACACAAAGTAAATTACCATTACATTTCATAATAATAATAAATAATGACACAGTGTCAGAAAAAGTAATAAAGTTTAATAATTATAATCACTTTAGTTGTCATTGAAAGCAGCCTTGACCTCGTACACCGCAAATAAATACCTATTGCCTTTTCCAATTAGTATGATAATGTGAAAATTTTGATAGTTAAACTAACAATATATTATGTACCAAACCTTCTACAATACATTCAGATACAATAATGTATGTATTTTAAATATAAACATAAATAGAAAACATATTACATATATAATCAACATAAATACATGATACATAACGGGACTTTTTGTGTTTTATTGCGTAGAGTACATACATACATTCGTCATTAACGACACGATTGGCTCAGTCTGTAGTGACTATGCTTGCTGTGCCAGGAACCCCAGGTTTAAGTGTAAATTATTATACCATTAAAATTGTATTTCAATATCTCTACAATCTACATACCTACTTAAATAATGAAGTATCAATTAAAATATCGTATCGGTAATCTTATGCTTTTAAATTATAAACAAGTTAAAAGATGAATGTTATTTAAAACGTTTGAACATACTCATTCACTAAGAAATTTATATTAAAATATCAATTTGTATATTAAAATATTTGTAACTAAACTAAGCAATAAAAGTTGCCATAATTTAAACACCCCAGGCCAAGGTTATATAAAATTATAAAAAATAATAATACCATTATAAAAAAATATATTCAACGCTACAGCCAACTTACTCGTGCATGCGATAATCCCGCAAGGTTATGATGTAACTACAAGAATTCAGTGATAAATGAAATTATAATTGCTAATGAGGCCTCGTTCCTTGTTACTGCACGATTCAATGTTGTTATAGATTACCCAACACGCCACATTAAATATGAGTGTCGTGGGTAAAACTTCGCGTGAACTTTAGAGATCTGATTCATATCAAAAGTAGTTAAGTTTGACAATTATTTTCACCTTTGGCTTGCAAATATATTTTTTTCACAATAATTACCGCACTATTTTAAGCAAAAAAAGTCCACCCTTCAAGGTAACTTTAGAATATCCTAGCTATTTGAACGAGAGATATCAAAGTATAGTACATACAAGTATGCGATGTAGCTATTTACTAATGTGCAATTGTAGGCCATTCACTATTTCTTTCACTTTGAGACTTACTCGTAGGTGAGACAAAAGCTTAACGTATTAATTTTTAAGTCGGCTCGAAAGAATTCAGGCGCTCGGAGATTTAAGAATTTCGTAAAAGAAAAACCCAATCATGTAAGTAATAAATATCTAGGTATATTATGTCACTGGTTTTGATTTTATAGAGCAAAACATTACATTTATTGATAGATCCATATCTAATTTATCGAGTGATAGACATTATTGTCATTTTAAATATTTAGTGAATTGATTAGTTGTTTGAATGTTAGAGGCCCGGAAAGATAACGAGTAGGAACTAGGACCCTACATTTTATTACTGTACCTATTAAGGCCTTAATAAAATTGGAATAGCAAAATAATTATTCCATCTTCGGAGTAAAACAGTTTATTAGTACCTTTGAGATTAAAAAAAAAATGAATTCAAATTGAATCTAATAAATATAAGCAGCGCCTTACTTTCTGAAGTTTTAAAGAAGCACAAAAATATTTATTAATTAGTTCATTCGATTACTTTTAAAGCTAAGATTCAGTGGTTCTATTCAACATTTTAGTTTAGCTTTGCTCAAAAAAATGAGCACTTGTGCACGAGGTCCTCACGATGTTTGTATGTCTGAAAAACTTTCAAGTTATCAAATCATACACAAGACATGTGAAGCCCATCAACCTATACAAGACCAGCGTAAAGCGTGATAGACTATTACGAAATCTCCGTAGCATTTCAAGAATTATTACTAAATCTATTATATTTAACGCGAATCATTAACAATTTATATTCAAATCTTTGCGATAATATTGTTTGCGGTTTTATTCAAGCCGCGGGTCTCCCAATTAATGCCGCCATAAGATACGCGAATCCTTCTAAATTTCCTAAAAATGTAATACATATACAACATAATGGGGCTAATTTATAACCGGTTCCGGTCTTTGAACTTTTAATTTATTTATGTATAAGATATAAGATTTGTCTCAAATGTCATGGGACGGCAAAGTATTTCAAAACAGCGTAATTTAATTTTAACATTTTTATGCAGATATATTTCTTAATTTTAACAGTATAACGAACAAATATAGCACGGATATAAGATATTGTGTTAGCGAAACGACAGGTTTGACTCAGTTTATAGTGAACCTTCTTCCCGTTCCAGCGGTAGCGAGTTTGGGTGTCGCTGGGGGCATTCATTTGTGTGAAGATGAATGTACTCCAATTATGAGTGTTTACATTTATAAATAAGTTATTACGGATCAACTATTTGGTATCTTTATCCACAGAGCTGTGTGATAACGCCCCGACATATTTATTTATCATAGAAAATTCGAATAATCAGCAAGTGCTAAAAGTAAAGTGAATTAAAAAGTAAAGTCGTAGCAAATTTTTTTTATGATAAAATAACCAAATATGTTTCATTTAAAATGTATCTAAGTCATTTTAAACAAGTTCCAGCGATATAGTGGCGTGCACGTTATCCTATCATCTAATAGCTTTTTAGTTCAATGGCTTGACTAAAGATTAATCAGGGTTTCAACATTTAAACCTATAATTAAACGTTAACTACGACTATCTAAATATTTTTATATACATGTATGTGTATAAAACTTTGTCTAGATACCTACAGTATAAGCGGAAGCAGCAGTATAAGCGAAAATAACATTTTTTAAATTACCGGAATGACTTTTATATCTACTCTATTTTCGTCTACAAGCGATTCCCACGGCTCCGCTCGCTTTTTAATCACTATTAAACAAAAGGGATTGTTGTTAGAAGGATGAAAATTTAGGGAAATAAGTATTCTATGATACCAAATCATCAAAAAGTAAAAAAATAGAAATTAGGTCTAAAAATAAAATATCTGGAGCGGGCTACTCTTGTCACCTTGTAGGTCTTAGGGGAATAAAGAATAGTACGACCAATTCTCAGACTTATCAAATATAAAAAAAATATATATAATAAATCGGTCAAGCGAAGGAGGTCGATAACAAACACTGTGACACGAGATTTTTATATATTAGACTAATAAAATTACATTCAACACTACGTTATGACTCTTAGAACTGGAGTTACATCAATTACAGCAATCATAGTCACGGAAGAGACTAAGATTATAAACGTTTCTAAAGACGTCGAAAACCTTAGTTTCCCTTAATACGCCGATATTTATCTACGCATATATCTTAACTAATAATAACAAATAACGCACAACAAAACCTAGCAATTTTTAATTACCTACTGACATAAAGTGTCATTGACTTCCATTTATTCAGCCTGTATATTTATATTCATTTGTAATCTGTATCATGTTCTCCTAAGTAGAGTTTAGGCTATAAATTATACGACTTCATTGCGGTTTGGACGTTAACTTCGTCGGCAAAATATATTACTTTAATAGCCTTATATATCGGCAAATCATCTATTCAAACATTTAAATACATATCATAACATCTTAAAAGAATCACTTTATCTTCTTCATTTTCTCCATAGGATCTAAGGTCGATAGAATTTATTTACAAACATACTCTAAGTATGCGTGTTATGTGTATTTCTTACTACTAATGAAATTTATAAATGTATGTAATAAATAAATAATAACTATATCTCTAATAAATTATTTAAATTAATTAATTTTAATCAAACTTTCTTTATTTCTTCTGGGTTCGTATGACCAAATAAGGGAGCGGGAGCGTGCTTTTTTTTTATGAGACTAAGGGGGCAAACGGGCAGGAGGCTCACCTGATGGTAAGTTATCACCTCCGCCCATGGACATCTGCAACACCACAGGGCTTGCTTGCAATGCGTTGCCGGCCTTTCAGGAAAGGGAGGTAGGGAGGAGGGAGAAGGACGGGAGTAGGTATGGGAAGTGGGCCTCCCGGACTATCAATGGATCCCGTGCGAATTGCCCGACATATTAGTTAATAGTTATTATATTTATGTAATAGTCGATACTGGGTACTGTTTTGTTACTATTTTGTTTTTCTATATTCACAATAACTACATTGTTTTCATTTTGTTTTTTAATTAGAAAATTTCGCTGATGTTAACACATGATGCCGCTAATTTCATAATATTTATGAGGATAGATTAAAATTTAAAAGTAAATGACAGTAAAAATATTAAGGTAGGTTTAAATAAAAAACTGCATTTTTTATTACTTAATACAATTTGTTATAAAGTTTACTTAAAATATAAAATTAACTTTTAATAAATGAAATAACATCAATTTATGTACATACTATTTATACCTAAACTAGTTTCTAGCTTTAAAGTTTAAACTCGGCCTACTTTTATAAGCTCCCCTTTTTGAAAGCTTCTTTTGCAAAGGCTCTTAGTATGACCTTCATAACGGTGCTTCTATTTAGGACTCAGTTTAAAAGACCAAAGAAGAAAAATAGGGAATTAATAAAAAATATATTATAACGATGGATAACGAACGATTATAACGAATTCATATTATTACTAGGAATTCCTGCCGGCTCCGCCCGCGTGCTGAGTGCTGACCACTATTAAAAAATAAGGATTGGTGGTAGTATGTTTTGATGCTAAATCATAAAAAAATAAAAATAACATTTTTGTCTATTAATAAATAAATAATAAGAAAACTGGAAATAAAAAATTCTCAGACCTACCAAATATACCTACATAATAAAAATTCATAAAAATCCGTCATGCCGTTTCGGAGGAGTTCGATAACAAACACTGACACGAGATTTTTTATACATTAGAAGATTAGGAGATTATTCAGAAGGAAAAATAATAAAACAGCAATTTACATATTAGTATATTTTCGATTAAAGATAAAAAATAATTCTACAAACACAAAAACGAGTTCAATGTCATTATAATTAATAATCTGTGTTAAAAAACTAATCCACGCTTGATCAGCTACGAGAATCTAGATTGCATCACGAACCATAGAAAGCCGATGTGAACGACCACACTTTCATGTTTGTAAATTGTAAAAAAACAGTTATTTATCATCTATCCATTTATTCTTCATTGACTCTATAATTTGCATATGATTTTGGTTTTTTTATAGTTTTTGTTAATGAATATATAAAATTACGAGATTTTAAATTATGAATTATGAAGAATTTGATGCAAAAAACATGTTTTCTAGCACTAACGTCTTCAAAGCGGCTTAGCCGATTTTATTGAGACCGCCACTTTTCTCTTTTGTATAGGATTTATTTGCGATATAAGTGCTGGTGGAACTGCGAATTTATTTTTAATATATTATATTTTATTATTGAAACCTAAATAACAATATCCACTTATACGTATATATAGGTCAAAATCACCAAGGTGGAAAATTTGCTTTGCTAGCAAATAAATACCTAAGTTTAGTTTTTTTTAAATAAGTTATCATATGTAAATACTTAACAGGGCTCATATTGACTATACTTAATATATTATAATTCAAAAGTAAAACAGATTCATAATTATTTGGAGAAATAACTACAAAAAATCATTTCGAGAACGCGTCCTAAGTAACAATCTCTAGAAACTAACACCGGAAACATACATAAAATAAAGTTAATTTAAAGGTTCTTCTTACTTATTGCCCTTCAATATTATCTAACATCACGTAATTATATGCATTATTATAAAACAAAATAAAACTAAAGAAAATCAAGTCAAAATGTTATGTCCGACACTGTGAGCGTCAATTCAGTGAACGCAGTTTTAATTGCCTGAAAAAAATATGTTTCTGGACGTGACCTGTAGATGTCTCTAGTACAGTACAGAGGAAGATGTAAACAAAGCGGCTGTCAAGAAATTTTCTAGCCAAAATAATTAAAAATAAGTGGTAAGTACTTTTCTATTTAGTATTTACAGAGCGTACATCAATAGGTCATCATACCGGGAATGCGTTTTTTAATTCGGAATATTAAAAAAATACGTTTTATAGTGCTTATAACGAACAGTAATCTCAAGTATTTTACATCAACCAAGTCAAATATGAGGTCAAAGATGGCTACCGTCTAAAAAAAGCGAGTTTATTTGAAAAAGTCAATTCAGGAACGGTCATTTCGGGAACGTTCCCGTACTTGACGGAACGTTCTCCAAATGATGACGACGTTCCTGAGATGACTATTTAATTATAGTATCCGGCAATCAATATTGCACATCGACCTTTGGAAAGAAACCGTCGGCTAATTTCGCCTTCGTAGAGCGTTATTTTATTCGCACGAAAATCTGTCAGTTCGGTATGTATTAGGAGCTGTAAAACAATTATAATTTTCTGTGTAATTGAATTTATTTAAATACATAATTTTTTTCCTACAAGTGCTGTCTTTAAGTTGTAGAAAAATAAAATAAAAAGATCATGTTTATCTACTTTTTTCTTCAAAATTTGCATATATTGTTGAAGTATTCAATTCGTTTGAGAATTCTATCGTGCTTTTCCATAAGAAGTTTTCGATTGTTTTTAATTTTAGTGAATTGAAATACAAACTCATGAAGTATTTTTATCAACGTCTTTTCAGACCAATTGTAATTAATAGCCTAAGATAATTTAGCTTTTAATCATTTTACAGTCGGCAGTTTATTAAATCGTAAGTGAAAATCGTACACCATTCTTCGAATAGCATCATAATCAAAATCATCCATAATTAAACGACAAGTTTAACTTTGGACGATTTTGATTATGGGTCTACCTTTTTTGGGTCTACCTTTTTTCGGAGACCTGACAAATTCGTTTAGTATATTGTTCAAAGTTCTTCTTGAAATTTCAGTCGCATTTGCAACTCGCTCTTAAACCTTCTTAAAATAATTACCTACATTTTCATTCTTATTTTTTTTAATCTGTCACTATTGGTTACAAAATATTTTAAAGCAGTGAAGATAGTTTCGCGTGACTGTTTCGTAAAGGTTACCTCTTTTTCCTCAAAATCCCATAGTATTACTTTAAATTATTAAAAGTTGGGGGTTTTAACAACTCTATATTATTTATTTCTGACTGAACGCATCTGTACTCCACCGCAGTTAAATAACGAGTGACAAACGTCACATTGATATTGTGACACAGAGATAACGTTCTACGGAACCGAAATATGTCGATGGTTTCTTTCCAAAGGTCGATGTGCAATATTTATTGCCGGGTATTATACCAAAGTGATATCTGTTATAACCATCGGTTTTGTTTTTTGATGAGTTCATCCACAGGCGTTAAGCGCCCGTGCCTTTTGTTATTTTTATTTATTTGTAGAAGGCGTTGACAATTTTATTATAATAACTCAAGACAAGAGTACTATAAACTACTTCTTAAAAATCACAGAGGAAGTGGCCCGACACTGTTTTTTTTATTTTTTTATTTTTTCTTTTTTTATATTTTTTTTTTGTTTTTTTTTTATTACTTTGATTTTTTGGTAACGCTGGAGGAAACTCATAATGAGGTCCCACCGGTCCGTCAACCGGTGGGGACTGTGAGACTCCTACTCACTAAAACCTCCAGCGGAACACGTCGCCGCAATGTAATGGGACGTTACGGGATTGCTTTCACACTCGACCGTAACGTCCCTGCGGACGGCCCGAACCACGCGGGCCACCTCGCCTAAATCAGGATGCCCTCTGTTCGCAGGGCATCCCGACCGTCCCGATAACGTGCAGGGGGGTCAGGTGAGCGACACCCTCACCGTAGCTCCTCTAGGGTGGCGGGAGAAGGTGCGCATAGCGGCGCTCTCCTCTCCCCTAGCTGACGACGACGAAGAGGGTGCAAAAAGTTAGCATCGCGTTCCCTCTCCGCCGTCTCCTTCAGTGAGATGACGGTCTCACTGAAGAAGACCATCGCCGACCAGGACCTCTCGTCACGCAGCATGACCCTCACCACACTGCCCAACGAAAGGTCTCCACCCACTACCGCCATCAGGACATGGCGCTGGTGTGACCAAGCGGCGCATACCGCGAGGGTGTGGTGCGTGGTGTCCTCGGGCGCACCACACTCGTGGCATATGGGCAACGGTTCCCGACGCGCAGCCCGACACAGATACCTACCGAAGCAATCATGCCCGGTAAGCACCTGCGTCAGTCTGTACGTCAGGCCGCCGTGTGGCCTCCTAACCCAGCGAGACAGGTGTGGACGAATCGCACCCACCGTCGCCAGGCCAGCCACTGTGTCCCCCAGTTGCTCCTCCCATCGCTGGATCAGGGCCTCGTCACAAAGGTATCCCCGTTTCACCCACACCGCCAGGACCCGCTGCGCTCTGCGCAATTGGACGCTGTTAGGTGCGGAGAGGGCGTCAAACCAAACGGGGGCGCCGTACAGTGCCATGGACCTCACGATGCCGGCATAAAGCCGCCGGCAAGAAGATCCAGGGCCCCCGACATTCGGCAGAAGCCTGCCGAGGGCCGAGGCGGCGCTGATCAGTCTCGGGTTGAGCTGGGCGAAGTGGACACGGAACGTCCAGCGACTGTCCAGGGTCAGGCCCAGATATTTCATCTGGGCCCGAACCTCCACCATCCTACCCTGGACACGCAGACAGGCGTTGCGTGGGGCACCCTTCCGTGGGCCATGAAAAAGGATGGCCTCCGTTTTGGAGACGGAGACCCTCAGGCCCAACATCCCTATTCGGTCGACGACAAGGTGCGTGCCGCCTCGTCGTAGGAACGACCCCGGGCTGTGACGAGGGTGTCATCAGCGTAGGCAATGACACCCAACCCGGGAAGAAGCGGACACCGCAGGAGCCAGTCGTAACCAAGGTTCCACAGAACCGGGCCCAAAACGGCCCCCTGTGGAACCCCGCAGTCGACACTTCGTCGACCGACCACCCCATTTGCCCCAATCCACGCAACCTGTCTACCGCGGAGGTACGCGTCTAACACCCGCCGGAGATAGAGAGGCACCTCATGATATCGAAGCCCTGCCCCATCCCGCAATTGGGCGAGCACAACCTCCGCGATAGTTGTGTCGCGTTTTAAAATGGATATTTTGAGGTTGTGCTCTAGGATGGTCTTCGCTGAGGCCTCCTGCACTCTGCGGATGAATCTACCGATCGCGTCGTCACCGTCGTCGGAATAGAAGACATAGGTGTTACTGTGTCTGGTCACCGCTACAACAGCATGTGAAACGCTGTCGTGTATGCGGAGCCTCTTGTTCTTCGTCCAGACGATGACGACCTTTCGTATGTTTGTCCCTGCGCTTCGTGGATAGTAATGACGCGTGATCCTTCACCCGATCCGTATCCTTGGTCCATTAGGAATTTCTTTTCCTCCTGAGTGTGGACCAAGTATAGGGTTCTTTTTTGGGTGGATGGTATTTGCGCGTCCGTGTACCTTTCCATGCGTAGGGAGTGGATAGATGAGGAGGAGTAGATGTTACAATAGGCGTCGCTGATGGCATACGCTACGTCCTTGGGGTTTCTATGCGTGCAAGACATCTCACACGTGATGTTGGTCACCAGGGTTGGCCAGCAGTACCTTAGCTCGAACAAATTTTTACTGTCGATATAAGGAAGCTGGTTTATATCCCCAATGAGTGCCACTTCCTCTGCACCTGACATTCGACCAGCAATGATGATGGCTTCGAAATGGTCCATAAGGGCTTCGTCAACCGTTAAGCGGCTGCACCTGGTGCCCTCTTTGAAACCATTGACCAGTATGGAAGACATGGTACGCACTTTAGATTTGGCTTTGTCGCCAAAGCGTTCCACGAGCTTTTCTTTTAGGACTCTAGCCCCTTCGACTGTGGTGCTAGCTACTACTTCGTTTTCCTCATCGAAGTGCCTGATGATTTCGAATTTTAACAGTATGTTTTCACACCACTGCTGGTCTTAGCTTTGGTGGTGTTACTTGACCCATATCGGCTCGAGTACGGCTGGCGTGTGACGACTCGGGTTCCTTTGAGCTTTTGACTCTGAAGAATTCCCTTATCCTGTCCTCGTGTGTTTGCCGTTTTGGATACACCCAGTTTGTGGATGGCGTCATCTACTGCTTTTAGTCGGGAGTCTTCTTTTGGTGTTTCCTCCCGACGACTTTTAGGGCTGGAGGCCTTTCGTTCAGCCTCTATTCGCCTTTGAAGCCGGTTGGACCCGCTGAGCGGGGGCCCCATGCATGGAGATTCTGTAGAGGAGGGGTGTTGCTTGACCTCTCGTTTTAGGAAGTTGAGGTCTTCTCTTCTGTCTTCATAGACGATGACCTCAGGTGTGATGAGGCCAGTAGGCATCCATAACGATCCGCTACGTCGCATCTTACAGAACCTACCCTCATGGCGTCCACTCTAAGCTTATGTGTCGGCGCGCCGTCACCCTCCCCACCAATTCTTGAGAGCGTTGAGCATGCTTGTGAAAAAGCGGATTCCCTTCCCCACTCGAATAGTGCGATTACTTTGTATTGTAACCACACCAGCCGGAAAGGTTAGTTGTCCTCCCTCTGTACTGTGAGTGCGTCGTTCTTCGTGCACTTGATGCTCGTATTTGTTGTGCTCCCTTTTATCTGTAGGGCGAGCCCTGGCGACACCAACACTCTGCCCGAACTCTCTGGGCGACAGAAGCTGATTCCCACTCTCTCTTGTTTGCAGCTCATGAAAGGTTTCACACCTCCGTTCTCCTGTTCCTGCTCTTTCGAGTATGAGCTCGGAGAGGGTTTTGGGGAAGGTGGTTGGTGGAGGTGTAATTGTAACCTAAATTGTATCTATATCGTCATTTAGAGAGCATACGCATCATTTCGTGAACACCTCATCATTTCCGGGAACATCACTAAAATTACAGATAACACATTATGATTTTAGATATTTAAAAAAGTCCCTGGCAATATTAAAATAAAAGGGACGTGTAATACCTACAGCTTATTTATTTATATATAAGTCAGAAATATTGGCATATTTAGTTAATTTAATATGTTCAATCCGATATTGACCCTGGGAAAACCCTCTGGTGTTTGGAGTAAAACACCAGTGATCGGATTGTTGAGTTCCCCCTATCTGGCTCCGAAGAACCAAATGTTCATTCCGATATATACCCTGAGAAATCCCTCTGATGCTCAGACTACAGCACCAGTGATCGGAGTCAATCCGATGTTACCCATGGGAGATCCCTATGATGCTTACAATAAAACACCAATGATCGGAACTGGAATTGGAACTAACTTTATTTGCCATCAACCTTTACTTATATAAACCATCTTAACCAAACGATAGCGCGTTTTAACATACTCCTACTGCCATCAATTACAGAAATATGTACAATTGTTATAATTTTAAGCCCAGAAAAGAATTTACAAATTAAAATAAAAATACGTATGACACCTTTCACTCAAAAATAAACTAATGTACATATAAAACCTTAAACCCAAATTAAAAGCTAAAATTAATGTGAACAAATATATAAAACCTTAAACATACCGCCCACCATAAGGACATTTTGTCCTTATAAGCACTGCCTACCTTACATGCTTTATAAAAAAAAATTACATTTATTCCGTAATTGGAAGCATACAAAGTTTAGATGTTGGTCGTTTTAACACAGCATTTTTGTTTGTTTTAATTGTGACTACCCTTACAATTCCGTCCAAACCCGGATGAATACCTATAATTATAATATACAATAACCTATAATAATAACCTTTCTTCTTTCTATATAACCATATCTCGCTTTCGCAGAGAACTAATGTGTTGGTGTTCGTAGTTGTAATCAGGTGCAGTTAGAGCGTGATAAATCAACAAATTAATTAACCTCCCGAAAGAAGATTACCTATATATATAAACGAATATTCACAAGTCGCACGACGAGTTAAACTACTTCCAAATCTGTGGTTATGTTTTTCGATCTTGGAGACTATCTTATCTCGATGGATACTATAATATAATATTATTTTACTATGAACAGACCTTTAGAAGCACAATCTGCTGGATTCTGCTTTGATTTTACATGTGCTCCTTGATACGATTCCAAAGAATATAACTTCTCTGAGACACGATTTGCCACGGATACCTTCCAACTGCTAGGCTGACTGTTAAACCAAACAAAAACAATTGTTGAGTCAGTCCAAGCATGTAATTTCATTTCATCAAGACCCATCATACAAGTTACCTCTATAAGGAATCTAGTTAATAGTATGGCACCACATAATTTTAGTCTTGGTATCGATATTTGTTTTGCTGAGTACCCGAATGAGTCAGTGATGTAGTCCCAGGTAAGTCCTAATATTTTTATAATATTGTGTAATTTTACCTTCAATTCTTCTTTTATTTCTACATCTGCATTATCTTTGTTTATCGTTTCTAATAGAACATTACTATTGCTTGACCATTTTCGTAATTTGAAACCACCTTTACTTAACATAGAGTTCATTTCACTGTATATTTTAAGTCCTTTTTCTACAGATTCGCATCCAGTTATCAAATCATCTACATAGAAGTCATTCATTGTTATTTGAGCTGCTAATGGATAACAAGCCCCTTCATCAATTGCAACTTGTTGAAGAGCCTTAACTGCAAGATATGGAGCTGAAGCAGTCCCAAAAGTAACAGTGAGCAATCTAAAGTTTTTAATATTACCAGCTTTATCTTTCCATAGAATACGCTGAAAATCAGTATCTTGTTTTGCGACTTTTACTTGCCGATACATTTTCTCAATATCTGCTATTAAGCAAATAGGATGCTGCCTCCAACGAATTAAGATATGACGCAGATCTGGTTGTAGACGCGGACCAACTAATAAACAATCATTTAATGAAAAACCATTCTTTCCTTTCGCAGATGCATCAAAAACTACTCTTAATTTTGTAGTGTCCTTGTCTTCTCGTATTACGGCATGATGAGGTAAGTATACCACATTTGATGTGTTTTCTTCTGATTCTGGTACCTGTTCCATATGACCTAACTGTAAATATTCTTCCATTACATCTTCATATTTTTTACTGAATTCTGAGTTTCTTTTAAACCTTAATTTTAATGTGTTATATCTTTTTTCAGCTACTTCTTTAGAAAAACTAAACATGCAATCTGGGTTTTCCGTTCTAAAAGGTAAGCGAACTATATATCTACCGTTTTCATCTCTTTCAGTAGTACGAGCAAATAGTTCTTCGCAAACTTGTTCTTCATGCGTCATTCGTTGTTGTTTTGTTAGGTCCATATCAGATTCAAGTTCCCAAAATTGTTTAAGCATGTCATTGTCGTCAATTCGACAGTGAAATGTATTCATCTCGACTTCTTTAGTCTCCCTAGATGATGTGTTTACCTCACCCGAGATAATCCATCCAAACGACGTATTTTGGACAACCGGTGAACCTTGAGGACCCTTTTTAATCCCTTCTTGAATTATCTTGTCATAAACTTCCGCACCTAACAAAATATCTATTTTGTTCGGAGTGTGATAATTCGGATCTGCTAACTCTACTTTAAGGGCTTCAAGCCATTCTAATGTAAATACTTTCCTAGCTGGAAGAAAACTCGTGATTGTTTTTAAAACATATGCCTTTACATTTATCTTGTAATTTGGATCAATCAATGACTTAAGTTCAAGAAAAACCATTGTTTTTGGAGATATATTACTTTCTCCCCCTAAGACCGAAACTTTTTCCTTTATGGGAATCTTCTTTAGTCCCAGATATTGGACTGTCGCTTCAGTCACAAATGAAGTCTGTGACCCCTGGTCTAACAACGCTCGAATTATGTAGTGTTTCCCTGTTTTCGACGCGGCCTTGACTAACGCGGTAGCTAGCAAAACCTGATTATGAACAACCCCTGTCGAAAAGAACGTTGCTAAAGGAGTTGCTTCCACTTTGTTATTAGAATCCTTTGATTCTGAACTTAATGAACCATTTTTAACTGTTTCAGAGTTGGCTCCAGAAATACCTGCACTTGATGGATGTAATAGCGAATGGTGTAGACGCTTACAACTATAACATTTCTTTGAACTATAGCAAGATTTAGCAGAGTGATTATACCCTAAGCAATTAAAACATAGGTTATGGGTTTGGACAAAATTGCGTCGAGCGTCTACAGTTTCATTAGAGAAACGCTTACAATTTTCAATTCTATGGTCCTCAGAACAAAATGCGCATCGGATCTTATTTGATGACACGTGTAAAGTTTTGAATTTAGCTACATTATTATTTTGTTGAGGATTTTTACTTACAGAAGCTGATTTGGTGTCCAAGAACTCCAAGGCCCGGTAACGATTTGTAAGGAATTCCGAAAATTGGTTAAAGGTTGGTAGTTCTTCAGAAGAATTGTTATTAGTTACAGAAAACTCCCACTGTTTCCTGGACTCCGGATCTAGCTTCAAAGTAAGTATATGTATAATAATAATATCCCAAGTACTTACATTTATACCTAAATTGGTTAATGAACTTAAACAATCATTAGTTGTATCAATAAGATTCTTTAAACAATTAGCAGACTCAGACATTATATTTCTTTGACTCAATAAACGTTTTAAAATAAAATGTGACAAGTATCTTTTATTATTATACCTAGAATTAAGCAATGACCAACACCTTTCATAATTTGAATCTGCTATGGGTATCTGTCTGAGTAGCTGTTCGGCCTCACCAGATAAATAACCTTTTAGATAATGCATCTTTTGAACGTTATCTAATTGCGTATTAGTATGCACAAGAGATACAAATAAATCTCTAAACGTGGTCCATTCAGCATATTGACCATTAAATGTTGGAATTACTATACGCGGTAACTTAATATTAGAAGTGGCATTGTTTGCATTCAAAACTGACACATCCTTACTCGAAATATTAATTGAAGCAAGCGTTTGCTTCAATTCGGTCATGTGGTCAATATACATTTCTTCCACGTTTCCCATTACATCCTCTTTAAAATAGTTACCGTCAAAACTTTGAGACAATTTAATTATATCATTATGGTTGTCACAAAACTGAGACCATATTTGGCTTAAATTTTCTATTCGAGTCTCAACATACTGACTAGTTATGCGTTCCTTAGGAGACTTTTTATAATTTATTCTCGCCTTATGCATGCGATCATATAAATTCATTTGAACCTTAATTAAAGTATCCATTGTAAATAAACTTCTAATATGACGTCTCAAGTAAGAAGCTTAAAAATTTAAATACTATTTTTAAATATATGTTGACACACGTCAGGCAAAGGTTCCCTGTCTAAACTATATTAACGTTAAAATTATTTTAATATAAACTATACTAAATATTAAAATTATGCAAATTTTCTAAGTCCAAATTTCTTCACAAATAATACAAATAAAAACTATAATCACTCCTAGTAATAAGGTTTCATTTCGTGAATATATTTTCTTTATAAATATTCTGAATTGACTTTTAAAGTTAAACCACACATTCACTTAAGGTTCAATTTCCACTACTTATAACTTTGAAACACTTACAGTTTCTCGTAGATCACCTCAATGGACTGTATTGATGTGCACTGACACGTCCCACGCGACGCGTCTCGTGCACTTCCCTTGCGCCAACAATTCTCCTCTCCTGACAGGTGCCTGCTGCAGGCACTGTCTGCAGTGGCGAGTCGCACCTATGCGACCCTGCTGCTGCTGAAATTTGACCAGGGACGCCACTTGCCCGGTCAAATGTGATGGCGAGAGTCTTCTAGCCTCACTGATCCAGCGGTTCTTCACTTAACCGGCGATTCAATGATCCGATCTCGAAGGACCAAATGTTCAATCCGATATTGACCCTGGGAAAACCCTCTGGTGTTTGGAGTAAAACACCAGTGATCGGATTGTTGAGTTCCCCCTATCTGGCTCCGAAGAACCAAATGTTCATTCCGATATATACCCTGAGAAATCCCTCTGATGCTCAGACTACAGCACCAGTGATCGGAGTCAATCCGATGTTACCCATGGGAGATCCCTATGATGCTTACAATAAAACACCAATGATCGGAACTGGAATTGGAACTAACTTTATTTGCCATCAACCTTTACTTATATAAACCATCTTAACCAAACGATAGCGCGTTTTAACATACTCCTACTGCCATCAATTACAGAAATATGTACAATTGTTATAATTTTAAGCCCAGAAAAGAATTTACAAATTAAAATAAAAATACGTATGACACCTTTCACTCAAAAATAAACTAATGTACATATAAAACCTTAAACCCAAATTAAAAGCTAAAATTAATGTGAACAAATATATAAAACCTTAAACAAATACATAGAAATAGTCAACTAGCTCCATTTGTAGCGATATTTTGCTTCTAAACGTTTTTATTTGCAGTCTCTTTACAGTTTTTTAATTTCTTATTAATAATCGCATACTTCCGCTATTGAACACGGTCAAAAAGAAATACTTAAGTTATATTATAATTTTATTATAAACCTCACAAAAACGTTCCCGGAATGATTGCTTTCAGCGAAAGCTCAGTTTAAAAATTAAATTACAAGAATTGTACTTAATTCTATGCTCTGCCAACCTACATATTGATTAAACATAAGTTTAGTGATCATTGAAGCTGATCATCAAAGTGATAGCTGCTAGGTATATTCATCATAAAACAGAATTCGGAATTTGCCACCTTGGTGATTTTGACCCATATATGTATAATGTTAGGTACATTTACATACTGTGTACATTTATTATAATCATCAACATTTGTCAATGATTTTAGATTGTAGACAATAGTGCACTTGCCATCTGACCTGTCCAAGCAGCAAATCAGTAATACTCGAATAGATAAAGTCTATTTGATACTATTTATACTCTCACAGTTATTTGAAGTTATAATCTAACAAAATATTTCAAGAATGAACAAATTAGCTTTTATGCATGTAGGTATGATGTGACCTGACATTTCTAGCCTCCTAGGTGAGCACCTCCCATTATAAAAAGCAAGACCCGGGGTTCGAACCCGCTTCATTAAATAAGCGAGCGCGTTAATATCACTTATCTACCATATATTATTAGCTTCACTTGTAATGTCGACTTAACCTACTTCTTTTGTCGTGTCGATTAGAATCTTTATAAGTATTTAAATCCCGATGACAACAACAATATAGTAATTAGACACCATTATCGACTGGATTTGAAGCCAAACTGGAAACGAAAAATGGAACTATGCAATGGCTATTGTATAATCTTCAAGTTTTACTTTGTAAATGACAAATTTTGATGAAATTTAAAACTAAGGTAGAGTAGGGCCTGGAGTCACCTACATAGCTTTTCGTTAGTAATAAAATTTGCTAAATGCTGTAGGTGTATATATCTATATATATAAAAGCGAAAGGTCAATCACTCAGTCATCAAAAAATATCGAAAACCGCTTGACGTATAAAGATAAAATTTGGCAGGGAGGTAGTTTTAGTAGACGTCCGCTTAGAACGGATTTTGCGACTGGGCCGGATAAAAGTCTAAGGGCACTTACAAGCTTGTATGAAAGTCTTTCATTTTTTGTTCTACATAGTAAATCTGGCAGTAAGCACCTATATACAAACCCGAGCGAAGCCAAGGCGAGTCGCTAGTAACATCTAAAAACAAGCACCGAGACAGTGTATCCCCGTATGATATAATAAATTCTTAAAATCCATACACAACCAATTACAGTATGTATGAAGCAAATGCTAATAAATAAGAAAGTGAGATTACATGTCTAAACAACCTTGAAATTATCCTCTCATCTTCACATCAACAGAGTAATGCTCTCCAATAAACAATCGCACCGGTCACGAACAGCTTCACTTTCTAACTTATTCACATACTCGTACGAGTAATTACATGTCAACGTTATTCGCGAGGAAAACGTGAAAAACCTGTCAGAAACACATCGTTGGGTAATTATTGTTTGGAGTTTATTTAAAAACTAGTTAACTAGAGTAGGACTTTTTCTTAGATTTAAGTAAATATTTGAAATTTTTTCACGGAACTATTGAGTCGGATTGTTGTAATTTCGGATATTACTTTGAATGCTACGGTAAAGAAGTACAGAATAACCAGATTATTACATTAATAAAAGAAAAGTCTATTACATCAATTCATTTATCAAATTTTTAATACATTTTTCTTTATAGAAACATTGTAATGTTATTAGTTATTCATTACATAAAATGTAACAAAATATATAAGTAATTATATTTTTTTATCAAAAGTATTTTTTCCCTCGACTTAAGTGGCGATGAAAGTCGTAATAAATCAATATACTTATCCATAATTTAAACTATCATCGTGCCTCAACTCCGTATAGCACGAAGAAGTAAAAAACAGCCTCATTCACTTTCGCATAATATTAAGTACGAATGCTCTAATTATTTATGTAATGAATGAATAATTCATAAAGCAAACGGATCCTTTCACATTGGTAGTTAAGAACTTTGTATCTTGACTGTTTATATTAAACTAACAAGTTATGTAATATCTAGACAGCTTGTTACTAGTTTTATACATTTATAGATAAAAAAAAATTATTGCAGAAATCAAGACCTAAATCTTACTAGCATTATAAAAGTAGGTATGTTAAATATTTTGAATTACGCCTTAGTCTTTTAATTAAAAGTAAACTTTTAACTGTAGCGCGCACTGCACTAGGATGACCGATTAATGCGGGTTCCCTACTTGCTACGCCAGCGGTCGCGGGCTCGAGTTCCACTGGGAGCAATTATAAGTTGAGAACGAATGTTTATACTCCAGTTATGGATATTTAATTTATAATATGTATGTATTTAAAAATTATATTCTATGTGTATATCAAGTATTATCAACTATCTGGTATCCGTAACAGAAGCCTCGTAGCCTAACACGGAACTAGATAGCGCTGTTGTAATAAAGTCCCAAAATATTTATCCCAACAAATTCGGGTATCGCACCTCTGACATTTCATGTGCGAATCATTTCAATCGGTCAAATGGTGAAAAAAACATCGTGACGAAACCTGCATGTCGGAGAGAACCTAGCAAGTTTTCGAAAGACATCTGAAGTACGCCAACCCGCACTCGGTGGTACGATATTGAAGGGAGGCCCGTGCCCAGCAGTAGGACGTTAAAAAGGGCTGAATACACCATTTTAATCCTTCATTTCGCTCCGCTTTTTATCTCTTCATACGAAAAACCACGTATGGTAAAAATAACAAAATATAGTACTGTTAGCCACCTAGAGATGCTCCCGAGGGAAGCTAGTGCAAGTCACATCTTATATAATACATCAATTACATCATATCAGAATGCATCTACGGCGCCAGTCTTCCAGACGCCCGAAGTGGGACACAGGAATCGATTGGCGTCGTACCAGAACTTTGTAACTTTGTATTTTGAATAAAGCCTATTCTTGCTTGAACCTTGACATTAGAACTCCAAAGCCAAATTGCGTGACAATACACATTTAGTATATAGCATCCGTCAATTTTTATATCTGTTATTAATGTTTGTTCAAAATTATATTGAACATGTTTAGAATAAGTTCCTCAATTTATTTTTGGAAGTTGGCTTTATGTTACTTAATTTTGTAATTGCAAAAGTGTAAATTGTTCTTAAAATATTAAATTCTTCTTACATAAAACAAAGTAGGTAGGTAACAAATATCACGATGCGATTCTGATAAAAATCGATATTTTCAATCTCCACCGTGTCTTCTCCATTCTACACGATTGGCGAAGTAATTTGTGCCCAAATGGCACGCCTTGCCACAGAATAAAGAACATAACATGGAATCGATATTTTATAGGGTGGATTTTACATTGTAAAATGAACAATATATAGTTTTCTTTTTTTTGTAAAAATAATATTAATTTACATAAGCAGCCCTTTTGTAGTCTTGATTTAGAATTACCTAGTAGGATACTAAGCAATACTCTTTTTCAACCGACTTCCAAAAGGAGGATGTTATCAATTCGTCTGTATTTTTTTTTATGTTTGTTAGCTCATAACTTTAGAACCGATTTTGATAATTATTTTTTTATTTGAAAGGTAGTGCTTCCCATGTGGTCCCATTTTAATATTTTTCAGTTCTGACAATGGTATCCATGAGAAAACCATAAAAGTCTTAAATTTGCATTAAATATTTGCGCGACAAATGGACGAATAACTCAATATCACGCCAACCGATTTCGATGATTCTTTTTTTAATGGAAAGGATATACTTCAAGGGTAGTTTGATGAGAGTTTGGTAAGGTTCTGATGATGGGATCCATGACAAAGTATCGGAACTCTTCAATTCTTAGGAGCAAATTAACGATGCTCGGCCGAATCTTTTATAGGCTATATGGATATTTGAGTCACGTACCGTTACTGATGATGGAAGGTACAACTCCTCAACGGTTAGCAGTTTATAGAAAATTCTTTCAATATAATACGCAATTATGGACCGATAGTTGTATACTTTCAGGCTATTAGGTTTACCTCATAATAGAAGGTAAATTTTTATAGTCATTAACACAATCTACTTTCCGCTAAAAATTTAAAAATAAATTATTTTTAACAAAAAAAACAAAAACCGACTTCCAAACTTAATCAATCTAAACTAAAAAGTAGGAAATAATACTTTTAAGGACTTTGTTAATTTTGAAGTCGGTGCCAGCCAAAGCAAAATAATCCTAAATAGATACATATTCGATTAATCTATCAATTTGTAAACATAATCATAATACCTGGCTGGCACCGACTCCAAAATTAACAAAGTCCTTAAAAGTATTATTTCCTACTTTTTAGTTTAGATTGATTAAGTTTGGAAGTCGGTTTTTGTTTTTTTGTTAAAAATTTTTGTTAATACGGGTTAACACTTTCTAAAACATTGCCAGTTGCTCGCAAGCAGCAGATAATGTAATTGTATATTGTTTTCCTTAAATTATGTATATGATAATCACAATCAACCGTTAATTAATATTAACTAACAAACACCTACACATTTGACAAATTATATATAATTTGTCAAGTTTATGTATACATTTACTAAAACCTTCATCGAGAACCATTGGTGAAAAAAGCATGAAAATCTGTGCAGTAACTTTTGCTTTATCGCGAACAATCAGACAGAAGCGGCGGAGGACTTAGTTTTATAATATGTGATATAGGAAATATTATGTCATCTATTATTACTTGTTTACTCGGAAAAGGAAACTGATTGCAATTTATCAACAATATGTTATAATCTATGAATAACAGTGCATATGCATTGGCAAATAATATATCGATACAGTGGAAAGTAATGTATTTTGCTCTTCATGCTATTACAGCATATAGGTCAAAATAAATTATTTTGCAGTTAATTAAATCACATCCATGAAGCACTCATTTTCTATACACTTACATAACTTAATCTTGTCTTCAGCACTTTTTACGTCCCACTGCTGCTAGGCACCTAATCTAGTGATTAAATTTTAATCGAAACAGACAAAGCCAATAAAATAGAGACTATTTTTATGAAATATTGTTATAAAATCATGTACCTATGTTTACTTTTTTGATAATTATTCTTAATAGAAAAAACAATAACTACAAAAAACAAGAACTTTACAGAGGTACCTATTTAATATTTTAAATTATTTCTAACTAGCGGTGCCCGCGGCTTCGCTCGCGCTAAGAGTGAATAAAATAAACATTTTTGCTTATATACTGTTACTTATAATGTACCAAGGACTGATTCCCCATTTAAAGTTCTGGCCCTCTTTTCTGAAAACTACTGTGTAGCATCCTGCCGTGCCGCCACTGCTGCGCTTTCTAGTGTTTTTCGTTAATGATAAACTGATGTACGTGGTTCATTGTTATGGACTTATGGTAAAAATTACTGTTAAATATTTCTCCTACGCAAATTGTGCCACCCCCGTTAACCCCCATAGGGGTTGATTTTCAAAAAACGCTTAGATATGTATCTCATAAATTGTATTGCAGAGCATTATTTCAGTTTCACGCAAAATATTTCAATAGAATTAAATTTCCCATACAAACTTAGCCACCCCCTTTAACCCCCAATGGGGGTGAATTTCGAAAAACCCTGAAATACGTGTTTCATCATTTGTACTAAAAAGCATTAATTCAAAGTTTCATGCAAAAATGTGCAATAAAAATATTTTTCTCATACAAACTTTGCCACCCCTTTTAACCCTTTTAGGGGTTGAATTTCCAAAAAATAATATGCCTATTTCCTGCTCATGAATGCAAACTATCTAAATACCAAATTTCAGCAAAATCGGTTGGGTGGTTTAGGCGTGAAAAGGTAACAGACAGACAGACAGACAGACAGACAGAGTTACTTTCGCATTTATAATATTAGTATGGATGTAATCAGTACAATAAATATTTTTTTTGGAAAATCTTATTGAAATGATCATAAAAAAACCGTTAGTACCTACCTAGGGCACTGACCCAAGCGGAGGGTCGGTCACTAGAATAAAATAAAGTTTCAAACTATGAATTAAATGAAAATATCAGCGTCATTCCAACGTAAGTAAATCGATTAGCTCCAGTTGAAAAAATATCAAATATTTCAAAGTTTAATGATACCATATCACGCTACGTATTCTATAGGTATTACAAAATGTAATATGTGAGTCGGTGCGGCATCCGACCTTGAACTTGTGACTTCTTGATTGTTTATCTGACTCACACTCTACACACGGCAGATCGGATGCTGTGTTGAGATTATCTCTCATGTTTCAGCATAAGGAAGTATGGCGGGTTATTTTGTAAATTGTTAGAAAATTTTAAAGTGTTATGTGGATACAAGAATAACTTTTGGTATAGAAATTATTATTAAAGTTTATATTTTCAAGTTTATGAAGAAATATATTTGGTAGAATTTGTATTTCGTTATTTTTCTTATTAATATATATTATGAAGTATTCAATATTATACCGAATATAATGGTCGCAATCGGCCATCTTTGTGTCATTAACTAACAGTTAAAGAGCTTAACCTTCATTAATAAATTTGTATTCCAATTTCCAATAAAATAAAAAGAAAAGAAATAAAAAATAAGACAGCCTTTTTAAATTTTAAAGAAAACCGTAATGTCAAGAAATGTACCGTGTTAATAAAAGTTTAATTAACAAAGCTGAATATAAGTATTATTCAATCCCAGCATTATTTCAGTGATTCACTGCAAAATAAATATTAACATAGCATTACATTGTATGAAATATTTAAATTTACTTCTAGTCTAGACATTTTGTACCCAGTGCACCTATTCTGTTCTTATATTGCAGTATAAATTTAAACCTCATTTTAAAACCTTCGAATAAGAAGCAGTCCAATTTTAAATGCAAAAGTGGATTGCTTGTGGATAATTTTTTATTTTTCTATTTTAAAAAAGCGTCAGATTAACCAATTTAAAAATAGAAGCAATAATGGACTATAAATACTAGAGAACATGATTTTTTAACATTATTTCTAGCGACTCACCCTCGCTAAGCTCTGGTTAGTAGAAAGTATGACAAAAATTCCTAAAACTATAGATTTTTTGATTCCGCCTATCGATAGTGATAACTACACGATCAAGGCAGATTTTAGGAACACCTGTAATGCCGAGACCACAAAACCTGTTAAACATATTATTGTGAATTAAAAAAATGAAAGTCTTATACATACATGCACATTTTAAATGTCAAATAAAATAGGCCAACTAAGTACTCGTATAAGTTCATGTGAATGTAGAGTATCCACTATTGATTTTGTTACCAAGCGAATGCCACAGAGCATTACCTTTTTCTCAGTAATGAAATCCCGTGAGCCAATTGCACAATACCGATCTCGTTAGCGCGATTTCTTCGAACTAATGATTTGTACACCGGCGATTTGTATTTGAAAACAAAAGTAATTTTACTTTCTTTTATAATAAGTTTTTTTCGAAAGTTTTTATTCCAATTGTCTCTATTATTAGATATTCACCAATAATATATTTATAATATTTTTACATTGCGTATAAAAAGTACACTAAGTACTTGACTCTCTTCTGCATACAAGGCATTATGGTAGATCTCAAAAGTAGCGATTTTGGGTAACAGCACAAAATTTACTACAAACAGAATCGAATCTATAAGCACTGACGATATCAACAATACAGAATGCTCTCCTACTACGCATATAAACCTTCCAGAAATTAATGACTACATATAAAAACCATAGTCACAAATTAGAAAACGCTGTAACTACACTTAAGAGCAACGAAAAAACAAAAAAAGTATATAAATAAATTACAGCTGAAAACAATAAAGAGAAGTAAAAGAAAGATGAAGACGTGCCCAAGGCAATAAATGTCACGCCCTACAAGGCCGGTATCAAACACGCCGGAAGGTATAAATATAACAATGCTACCGGAAGATGTGTTTACGCGCTTTCCACTTTGCGTTTTGGATAAGCAAGTGCGTTGAACCTTAAACTGTATTGTTTTTACGAAACGTTTGCACAAGGCGTTTAGTATTTGTAAGAAAAATGAGCATGCTCATGGGAATTACGGTCTATTTGATGTTCGCCTTTTAATAATTATAATGAAAATCAAAATATTTTTCTTTTATCAGTTTTAAATTAATATAAAATATTTATTAACTTAAAATAATATTATCAACTAGGGAGAGACTAGCTAGATTAAGCGCGAGCGAAACCACAGGTTCCGCTAGTAAAAATAAATAAAATTTCTAAAATTAAAGTACCATAAGTTACTTCTTATAACATTAACTATCTGCGAGTGAAGGTCCCGTTAAAATCGATCCAGCCGTGTCAGAGATTAGTCGACACTGCCGAGACAGACAGACAATTTTTTTTAATTTATATTTTTATGTTAGTACCGCATATACTGCATTTAGTGAAAAGCTTTTAATTTGAAATTAAAAACAGACACTTCAATTTTATTTATATGTATAGATTAAAACTCTAAATAATTATATAGGGTATCAATCTGCATATATTTAAACTATTTTGCCCTCAGAGTGCACTCTCTTAGTATGATAGTTTTCGTTTTTAACGTTAGTTCTTAGACTGAATCCAGACAGACTATTGATCGAGCTAACATAACGTCATAAACAGACTGACCTAAAACACAAGCAGCTATGAAATTTGAAAGTTCATTGCTCTGAGATAAAATCTTTAGTTTTTCTTTTATTTGGTTAAAAAGATAAGATTATCTGTCTTAAAGTATGTCCTAGCAGATAAGATTATGTACTAGATCTAAATAATTATACCTTAAACAAAGCTTAACAAATAAGGCTAACTTACAGTCGCTAGAGTCTAGTGCAATTCTATTGTCCTTTGAATGAAGATCCATACGAGTATCATTCTAATTTTGGATATCTCCCGTGACTATGAATGCTGTAAAATTTTTAAAAAGTCAGAAAAAACCGTTATATTTAAAATTTTAGAGTTGCTTAAATCTAAAAATGATTATCTATTGTCCTTTCTACCATTTATATTTTGTATCTAAAAAAATCTTAGTTGGTTTGTCTTCCAACCAGCAACGTAACAAAAGAACGTTGCCATTTTGTGTTATATAACAGCTTTAGATTAGCTACTTAGGGGCCGGAGAATGACATTTTATCCCCTAACTTTAAATGGTTCCCATGGGATATTGTAACAATAAATGAGTTAAACTTAAAAAAGGTGTAGTCTTCAAAAAGACTTTAAAAGTAATTATTTCACCAACAGAGTACAACCAATTAATTTAAAAAAATTCTTTTAAGAACATTTCTGAGAGAATACCTCCTTTTTTCAAGTCGATAAATAAGGCATGTAATTAATAAATAATAATCAATACAAATGTACAGCTAAGTTATCTTTACGTACCAACATATTCGTATATCGTATTTGCAAGGTCCTTAAAACGTAATATTATTTTACGTTAGACCGCACTGCAGTAGTTTTGTACCTACATTAGATTTAATTCAATCGTAGTATTTATATATACGTTCAATGTTCATAATTCACTCTTAACTGACTTTTCTTGTTTCACTGTCGTTGAAGAAAGTTTAATGATGGAAGTTAATTTCTTTATAATTTGAGCAAAACAGAAGATAAAGTTATGGTTTGACAAATGGCTGTTGCTGCAAATGAATGAATTACTATCCAACTAATGCGAAAACTTTAAACGTGAAAGTGTGGTTGTTTCGTGATGCTTCCAACTTTAATAAACCAATCTTGATAATATGTAAATAATTGATATTTAAACATATTTTAATCAGTGCAATTTGAAGTAAACAAAGGTATAACGAATCTCCAAATCTATTCGACAACAGCGTAATACCGAATAGTAAAGGAGCAGATAAACGACTTTTAATGATTTTATATTGAACATCACGTCTAAACTTCTAGTCTTATTTCTTTGAAAAAAATATATGTTATACTAGACAATTTTATTCATAATTTGAATTGTGAAAATGTGAAATTATATTTTAATAACATAGTGTAATTAATTTGTAAAGTAATGTCTAACGCGGACAAAAAAACGACAATCACGCAAAAACTATGGGGCGTATTTACATGAAACTTTAACCATATAAAAGACAATTTAATGACCCATATTTTAGTATACGGTTTTTATTTTTATTGTGTTTTATAAATCAAGGTGGGTTGTTTTTTTCGAATAATCTTGGTGCGCGTTGAAGCGGGCGACGGGCTGCAATGTATGCTCAAGGTCGCGGGCAGTTAATGTCGCATTCTTTTATTCAATACGGCTTAGGTCAAAAATAACTACATATTAAAACAACAATATAGTCTTGAGGGCTACATACACTTAGCTTTCTATGGAGGATATAACTTACTTTCTAATTTAGGTATATTATTTTATAAACGAATTCTGTCCCATAGGAACTGTATGTTTTATGGACATAAAGTGTGCTAATCCAAACTATAACCAACCTCTACCAAAATTTTAAAATGATAAGTATACATATTATACATCCATTCAAACTTTCCTATTGATATAGTTGTAATATAATATTTAACTCGTTAATTAAACAAATTGCACAAAAAAACGTGACTGTGTCTAGTTTTTTTCTCTAAAGCAGTTTCATGAATTGGAAATTAATCCAACTACCCTGATTAATCAATCTACCGTTGGGCGTCAAATATTTTCATCAAAATAATTTGACGAAACCGGCTTTAAATACAAAAACAAACAAAAGAGTACTTCCTCTTGTTGAAGTCAGTTATAAAAAACATAGGCCTACTCATTAAAGTAATGGCACAAGTGAAAGACCTTAAGAATGTACATAACTCGTGTGTCATTTACTTGTGAAGCAGCTTCTTTATTCATTCAAGGCCAGTTTCTCTCGAACAAAAGTATTGTTAAGTAAATGTGGACGTGTTTAAATTATTTCAAGAGCACAATGTTGGCTTGGACGAGATGGTCAGAAATGTTTTGAATTGTAGGTAGTAGGTACCTATGTATTTCGCATTTTTAGCCGACTTCAAAAAATGTGGACACACCTATTCTACATAATATACGACGTAACTTTTAATGTAATTGGAGGTATAATAGATAAATAAAAATAAATCTAGGTATCTAATACATATTATAATAAATATTTTTTTTAAAAACATATTATAATAGTCGAAATAGAAGCCGAATTTATAGTTTTTGAATTTTTGTATGTCCGTCTGTGACCGCATCACGAGAAAACTATGATGATAACTTATATAATAGGATACTTTTCACTGCATGAGAATGTCACATATCTAAGAAAAAATAAAATATGTAGGGAGGAACACGAACAGAGCAAGGGTGAGTCGCTAATGTAAAATGAATTCAACACAATTAAAAATGTTTACGATGGCAACATTATAATAAGCGTTTCGGAAATAAGTAACAAAGAACTTTGCCTAAAATAAAGAACCTTTTATAGTTTCCGACGAAATATCCCTTTTAGTTTATTTTCACACCTATAACACAATTTCTATTAAAGCTTTTAATGCAGCGAGCTTTGAAATCATCTTACTAATAAATCAATAGAACATTATTCGAGTGCACATTTGTTTTCCTTTCTGCACCTTTTAAAAACAAAAGATCAATTATTTTTATCTAACTGAACCATTCATACAATTTTGAACTTTACTAATAATAAAATAAGGTATAATAAGGCTTAACATAGTATTTTTAGCCCTACTCAAGTGTAGGTACTCTTCAGGATACATCTGTTTAGTATTATCTTCTTTATTATGAGCTTAATGCTTTAAGCTCTTGTTTAAAGTGTTCCTGTTTTAATCACAATAATTAAAACATTCCTTTGATTTGTTAAGAACATCAAAACATATTACATATTATTATTAGACGTCACGTTTGGCTCAGTCGGTAGAGAACCTACTTTCTGCGCCAGCGATCGCAGGTTCGAGTCCCGCTGGGGCATTCATTTGTTGAGCACGAATGTTTGTACTCCAGGCATGGATGTTTATATTTATATTATGTATGTATTTTAAATTTATATATGTGTAGTATGTCAACTAGCTTACCACGGAACTAGATGGCTCTGTGTATAATAATTAATAATGTCCTGACATATATATATAGACATACGGTCTTATTCATAAAAAATTATAGAAGCTTTATTAGCTTGTTAATAAGCAAATTCTCAAAAACATTATTCATAAACGTTCAATAGTGTTAAAACGCTCTATAAGTATTCAATAACGGCTCTGTAACTTATAGTAGCTTGAGGCCTACTATAAGCCTACTATAAACCTTTAATAAAGGACAAGATGGTCGTCTTGTCATCAGTGACAGCTGATAATTTGATTAAACTTGAAGTGAGATTATTTTATTTGGTGTCTAGTGACATTGCGTAATTGTAAAACATTGTTTAAAATTATTTTTTTGCTGTGTATCAAACCAAGATACCATATATGATATAATGCAAGCTCCCCAAACTATAGCCGCCATTGGCTTTGGTGTTTGGAAGCAACGGTTTCAAAGCTTGTTGTATGGATACACCAACGGTTTCACGCCAAAACTACTGAACCTATTTAAATGAAATAAAGTACACAGATAGTCTAAAGCCTGAGAAAGGACACAGGCTACTTTTTAAGGCGAAAAACGGCATGTAAGAGGATGAAATAGGGGATGAAAGTTTGTATTGAAATTATGTCATTTTTAAAACTAGAAGCTTGAATTTTTTTTAGGATTTTGATTAGATATAAATAAATAAGACATTCAAAGTTTGTAAAAATTGTATTCTAAAAGTACCTATGATATAATATTGTAAATTAATAAAAGAAATATATATTTTATTTTAAAGCATTTTATTTTTCATCTCGTAATATTCAATTTTTGCTCCCTTTGCACATGCAGTGAAAACTGTGAACAATATTACAGTTTAATCTTTATTTACACTAATAATGCACTGTACCTTAAAAACACTGTACCTGTTGAATAAATCTTCCCATGCTGCCTGCTTTTTAGAGTTTGTGTTGGTATCTGTATTTTTGTTTTCAATGGCGGAAACCCTCTCAACCGACCCTGACCAACTCCGTCAATAATAATTAATGCTACGGAAAGAAATAAGCGCGAGAAAATATTAAGTAAACACGTAGAAATACAAAGGATTAAGGAAGTACACCAAATACACACTTATGTAGCTTGAAGTTTGAATTCTGTACTAACCTGCTATTACCTTAACCTATTTGCACTTCTGTCTATCTTTTTAGCTACTTTTATTCCTTTTTCAATAGTTAAAAAATGGTTTTGTTCACTGATTTACTTTTGGCGGAAAAGTCAAATCAAATGTCAAACTGATTCACGGAGCATTGAGACCAGTATTTTTGACATTTTGTCCATGAATTTATCAGAACGACAACACAATAAAACGAATCCAGCTTATAGCAAGCATTTAGTTATGAGACGTTTATTGATCCGTTATGAATAAAGAAAGTTATGAAACGTTTAATAGGCCTATTGAGCATTTTAGCTAATGAACATTGTAAACCTATAATAAGAGATTTTTATGAATAAGACCGATAGTATATAAAAAATATGTGTAAGTAATAAAAAGTTTTTTATGAAGAAATAAAACACTAAAGTGATGTTATTGGCAATATTCATCAAATTTGCTTCTAATAAAACTTTTTACATACTCGTAGGTCAATATAAAATACCTACATATATCATAATTACTAACTTTTAATACCTCAAAGTATAATAAAAAAAAATAGATATTATATATACATACTTTATTATATATATACTTTTGCGTTATATTATGTGCTATAGTATTTATAATATAAATAAACATCAATGTGGTTGATACAGAAGAATTTCGTGAGTTTAACTCACGACTAGCGGAACCCGCGGCTTCGCTCGCGCTAAATCTAGGAATGAACCCAAGCGAATCGAGGGCGAGTCGCTAGTACAAAATATTTAACAGGGGCTGCAGTGTATAATTAAACACATTTTATTTATTTAAAATTTAATTATATATAATGTTACAGCGTATACTCATTATATATGCCTCAGATTGTCCAAAAATATTAAATAAATATTCAAATAATAATAAGTATAGTGTATCAGTGGCGAAGAATGAAATTTTAGCAGAGGCCTACAGTTTAATCTACAGTTTTATAAAACAATTCACAAAAATAAAGAACGTAATCGTGATAATTTTTCCTTTTCATATTAAGGCAATTATCGTTATTTTTTAAATATATATAATATATATAAAATATTATAGCAAAATACAATTAACACTTACTCAAATTGAATAATAAAAATATTATTATTTTTAACAGTATATTTTACAAACGAAGTACAATACGTTTTAAGGATTTTTTATATATATAAAATACCGCCATCTGCTAACATCTGTTTGAACGACTTCATCTTACTGAAGAGATTGATTTATTATTTATTTATCAAGTGAACTACTAAATTAAACGTAAAATATGTAGATAGGGGGGTTTATTTATTCTATTTCAAATTATATTGGTTGTTAAATTACCTAACGCTTTTAAAATAACTTAAGCATAATTTCACTTGAAACACAAATTAAGGAATAATAAACATGAAAAACAAACTGAATTATTACATTATTAATTATTACATAAAATGTATTAAGTTAAATTCTAAATATTTTTATTAATATATGTGACCTGCACTTTATTACTTTATTAAAAGTTACGTAAAATGTAAGAAATGTAACCTTCTGGCAACACAGGTGTCATCCGATGTCAGTGACGTTTCGCTTGAGTGGCCAATATGGCGACTGCGATTTGTCTGTTATCACCATTAGAATTAAACGAAATACTCGACAATCCGAATTTTGCGGATATATGTTGTCGACTCGAAATGTTTATTTTTTCATGTTTTAATATTCAGCTAAGGTTTCGATCGAGTCTACCGTACCCCTTCACGGAATTATTAATATAGATAAGCTTTATTAAAATTGAACTGAACTTTTATAGGTATTTCTGGATTTCAAAAATCACAAACAAAATCTATAATAAAAGAAGTTGGTTACACTAATATTTATGTGATCAATAAAAAATTAAAGAGAGCCATCAAAGCCTTGCCAGGTTTATGTTTTATAAAGCATTCCTTCAATCCATTAACGTTGGAACTGGATACTCTGAACACTTCCATTATAATGCCATCGTTCCTTCACGGAATGTGGGCGTGAAATGATCGAGCGCTTCTCGAGAGATTAGTATCGGGATTGGGATGGGATTGAAGTATCTGTAAAATAAAGGGTGAATTTAACTGTAAGCTACTAAAAGAATCTATACTATTCTTTGATTATGAAATAAATCTCATAATTATTTTAAACTAGCGATTCGCCCTCGCTCTGCTCGAGCTCGTCCCTAGATCGAGCGAAGCCGTGGGTTCTGCTAATAAATGTATACAAAAACTTGACAAATTATATACTAAAATCATCCTCGAGAACCACTCTATCTATTGGTGAAAACAGCATGAAAATCGGAGCAGTTTATCGCGAACTGACAGACAGACAGATGATGCGAAGGACTTTATTATATTGTAGTGATTTGGAAGGATAGATGTTTGTTACTCAATTACGCTAGAACAACTGAACGGATCTGGATGAAATTCAAATAGGACTTTCTTCTTCTTTCTTTTTGGTTACGTATTATCCCACAATAATATAATAACTGTTAAAACGCACCTAGTGACGAACCGGAGCGAGACGAGGGTGAGTAGCTACTACGTAGTACGTAGTATACAATGAAATGAGTTACCAAGCGTGGTTAATTAAAGACAAATTCCAATAACTTATCCCTTTGGTTCTGCAACTAGAGAAAATTGACATTATTTGTATGGATCATGAATACATCAAGAAAGATCTATGATAAGGAAAATACTTGTAACTACTTATATATACGGTTGAAAAATTGTGAGACACAAACATGAAATAATTAATTGTTTAAAGAAGAACAAAAGACAACAATGGGAGTGTCATTTCCGACAAATAAGGTAATGTCAAGGCAGTTATTAACGGACGTCCAGATATTCGACTTCTTGTTTTTAAACGCGAAGTCCGAAGATTTTTTATGAAATATTAACTTCACTATAATATCGCAACTTTTGGGCTCAATCCCTTATTGAGCCAAATAGTTTCACGCATAATTTTAATACATAGTTGCGAAACTAGCGACAACGATTATGTAGAGTCCCTATGCTCTATACCACTTACACAAGAGAAAGTTAGGGGTTCGTAGTATTGTAAGTTTAATTCTAAAATACGAGGACATTCAATATAATATTGCAGTAAATTACTCATCAGAAAATAATAATTGAATAAAAATGGGTTCATAATGAAATAATAACCTTTTAGCTTTCTAATAAAAGAGCAGAATGTTAAGTGGAATAACACGAAAATAGTTTATAAAGCTACGAATAGCCAAACGGCATATCGTTCCGGAAATAGATGCAAAGTGGTCGAAATATCGTCGCGAGTGATTCATGCACGTTGAGTTTTCACACCTGACTAAAACAAACGTTAATTTAATGCTATAATTAAACCGGAAAGAAGAAGAAGGACCGTGTTTGATACCATCACGATATTGGAACAAATTTTATTTGTGCTATTGACTTACCCTCGCACGGTTCAGGTCCTCAGATATGTTTTAACTGTTAGTGTAGATTTCTCAGAAATGAGATATTTTCCGGCAGTAAAAATATCCAATCCCGGATAACCAGCTGTTATCATACCAAATTTCAATCAAAGTCTGTGCAGTGGTTCTCTCGTAATGCGTTAGCGGACAGACAGACAAACACGTATTCTAAAAACGATAGATTCGGTCTGTATATCGATAATAATTACTATTTCAATAGGATTTAAAAAAAAATATTCAATGTATAGATTCGATTTAGTTAGAATTTGTACCTTTATATTTTTGGAAAGGTATGCAAATCTTTGGTGTCTATTTATATTATCATAGGAATTTCCATTTAGTTAATGCTGGAATCGAACCAATTTCAGCCGTCGTAGTTTGAACGACATGAATTAAATGTTCAAAATATATTAGGTATACATTTAAATAATATAAAAATGTCTGAAACAGGATTGTTTTCAAGTCGGATATATCGCAATTTCAATTTCAACAATCGATTGTAAAATGCAAGTCAGTTTTATCATTGACCTAGGTCCGCACAATCTCCTACACTAAAAAACGTTACAATACAAATAATAATAGCTAGAGCAAAATATTCTGTTGACGTTTTAAATAATAGCTCTATATAAATTGCACTGGACATTTAACCACCTAACCTTGACTTTGGCCAGCTTAGAGGAAATGACAGTTCGCCGAACACGCTTTGCGATAAACGAAAAAATTTAATAACAGTGATGGGTTTAACGAAAATATTTTTTTTTATATATCCCATAAAGATAATAGTTTTATAATGAAACTACCTTTTCGGATTTTGTCGCGGATTTATTTTGATTTTAGTTCCCGGCGTTTCGAATGCTTTACAGCAATAATGGTCACGGAAGAGAATAGTTTTAATCATTTAAGGAACGAGGAAGAACCGGATGACTAAATTAGTGTTAACACGATTTAATACCTATTATAATTTGAACGTATTACCACATACGGCGCCTTCATCCGCAAACTGCATACGAAATGTCACGCTAGTTATTAACGTCAACGAACTTATTAAGAACATCCTCTAGAGATCGTTAAACTTTAGTTGACGGAATATGATAGACACTATCGCTTTATTACTTTTACAATTCACAAGAAAAAAACTAAATTATGATTCAACTAATCAAGATCTAGGTTTAGAGTTTCGATCTATTAAGGTAATGTGGGAAAGTGTAGCTTATTTTAGAAAAAAGAACAAAAAAGTAAATTAATTTAGGGGTTTCGCGTCCACATATTGAAACAGAAAACAGTATAAAAGTTCTTCGTTACTTATGTTTCTAAGAGAACTATGGTTTTCTATGATAATAATTATAAAAAAAATTATTGTACACAGTAAAATACAGATCTTTAGTGCATATTCTATCAATAACGTAGTAAATATAAAACTTTTTACGATATATAACTAAAATCATTTACGGCAAGGCACATTTCAGCATTTCTGTACTTAATCTAAATGTAACTGTAAGTAATTAAATGTTAATTTATAACCCAAGCTCTAGGTAGACGACTGCTATACTATTCTGACTACTTATTCATTCAAGTCCAGTTTACATAACAAAGTTGTCTAATTTAATGCTCAACAGCTTTATCGTAATAAAGTAACTTCTACGAGTACTACAAACTACATGAGTTATTACTATTAAATGTGGAACAAACACCCAACCCCAAGTTTCTGTAAGTCTTGAATTACCAAGGTCTTGACATACGAGAATATGAAAGCGGTTCCACACGGTTGGATCCGACTCGATTGACATTATTGAGCGGCATGGTTGTGCTGTAGTTATTTATTGCACTCATTTGCTTAGTACTTTATATTGTACTAGCGACTCACCCTCGCTTCGCTCGGATTCGTTCCTAAGTACACCCTTTAACATACAATTTTTAAAAACTTTGAATGACTTAATTATTAATTATATCTAATCAAAAGCCTAAAAAATAAGTTTCAAGCTTCTAGCATTAAAAATGATGTAATTTCCATACAACTTTCATCCCCTTAATTTTAAACCTTTAAAGCCCTTTTTTCGTCTTGAAAAGTAGCCCATGTCCTTTCTCAGGCTCTAGACAATCTGTGTACCAAATTTCATTAAAATCGGTTCAGTAGTTTTTGAATTTATTCGGTACATACAAAAATACAAATCTTACCTCTTTATAATATTAGTATAGATACAGATGGCACTAGCATCTAGAATTCAGATACTAGCTATTTGATATCGAATAATATTTTAAGCCCTTACGCTTATTAATCGATACATCTAAAATAAATAAATATACCTATATTAATGTCCTATTAACACACAACACCATCTAGTACCATGGTAAGCTATGAGGCTTGGGTTTTGGATATGTCAGTAGATGCACTTGGGTTTTGGATATGTCAGTAGATGCACCTAAATAGAAATCATGAGTTTTGTTTTTAGCACCCTTTCGTTATGTTTAATAAGTATTTCGTAACGACATAAATTACATTATTATTATTATTTTACCGAACACAACACATATGATTTATTTTGATAATTATATTTCAATACATTGTTCCATATTCACACAATTCTAGTGTCATATCATCACTAAGGTCGTTAGCAATAAACATTTTTCCACATAAACCCTTATACACATTAGATATCAACGTTTAAAGTTAATTATAACATTTATATATTCATATAGTATATGTTTATGATAACTCACTAGGCTTATCTTTAAATCTTAAAAAGTATTCGAATCGCGCGGTTTTCAAAATTATAAAAAAAACTAACAATTTACAATCCATTCTTTACAACGGGCAAAGGTAAAAAATACACACATATACACAAACTTTTCTTAATTCTTTAATTGTATAATTTATTAGCAATATTTTTTCTACTAGGTACAATTTATAGAAAAATAAGTAGTAATGTCACAATGTGCGCTAACACTATCTTGGGTAACGCAATGGCAGCATTTATCATTGCACTTGTGGGAAAACCGCAAATGACTTTATTGTTACTAGGATCTATTTTTATTATAAGTAGGTATAAAGTAACTTTACAGTACAGTTACCTATTTAGTTCTGATTCGTCGTGAGAACAATATTTTTGTAATATTTTGCTATACAACTCAAATAAAATAATGGTAAAAGAAGTAATTAATAATTATAGATTAATAACATATTCAAATTCAAATTCAAAATATTTTATTCAGCATGGAATTATTACAATTTTTTACTGAACGTCATGAGTGTACTACCAGGACGGAAGGAAGAAACCACTGACCTGAGAAGAACTGGCGATATTAAAAAACTCGAGTTTTTTTCATGATTTTATTCAATTAAGTAAGTACCTAAAAATGAGGTATTCTACGAAATATCTAGAAATTGGTAAAATTTCATTTTTCAGACCACCTTATTCCGCCTTCACGATTGATTAATTTAAGTTCGAAATGAGTTAAAGGAATCAACTTTTTACGTAATTAAACTAAAAAGCAATAAAAGCTATTTTCTTTGGACAATATAATAAATTTATTTTATTTATTAAAGTTTGCTGTCGGTTATCAAATAATTTATAAGAATTTTCATAACTAATTTAAGGCAATTCCAGCAAGCAATTATACCTAGTATGTTATTACCGGACATTTATATCCGGTAACAATTATTTACAAAGGAATAATGAAAAAAAAAATACTATTTAAAAATTACCCCAAAAACATACTTAGGTAATTACAAGGAAATATCACTATGTAGTTTGTGTATTTAAATTAATATTTGAATTGGATATGGATAAATGAACGTATTTACCACTTCTCAAATAAGTAATATTATAATTAGGTAATATAGTATAATTTAGAAAAAAAAACTTAAACCTTTTATTTTTACATACATAGGTTATTACAGATACAATAATATAATTATTATGTCGTACATGCTTAATTAGAAACTATTGTCAGTCTAGTGCTTAGACTACTAAGTAGGGTTACTAGGATATTCTCTTTATGGGGTGGACATCCTACTCACTTTCCATACCTGATGGGGTTCTTGCGGTTAACATCGATACATAATACATCACTTACGGTAAAGTATGGAACTGTTGTTAGGTTTACAATTTTTATTTTGATCACGTTCGATTTAGAACAAAATTAATCGTATATTTGTTATTCTTCATGCGTAAGAAAGATTTATTTCTTTGATGTGGGTAGTTGAGTGATGCACTCAAACAAATCGACATTTTAATCACTCGTTAATAAAAACAAAAAAATCTATTTTTTAAGTAGGTATATATCATATATAAAATCCTAAAGTTTGATTAAAATTATATTTATTTACAAGTTTACAAATATTACTTATATATTCGATAAGCCTAGTGTTAGGCATATCCTTTGTCTAAGAAAATAACATAAAATGAGCGTGGACAAAAAGAAAAAGAATAATAGAATTATTTGTATATATTATATTATATACAGCTTATTATTATATTATTATAACTTAATTGGGCCTTTGTTTGTCGCAGGCCTTGAATACTGCGTTTACGTAGTACTTAATATTTAATACGAATTTATATTTAACCACTATTTTCTGAGCATTCCATCTATTTAATACATTTTTTTATTTGGTCCCGTTTCAAAATTCAGAAAAGTTTTAAAATTCACATTTAATTTATGAACATGTCCTAAAACTGTCAAAATTTTGCAATCAAGGATTAATTAATATCTAATCATTACATTCCGCATTCTTAGTAATAAAAAAGGCCAATAGATATCTAAATGATAACAACTAGACCTTGGCGGTTGGAATGGCCACAATGGTGAAAGCAATGCTTGTCACAACTCACAACCCAACTGCCGACTCCCTTTCTGTGACTATCTGTAATACGATCGGCGATACTTTGATTTGATTCATATAATGAAAAATAATTTGTTTGACTTCCTATACTATACAATCATTTCTATGATTGTATTTAGAAAAATAATAAGTGTTCATTAAGCCTTTTTTTTTTAATATTTATTAATACATTTCGTTTAAAAAGGTACTTATTCGTTATAATAAATTAAATCTATTATGTCTATGTTCGCTGTGATTAATTCGAATAGTAACTAAAAAATATATCATTTTTATATTACGTTACTAGAGAGTAGCGTCTCTCGGGTTCGTAGGTAGTACGTTTAAATGTCTAGTGATTGATTCCCATACAAAATAAACAGTTTTAAACTTTACGATGATCGAGTTTCGAATGCTTTACAGTAGTCATAGTCAAAGGTGCACGGAAACCGATATGAAAATAAATCCGCGAAAAAATTTCGAAAAGAAAGTTTTATATTTAAAATATCAAATATTCGCATAAAAGTAAGAAAATATAATAAATGATATAAGTTTGATGTATGTAAAATCGTGTTTTATGGAACATAATGTAATTTATTTACAGGGTAAGTAATATAGAATGACCTAGGTTACCTAGGCACTTACTTGAGCGTGGGTGAAAAATCGATGCAGTGCTGACGCACACTCTGCAAACTTCACCGTTTCTCTAAGGATATGCATTACTTAAGTGGATTTGAAATTGGAGTGAAGCGTATAGGTATGTGTTGTAAATTGTAATTGTTATAATATAGCGTTTTAAAGTTATATATATTTCAAATATCCATGTTTTATAAGGGAGAACGATTGTTATAGTTTATCGCATTTATTTTTTAGTAAAAGTAAAGTTTATGTCAGTACATTTATTTCAATATCTAACAAGTAGTATAGATCCGGGTCACGGATGTAATTAAAGACAAAAATTATATAATAATTCATAATGACATCATTTCTGAAATTACTTTGAATTATTAGAATGCGATTATCAAGTTCAATAAAAACTGATTCTATCATTCATATAATAAGTAATACGTACGTACGTCAATGAGACACGTAATAAGTAACCTTTGGACGAATGGTATTTCTAGGAAAAACCAGGTTCATATCGATTTCCATCAAAGTTCTAGGACATTGGGGTGGGAAGGAGAGGGTAGATAGCTATCTCTCTCATTCATAATAAGTAACAGTAATTATAATTGAAGCAGAAATCATTGCTCTGACAATTTTATTTTTTGTATTATAGAGACCCATTTATATTAAGCAAGATAATGCAATAATTATAGATTCTTCTATAGTTTAACTCTATAAGTTAGGGTTTATATTTATAATAATATGTATGTATTTATAATTTTATACCTATACGTGTACTATAGGCATCGCCTATTTAGTATCCATAACACTAGTCTCGTTACTTACCATGGAAATGAGTGGTGCTGTGTTTAAATATCCCAACATATTATATCAAGATATTTTTGAATATTTTTTCGTTTACTAACCATAATGAGTCACTGGTCACTTGAATAAAGAATATTATTATATTATTATTATTAATAAATACTACAATGCAGATTGAACTTGGTTACAGCCAGTTGAATTGAAGCACTTCCGATTATTTAAATCACATATACCTACCTACAGGAAAATAGCTTGCGCTCTGAAGAGATATATTATAGGCGGCTATTTATCGTGGGAAATACTTTAGTCCCACGGGAATGAAGTTAGTTTTAGCTAGACTTCTTTTAAAACATTTGAAATATCTTAGTATTATTAGGTATAGAACATTTATGTACTAAAAAGATCAAAGTCGCGAATAAACAAGAGTCAACTAAACAACGATGCTTTACCACACAGTAAGGATAATAACTGGAGAAATGTATGGCAAAATTTGAATGTCAACAATAGTTTTCGAAGGGCGATCAATACTGTATGAAGGTCTATTTATTCGTCCCTTTGTGCTATTATAAGTATGTAGTTATTTACTAGCGACTCACCTTCGCTTCGCTCAGGTCAGGTGATCGATTATATGAAAAATTTATAGACATATTGCGAGCGAAGCGGCGGGTTCCGCTAGTTAAAATAAATAAGATTTTATACAATAAAAGTAGCCTTACTTAGTGAAAGACCCGACAAAATTGGTCCAGCTGTTTCAGAGATTAGTAAATAGATTTTTTGATGTAATAACGTATATTTTAACTTTTAACTAAAATTTTAACATAGTTATATTTCATATGCGTTTAGTGTAAAGCTTTTAATTTGAAATTAAAAACAGACACTTCATTTTTTTTTTTTAATTTTAAAGTGTTCGCAGTGGTAAACGTAGATGCATTGAATATCGCTCCCTAGGTGGCGGGTTCTATTCTGTTACGTTTATATTTATCTTGGTCTAGTTAAACAAACTTTGTGAGTTTATGGCGTAACCAATATGGCAGTGGTTTCACCATAAAACATACGTATACATAACCTTTGTTAAGATGGGAAGACAGATTTTGTTCTTTATGTCTGTCTGCTTAGACTCACTTGTATGCATCAAATACAATTTTAAATTTGTAAGAACTATCAATTTTTAAATATGTAAACTTCATAGATTAATACAAAATAAAATCAATTATATTGAACGTTTCGTTTGCGTGACATGAAACAAAACCACCATTACTAATTTTATAAATTACCTTGACTTAACTAACTTAAAAGATTATTTGTTTAGTCTTTCTTTGTAACCTTCAGTTTATGCCGCAAAAATTAAGGGCGTTGCGCAAAGAAAAGTACAATGCTCTGGCTAAGTGAATGAGTTGACTTAAACCTACCAACCGTCGAACATAATATTTGGTATTATATAAATATGAAATTGATCGGAACAGAGGCTGAATAGTTTATAGAATTTTGGTCTATTGGACAGATTTTTGATGACAGTTGTTTATTCGGGTACATACTACCCGATATACGTATGAAGTAAGCTAGTATATAAACATATTATTACTAGATCGAAATAATATATCTATATTATTATAAATGTGAATGTAAGTTTGTTTGTTACGCTTTCACGCGAAAACTACTTACCGATCATCATGAAACTTTGTACGCATTCTTGGAGGTATTAGAAGAAATATAGGATACTTTTTCTTCTAGCGGGCTTGAAACCATGAACGCGGGCGAAGCCGAGGGTACTAGTAGTATATTATAAAGTCAGCTTTATTCAATTTCAAATTTAAGACAGGCTGCGTAATTTTTAAATTTAAAACTAATATGTTTTACCTACCTATTATGAATTAATTAATGTCAGCCATTGTTTTTTTAGCAGAAAGTTGTTATTGCAACTTAAAAAGTAATTAGTTATTCCAGTATATTTCGATTCAAATTAGCAATGATTTTTGAGTTATTTAATATTTTACCTGTTCCTTAAATTACACAAAAAGATTCACAATTGATAATTCACAAGAAGATTTTTTTAAGTCATTGAAAACATTTTACTTCTGTTAACACTTAAAATAACAATACGCACCGTATTCAGTAACGGTTAAAATTAACCAAAGACAATACAGCTTAATTTATTTTGTTTTTGCCTTTTATTTGCATGGCCATAGTTTAACACCTGTAATAATTCTAGAGTTTATGGACTTCCATATTGTTATTACTTATTATTTAGTAAGCTCACTTGTTACGAAAATTGCATTTAATCTCCTACGGTATACCTAAGTAATACATATTGTAAAATGATTAAAAACACAGTTAAGACATTAGGTACATAAAAAAATTTAAAAGCAAATATTTAAAATAGGTACCTAGGTAGTTCGGCTAGTTTGTCGTTTATCGAAAACAAAAAACGTCAATTCATCTTTTAAAAGATGTAGGACTAATTTACAAAGAACTGCTATCTTTTCATATACTTTTCACACAAATAGGTATGTTATTTTCAAAAAAATAAATAGGGTTGACGTAATCGCCGAAATTATGCAATACGTAATAAGTACCCCTCATTAAAATCTCTATTGCTTTGGCATAATAATTAACTCATTCATTTTAAATAAGTCAATTTGTATTGTAATTACTTCGAGTACAACAAAGAATGATTGAAAATAACTAAAAACGACGGTATTCACGAATCTTTGGACATTGAAACTGTAGTAAAACAGAAAACAAATGAAGGTGAGATGTAAAATAACAATATATAGGGCAAAATGTAGGCGTAGAAAATCTGTTTATACCTATAGAAAGGATCTTTGCTGAACTAAACCGCGTTATCAGTAAGCGCTTATTATCATCGAAAACGTAAACTTCGCGAGGTCACAGACAATTAATCATGATAGTAATAAACCAGAAATAAGTCTTAATACTTGTGTTTTGTGGGTAATACCATATTTATCGTATTTATTTAATACTTAAAATACTATAGATATCACAATAGATAAGAGACTGATTAAAATTCAAAGAAATTACACTTTCGTGGGGTTGGAATATGGATGTTTAAGTTGAAAAGCGACATGTAACTGACCTGCTATCCTTAAAACGGCCCGGTCTGCCGGGTCCAGCTGCAATATGGACAAAGGCTTGTCCTTCGCCCATTCTTTCAAGCTGAAATCGTTCTCGAATTCCATGTTTTTGTCATCCAAAACACGCAATCTCGCCCGAACTCTCGCACATAATTGAATCAGTACCACAACACTAGGGCCGAATACCACACATCATATATAATTAAAAACAAAAATTACACACAAATAAAAAGTAAACAAAACGTTACGCTCATTGTAAAATGAAAATCGATAAATGTCGTACAAAACTCACGAAAGATACGGCACTGCGTATCTAGGATTTGTAACTTTGATAATTCACAATAGCCACTGTATGAGAACACAGAAACTTTATTATAGTGTATAATTAATTAAAAATCATCCAAATGCAAGGGGACGGAGTAACTAATAACTGTTTGAGGTTATCAATTTACCGAACGTCGTACACCGAACCGGCGGGCAGACATGATGCGACTGTCTAGTTCGAAATGATACCGGCACGTCTGACGTCGCTACCATCGCTCACGGCTCAGCTGTTTCCGCGCACGCTCATGCTTTATGTTATACGACTAAATTAAAAAGTGCATAAATTGTTTTAAATTTGTACAAGAATATAACATTTTTGTTTATTCGGTTAATATTTGTATGAAGAATTGCTACTGCCATCTATGCGAGTAGGTAGATATCAAAAGATATCATACAGGTGTCTGTGTGACCAGAATGTAATTGAAATTTAAACATTAAGACGTATCGTCTCTCCTGAAAGAATGAATGTTGTATATCTCTATTACTAGTTTTATACTATATTTAGTAATAATATTAACAAAATCTCCAATTACAAACCTATCACAACTTCAATAATTGTTGTCTTAAGACAAATATATTATAACAAATATAATAAACAAATCGTAAACGGGTTCGGAGACGACACTTGGTAGAGATAAATGCAAATGCATTTTTATACTTTTGATGTAAAATACATGTATAATTTATTATTATATGAGTAGTGGAAAGGGAAACATATCAAATGAATTTTGCTAATATTATTTAGGTATTTGAATTAATTTTTCCTTGAAATAAGTTTTACTACCAAGGTGCTGTAATAAATGGTCTTAAAAAGAAGTACATTTTAAAGTTAAGGTTACAATCTATGCATTATAATAAAGGCTTGTGTTACACATTTTTCCTATACGGGCTTCCTATTTACCGGCTTTTCGTTCAAGGAACTAGCTATGCTATTTTTGAAAGTAATAATGATTAAATTAAAAAAAGCCTAAGTACTTTCTAATACAAATTTATTGTTGTAGAAGCATATTTTCTTATTTTAAACTAAAATCATAAAAATTTTTTTTGTGTTTTTTGCTGCTGGTATTACTACTTACTAGTAACCATAGCAACGTCGTTGTCAAACTATGTCTGTTTAGTGTTTACATCATTTTTAAATAGGTACTTTTCAGGGGTTTTTATTTAAAAAAAGACAGAAATATATATCCAAATCCTATAATATGTAATATTAGATATAATATATATGTAAATTATATTTTATTTTATCACATCACTTCACATTTATTTACTTATCTGATATAAAGTTGAGGGCTGAGGCAATGTGACTGTATGAAGTAGACTTTAGTTTTCAGTGGCCTAATTTTTAGTTTTATCAATAAATTTTATCGAACGCGTGACCTATATTAGGGCTTACCTTTATTTATTATGATGTGACCTGAAAAGAGCGATGAAGTGTTAATATTGTTTTCTTTAGGCATAGAATTATTATGACTGTCATAAGCTGGAGTAAAGTCATTTTATGTGGTGGAAGTTGATAATGGATGATGATTTTGTGAAAAAAGTTTACATGGTAAGTAATAAAAAGTAGATATTAATTATTTATTATAATCCTGTTCAATTTAAGATTAAAAATATTGCAAAAATACAAAATAAATGTACTTATTTTCAGTAAGTACAAAGAAGAAAAAATTTGATACCTTTTCTCTAACAACATGTTGTTTATTTCCAGCCTACATACAGTCATATATCCAAACAAACTTCTTCCAAGAGTCAACCACACTTGACATTTTCAGGAAACTTTACACAGAGTCACCGTCATTTCAATATATCTTCATCTGACCGAAGCAGCTTAAGACAAGATATATTAGATGCTGTTATGAAGAAAACTGTGTCAGTGATGCAGGAACACGATAATACATATGAAGATCCTAGGGATGTTGGTAATGCTTTCTCTTTTGGAACTTATTTTATTATATAAAACACTAGCAACTCCTCGCTTCGCTCTGGTTTGTCCCTACGTGCACCTTTCCAAATTTAAAGCTTGTAGCTCAAAACTCCATCCCATAATTAAAATAAATAAATTTTCTAAAATAAAAGTAGAGTTAGTTACTCCTTTTAATATTAGCTATCGGTGAGTGAAAATTCCGTCAAAATTAGTCCAGCCGTTTCAGAGATTAGCTGGAACAAACAGACAGACAGACAAAAATAAAAAAAATCTTATGTAATCTAATCTAATGTAGGTACTGTATATTGATTACCGAAGTACCGGATATAGGCACTTTCATATGCATTTAGTGAAAAGCTGTTAATTTTAAAATTATAAACAGACACTATATTTTTATATTGTCGCGTAATATAGTGTGAACTCGTCATAATAGCACGCTTGTACCATGCCTAAGAACGGCAAATGTCAATTTTTAACTTATGTCAATTAGATGACAGGAACAGTTTATTACAAATTCTAATGTGTTAGAGAGAGACAAAACACTTTCGGGAAAGGATTCGAAATTACTAGAAAAATTTTGAATTTTCGATACTAGAATGTTCTAATATTTATGCATATAAAAAGGCCGGCAGCGTGTAGAGGGATCAGTTGACATCGAGTCGAAGTTGAGTGAAGACTAGAAGGAATACGAAATTGTGGAAAAGTGAAGAGTTAGTGAAGAAGCATTGAGAAGGAGTATTACAGTGCTCATAGACTAGTGTTGTGTACAGACTGTGCTCGTGTTTTTAAATAATTAAAACAACTTTGGTACAAGAACGCTATTAATTTCCGATCCCGAACCCGTAGTACGTAACAATTGGTGTCAGAAGTGGGATCGGAAATGCCGTTAGTACCGAGGCACGAGAAGGAAGGCGTCACTACACGCGCAATGGCGGAGCAACAAAGGGAGGAATCTAGCCCTAGTTCTTCGAGTGGAGAGACCACTGCTCAACAGACCACCATGCCAGACATGAACGCCCTTCTGCAACAAATAACGTTCATGATGCAAGAGCAGACGCGCCGCCAGGAGGAACAGCTGCGCACTCTCCAAGAGGAGCAGGCTCGTCGCCAGGAGGAACAGCTGCGCGCACTCCAAGAAGAGCAGGCTCGCCGCGAAGAAGAGCATGCGCGCCGCCAGGAAGAACAGCTGCGCGCTCTCCAAGAGGAGCAGGCTCGTCGCCAGGAGGAACAGCTGCGCGCACTCCAAGAAGAGCAGGCTCGCCGCGAAGAAGAACATGCGCGCCATCAGGAAGAACAGACACGCCGCCAAGAGGAGCAAGCCCGCCGTCAGGAAGAACAGATGCGCGCACTTCAGGAAGGTATCCACAAAGATGTCATTGCCGCTCTCCAACAAAATACGGAAAGGGTGGAAGCTGTCGAGAGGGATGTTGAGGGAATTAAGACGACACTAAGTGAGGCCTTGAAAAGGGTCGATAACTTAGAAAAACACGGAACACCGCGTAGTGTCGACACCAGTATATCAACAGCAAAGATCTTTAAAGTCCCCTACTTCGACGGTAAATCTTCTTGGGCTGCATTCAAAATCCAGTTTGAGACAATCAAGGAGACGAGCGGATGGACGGATGACGAGGCCCGATCTGCCCTTACCTTTGCACTTAGAGAAGAGGCTTTGAATGTATTGGAGGCTCTTTGTGCTAGCGACCCTAGCAGGAAGATCACATACAGTGAGCTATTAAGCTCTTTAGAGTCGCGGTATGGTGATAGTCATCTGGAACACGTGTACAGGGCTCAAATTAAAGACCGTACACAACGAGCCAATGAAACCCTGCAGCAATGGTCTATGGAGATTGAGAGGCTCGTTCGGAAGGCATATCAATCCTCGCCATCCACCATAGAAGCTATTCTTCTGCAGGCATTTGTGGACGGGATTCGCGACCCGGAGGTACGTGCCACGGTACGCTTAAGACACCATACCAGTCTCAAGGAAGCTGTAGCTCATGCTTTGGAGGTTGAAGCTGTTCGTCATGACACAAGAGCTTGGAAGGTGAGAGAAGTGGTCACTACGGAGGGATTATCCACCCGGAGACGTTTTTTTAACCCAAGATGCTACGAGTGCGGCGAGCGGGGCCATCTTAGAAGTAACTGCCCTAAAATAAAGAACGTTCGGAGGCAGTCAGATGTGGCTGTATCTACTTCCGACCAGCCACCGGAAAACTAATTCCAGCCAGGGCTGCGGGGTGGGCGCTGGCCGGGGGATATACAACCCCACAAATAGAAGTAAAACAGACAGTGGACGGAAATACCTTAGTAATAAATGGCGCAATTAATGGAGTAGCATGTAAACTGACGCTGGATACCGGAGCATCTCGAACCGTCATTAATAACCGAAAGGTGAAACACATTGCAGACAATAATTTACGTGATAGAAGGCACATTACTCTTATGACAGCCACCGGCCAGCGCATACCTGTTTGGGGAGAAAGGAAAATTGCTATCAAAATTGGGGACAACATCTATTGGCATAACGCAGTAATAGCAGATATCATGGATGATTGCATCATTGGTTTGGACTTTCTTCAAAATTACCAGTGTACGATTGACATGAAACATGGAGTTTTACGATTCAGAAATAGAGAAGTGCCGATAAGCGGTGGGATTCACGGAAAAGTTTGTTGTTTGAAAGACACCGCTCTTCCACCAAGATCGCAGACTCTAGTACCTGTCGCTTTACCTCAGAACAAGTCAGGCCGTCCATGGTCATGTGCTATTATAGAGAAGTTGGAAGATGAGAGCTCATGGATCCCGGCAAGAGTTGTTGTAGGTAAAGCTTCGACATCTATGGTTCCAGTTCTGAATACCAGCAATTCTACTCAAACCATTCGAAGAGGCGAAGTTGTGGGAACTTGCGAAGAGATAGCCTGGTTAAGCAGGTGTGAACCGAAAGAGGAGGTGTTGAACAAGGATAAAGAGCAAGCGATGAAACTTTTGGAAGATTGTAAGGAAGACCTCACAAGTTCACAGAAGGCAAAAGCTGAAAATTTACTATACCAATATTCTGATTTATTCTCCAAACATGACGGCGATATTGGAAGAACCGGATTAGTGAAGCATAAAATCAATACTGGGGACGTAGCGCCTATTCGACAACGACCAAGACGAATTCTATGGGCTAAGGAAAAGGAAGTTGACGACATGATCCAGGACATGAGAAAGAATAACATCATCGAACACTCCACTAGTCCTTGGTGTTCGCCAGTGGTACTAGTAAGGAAGAAGGATGGATCTACAAGGTTTTGCATCGATTACCGCAGGCTCAACGATGTTACCAAAAAGGATTGCTATCCACTGCCTCGAATCGACGATACCCTAGACACCCTCAGCGGTATGAAATGGTTTTCAACTCTCGATTTGAAGAGTGGCTACTGGCAAGTGGACATGGACCCCGTGGATAAAGAGAAAACTGCATTTTCGACTGGAAAAGGGTTGTGGCAGTTTAAGGTTATGCCGTTCGGGCTATGCAATGCACCAGCCACATTCGAGAGATTGATGGAACGTGTACTCGCTGGATTACTAGGAGAAGCCTGCCTTGTTTATCTGGATGACATAATAATTGTGGGACGTGATTTCGAAGACCATCTTAAGAAACTCGAAGCAGTATTCGACAAACTAAGGGAAGCTAATTTAAAGTTGAGTCCGAAGAAGTGCTCATTCTTCAGGAAACAAGTGAATTACCTTGGGCACGTGGTTTCGGAAAACGGAGTAGAAACGGACCCGGGGAAAATCTGCGCTGTAAAAGATTGGCCGACTCCTAAGGACAAGACACAAGTAAGGGCATTTCTAGGATTATGCTCTTACTATCGACGCTTTGTAAAACGGTTTTCTGACATCGCTAAACCACTCCACAAATTAACCGAAGAGAAGAGACCTTTTGTATGGGATAATAATTGCGAATTGGCCTTCCAAGAACTAAAGAAACATCTCTGCCAAACACCGATCCTTGGGTATCCTGACGTAAAGGGACAGTTTATTGTCGACACTGACGCCAGCAATATCGGTATTGGAGGTGTATTGTCCCAGCGGAAGGGTGATGAGGAAGTGGTCATCGCATATTTTAGTAAATCCCTATCTAAACCGGAGAAGAACTATTGTGTAACTCGAAGAGAGCTACTTGCTGTAGTCAAAACCTTACAGCACTTCAAGAAGTACTTGTTAGGTCGTAAGTTTTTGATTAGAACCGATCACGCTGCCTTGAAATGGTTATTGGAGTTCAAAGATCCTGAAGGACAGGTGGCACGATGGATTGAACAACTGCAAGAATTTCAGTTTGAAATAGAACATCGTGGGGGTAAAAATCACAACAACGCCGATGCACTATCTAGAAGACCATGTGAAGAAGACTGCAAGCATTGTCAAAGACAAGAGGCGAAGGAATTAGAGTCAATTAAAATTATTAGGACAGATTCGGTAGATGAACGTTGGAGCGATGATGCCATGAAGAAAGCACAAGAAGAAGATCGAGACATACGACCCATTCTGGAATGGTTAAGGAGTGATAGACCAAAACCTAAGTGGTCTGATATTGCTCAATACAGTACCGCTACAAAGAGTTTGTGGGCTCAATGGAAGAGTTTGCTGTTACACAATGGAGTGTTGTGCCGCAAATGGGAAACGACAAGAGGAAATGATAGCCATCTTCAATTAGTTGTACCTAAAATAAAAGTACCCGAGGTACTTCGAGCTTATCATGATGGTTCTTCTGGTGGACATTTAGGGGTAAGAAGAACGCTGATCAAGATCAAGGCGCGATTTTACTGGTTGCATTGTCGAGAGGATGTCGAGGACTGGTGTCGGAAATGCGAACAATGTGTTTCCGTTAAGGGCCCGCAAACCAGAAGCCGAGGTGCAATGAAATTATACAACGTTGGGGCACCTTGGGAGAGAATCGCATTAGACGTAGCAGGACCATTTCCGATTACTGACTCTGGGAACCGATACATTTTAGTAGTAATGGACTATTTTACAAAATGGCCCGAAGCATTCGCCATACCAAATCAAGAAGCAGTAACTGTTGCTAACAAATTGGTAAAAGATGTATTTTGCAGATTTGGTATTCCATTAGAAATGCACAGTGATCAAGGAAGAAACTTCGAATCACAGGTGTTTCAAGAAGTGTGTAAAATCATGGGGGTGCATAAAACTAGAACTACGCCTTGTCACCCACAGTCCGATGGAATGGTAGAGAGATTCAATCAGACTTTAGAACGACATCTAGCCAAGGTTGTAGATAGTCATCAAAAAGATTGGGACGAGTATTTATCACTGTTTCTTCTATCTTATCGGACCGCCCTACACGAAAGCATTGCAATGACACCTGCCTTTGCCAATTTCGGAAGAGAACTACGGTTACCAGCGGATTTGTTAAGTGGTTGTCCACCAGATACCCCCAGTTGTATCACCGAATATGCCAGTGATCTAAGAGCGAAGATGATTGATGTTCACGAGCAGATACGAGATGCAGGGCTACAAGCAAGTGAACGCATGAAAACGCGCTACGACCGGAAGGCGACAGGAACGAAATTCGAGGAAGGCTCTTTGGTATGGCTGCATAACCCAGTGAGAAGAAAGGGTAAATCACCAAAGCTACAACCCAGTTGGGAGGGGCCTTATAAGGTTGTAACGAAAATTAACGACGTCACTTTCCGAATCCAACGTACGTCTAGAAGCCCGGCTAAAATCGTACATGTGGATCGATTGGCGAAATACCACGGCAACAACGATGCTCGAGACGAGCATAACTAAGGAGGGGGTAGTGTCGCGTAATATAGTGTGAACTCGTCATAATAGCACGCTTGTACCATGCCTAAGAACGGCAAATGTCAATTTTTAACTTATGTCAATTAGATGACAGGAACAGTTTATTACAAATTCTAATGTGTTAGAGAGAGACAAAACACTTTCGGGAAAGGATTCGAAATTACTAGAAAAATTTTGAATTTTCGATACTAGAATGTTCTAATATTTATGCATATAAAAAGGCCGGCAGCGTGTAGAGGGATCAGTTGACATCGAGTCGAAGTTGAGTGAAGACTAGAAGGAATACGAAATTGTGGAAAAGTGAAGAGTTAGTGAAGAAGCATTGAGAAGGAGTATTACAGTGCTCATAGACTAGTGTTGTGTACAGACTGTGCTCGTGTTTTTAAATAATTAAAACAACTTTGGTACAAGAACGCTATTAATTTCCGATCCCGAACCCGTAGTACGTAACAATATATATATGTCTTGACTAGATGATGTCCTATTTTATATATTAAAATTTTAAATCAACTTTAAATATTTTAGTACCAAACCCACCTAAACCACCCAGAAAGAGAAATGTCCAAGGCGTTGCAGTGACACCTCATAGTAAGGAAGGAAAGTTAACAAAAGAACAAAAAAGAAAGTTATCAAAGAAATATGAGGGATTGGTTACAGCCTTAATGGATAAATGCGAGGAGAATGTTCTTGCTGTAAGTATATTATTAAGTTTTAATTTTCCAGAAGTATACAAAATTATAATTAAATAATAATATAATTTGTGATAAAATAAACTTCTTCCAAGAGTCAAATAAAAAAAAAATATAAATAAATAAATAAATAAAGTGACAAATGTTGTCTAATTCTATTCAATATATAATAATTAATAATAATATGATTAAGTCACAATGTTATAGGAGTATACATTTTTTAGTTCATGTTATTTCATCAGGCTAAGTATTGCTATTTTTTTTTTGGCTGAACTTTAATGTTTTTTTTTATTAATTTGATAGCTGTTTTAGTATTTTTAAAATAATTATAATAGATATGTTGGAACATTAACACATAGATTATACTCTAGTCTCTATATAATTATAAAAAACCGTGACTGGAGTTCAAATATTCATGCTCATCATACAAATGAATGTCGCCAACGTGACTCCGCGAATTCCGAGTGAACTGTGTCGTCATTAAGACAGTCACGTAAAAAATTAAAGGGCTTATTACACTACTCAGTATCAAGATAGTCTTACTAAGATTTAGCGTAGTGTAATAAGAGTAGGCAATTTAGTCTGTCCGTGTGTCTTCCCATGACACCGCGACAGCCGACAACGTCAACGGCTACTTACGCCTTGTAAATGAATTTGCACGCGGTATTTCGGGCGGTGTGATAGCGTGCTTGTCTTAGACAGTTCTAATTAGACTGTCTTAATACTGAATAGGCCCATAGAAAAAAAATGTTATAAAACTATTGTAGCCTGGCTAGCAAATTGTTTTTAATTAACGACTCAATTCAAACGTGAATACTTCAAAATAATTTGTAATATTAGGACAATATCCATACCCATTAAAAAAAATTCCATATTAGAATAAAACATTTATTTTATTTGGTTTCCAAGTTATTGACAAGATTTTTATTGATAGTCTTGTATTTTTTTCCATTTTACAGCTTACTGAAAAAGAATCTCAAATTAACAAACTCAGAGATAAACTCAAAACTGTTTTAGAATATAATAGGTTATTTGCAAAAGAAAATGATGAACTTAAAAGTCAATATACAACGTTAGCGAATTATGTAGAAGAATGTAAAAAAGTTATAAGAGAAGAGAGGGAGAGAAATGGAGAGTTAGAGATGAATCTTAAGAAGTTACAAGAGAAGGTGAAGCACTATGAAGTACCTGATAGAGGTAGATCTTTTTTTATTATGTACAAATATTACCTTTTAATTTTACTACTACAATATATTCAAACAAAAAATGGCAAAATAAAAATAATGAAGTCAATGGTAGGCCAATGGTAACGCGCTCGCTCGCGTCATATTTTTATGTCGCAAATCTGATATTTTTATGTGAGATTTATATCCAACATGATTCCCACTTGTCGTACGGTGAAGAAAAACATCGTAAGGAAACCTTCACGTCTGAGAGCACTTAGGAATATTAAATTTAAATGTAATTGAAAAATGCCGCAACAGACAATCAAATCTTATATTTCACAGAGCACTCAAGAGCTATACCGTTAGTAGAAGTGTGTATGAACTGCAGCAGTCGCCAGATCGTCCTTAACCAGGCTCGGGAACAGAATTCAAGGTTACAAAAGGATATGCAGGCTTTGAAGGATGTATTGTACAGGTAGGTTTTTATGGGTTTTCATTAGGACCATAGATTTTTTAATTAAATATTAATAGATAACATTATACATACATTAAAGAGAAATGATTGATTCCCCTTACAAATTTCCGTTCCCACCCTTTTCCCCTCTTTAAAGGGTGATTTCCGGAATAAAAACTATCTTATGTCATTTCCGGGGGAAATAATCTCCATACCAAATATTTATATTCGTTCAGCGGATGGCTTGAACAGATAGGCAGGTAGAGATTCGCATTTATAATATTATTATAGATTGAAAACTGTGTTATCTAATTGGATCCACTTAGCTTTAATTATGATTTTGCACTGCGTTTATATTATAAATGTCGCTTTTAACACCTTATTAGTTATTTGCAACAGTTTATTTTATTAAGTTGAAAATGAATAATGAAGCTATATATAACACATACATAAGTAAATCGAAGTGACTATTTGTACGGGTACTGTACGAATAAATCATATTTATTCGTACATTTATCGGATGATTAGCTTGTTTATTTTATTTATTTTATGTTATGTTATTTTAAGTCTTAAATAATAAATTTTCAGCTTGGTCATCATTGGAGTCCTATCTCCCCTAGATGGGGCAGAGGGCGTCTACAGTGCGTCGCCATCCCGGTCGGTCGAGAGCTTCGCGCTTCATATCGTTCCAGGTCTTCCCTATTGCCTTCATTTCTGCAATGATTGAACGACGCCAGGTTTGCTTAGGGCGGCCACGTTTTCCTTGGGGATTCCAGTCTAGGGCTTGCCTCGGTATGTGGTTAGGGTCCCTTCGGAGTGTGTGGCCAATCCAATTCCATTTTCGGCGTTTGATCTGTTGGTCGATTGGTGTCTCATTGCATCGCTCCCAGAGATTTTCATTGGAGATTTTCTCGGGTCAGTGTATACCCAGAATTCGGCGTAGACATCGGTTAATAAAGACCTGGAGACAGCGCGAGATGTCCTTGGTAACCTTCCACGTCTCGCACCCGTACATCAACACGGTTTTAACATTAGACCGGAATATTTTAAGTTTTATTCTTCGGGTTAGTTTTCGTGATTGCCATACGGGGCGTAGCTGGGCAAAGGCTGCTTTAGCTTTGGCGATCCTTGAGGCGACGTCCTCTTCAGTTCCTCCAGTCTCTGACACAACACTTCCGAGGTACGTAAATTTTTGGACACGTTCCACAGTCTCTGAGTCGATGAGCAACGGCAGAGAGCTTTTTACGCCACACCTCATCTCCTGGGTCTTCCGGGTGTTTATTTTAAGTCCAGCCTTCATTGCCTCTCCTCGTAGGTCGTCCAGTTTAGCTTGCATGTCAGCGTACGTGTGACTAAGTAGGCATATGTCATCGGCATAGTCCAGATGTTACAGACTCCCCACTCTATGCCGCGTCGCTTGTTCGCTATCGTGTCATGCATTATTCCATCGAGGACAACAACAAAAAGGAGAGGTGAGAGGAGACAGCCCTGTCGTACACCCGCATGAACCGGTATATCTTCCGAGATAAGGCCATTGTGCGTTACTCTACAAGAGTAGTTCTTGTAGATAGCCTTAATTATGTTGGTTATTTTCTCGGGAACACCGATCTCATGTAAACGCCCAGATGCGATCCCAATTTAGAGTATCAAAAGCTTTTTTGAAGTCTACAAAGGTCATATATATTTCCCTCTGCCATTCTGATGCTTGCTCTAATATGATACGCAGAGTATTAATTTGGTCAGTGCAGGATCGATTGGGTCGAAAACCAGCTTGTTCCTTACGGATGAGGGGTTCGACAGCTCTCGATAGCCTGTCCAATATGATCCGGCAAAGCACACAAAGGGAAGGGGTAGAGAGCAAGGTAATACCTTTCCAATTGCTGCACTGACCAAGATCTCCCTTTTTTGGCACAGTTATGAGAAGCCCCATTCTTCCAGTCATCTGGTAATTCCTCGGCCAACCAGAAATTTCGTAACAGCGGCGTTAGCGCGTTTACAGCGGTAGGGATATCAGCTTTTAGCATTTCCGCTGTGATGAGGTCGACTCCCGGGGCCATGCCGTTTCTAAGCGATCGGATGGCATTCGCTACTTCCTGTTCAGCTCGGTAGGTGAAGGTTATTTTCTTTTTATATTTTGTATATATCCTGCACCTAAAACTCAATTATTTTTTATTAGAAGACAAAAAAAGTGATAGATATTCGTATAAACCGACAATAGTCGGACTGATAATATATTCTTTCTTCATCCGATTAGCTGACGACTTACTTACTTTGTCCAGTACCCGTATTAATAATTAAAAATCGTTCGTATGGTAACCGTATTAATAGACTCAGCCTAAGTAAATTTATAAGATGAAATAGTACCACACTTAAGATCGACGCTATATTTTGTGACGATATGTTTGGTGTAGTGTAGAGCGAGTGGTTCGAGTCTCGCTGGGGGTATTCATTTGTGTGATGAGAGATTTTATTATTACGTATATATAAGTTATTACGTATATAAAAGTTAAGTTAGGTATGTATGTGTGTGTCAACTATCTGGTATTCAATAACATAAGCCTCGTAACTTAACACGAAACTAGATGGCGCTATGTGTAATAGGAACACAATATATTTAAAATATAATAATAATACAAATACTTACAATATTTTTATCTTAATATATTATAGGTTAAACGTCCAATTATCAAGATACCAAGAACGTCTTCGTAGCAATGCACCGACTTTGACTGTAGAGGGTAATGTGTACAAACCAAATGAGAAATACGACGGGTTCGAGTCAATACTGACAGCTAGCTTGAGTCAAAAGCATGGTGAGTTTATTTTCATTTTGTAATTATTATGGTAATTATTTATTTATTTATGTACCACACAAAAAAAGAAAGAACATACATAAAAAAAGAAAGCTACATATTTACAAAGACAATTAACTAAAAAAAGGGGTTTAGTTTTTTGCAAATATCTTTAATAAGCTTTTGAAATTTTTGCAAGCGGAACTTCATTTTTTTCAAAAATCATCTAGATGCCATTCCGAATCGAATGACACCTCAATCATTATATTCGGAGACTGCTGAAAAAAGTTGACCAAAAAGGCGCTTGTTGACTAGACTATCAGAAGTAGTTTTCATTTATGTGTTGTTCGATTATTTTATTTAGATTGAAATTTGAACCTGGCTTCGGACTCGACTTAGTCCCCAAAATTTAATGTACCCGTGTTTTTTGAAGCACCTGTATATATAAACCACATTATTGTCATCTATAGAAACAGAAGTCGATTTGAGAACTGACCAAATAAGAAAAAAAACACGTAAAGAAGAATAAAGGAAAACAGCATTTAAATGGATACAGTAGTCTGAAATAAGCATTGCATTTTCTTTTTCAAATTTTCATTTTTATTCAGATTTTTCTTCTCTCTATTTAACGACAATTCTCTATAACGTCAAAATATACACAGTCCCTAGAGTGTCGTTATATAGAGTTTACACTTTTCAATTTCTATAAAATTAAAGGCACTGAAGCTTAATTATTAATATTTTTCAGAATCAAATGAGGAAGACGGGCACACGTATAAAATATCCGAAGATGGATCTCATGCTGAGAGAGTTGTGGATCTGTCTGGACTGTTGAGTGCTCAAGCACTAGGTATTTTTTATAACTTTTTAAATTTTCGTGTTTCATAACTGTATTGTTTAAAACGACTCTTAAATGTGTGAATTTGTAAATGCCTAATACCTTTTTCCTGACGTTTGCAATTTGCTCGTCAATATTATAGGTATTTTTTAATTCTATTGTGCAAAATTATAGTGTAAATGTTTATTTTCATAAATAATTTATGGGATGGAGTTCGTTACATTATATTTTTATTTGGTAACCTTACAATATAATATCATGTCATAAAATTATCACGTCTAACGACACCATATGCTGTAAAATGTTTACAGAATCTTTTTGTAATATATGTAAAACTTTGTAAAATATGGATGAATATTAGGAATGAGTGTTTAGTGATTTGAAAAATAGTATTTAATTTTAATTATCTATATAAAATAAAAAGAAAACATATTCTTTCAGCGCCATTATTCGACGCCTACCAAGAAAATCTACAGGAAAAAGATAATCTAATCCTGGACTATGAAAAACAATTCGAAAACATGAATAAGAAATCCAAGCAGATTGTTGAAGAGAACAAATCTTTGAACGAAAAGGTGAATGTTCTAGAAGAGGAACTGGCGGGAGTGAGACAGAGATATAAGAAGATAGTTGTAGAGAAAGAGACGAACGATATAGAAAGAGCTACGTTGTTAGAGAGGGCGGAGCGAGCTGAGTTCAAGTTGAAGGAAGTGTATGAGTTGTATGAAGGGAAGAGTAAGTATTTTTTGTATGTTTTAAACGGCTTCTACCTTACACAATTTGATGGCCAATCAGATTGGCCAATTCCATATTTCTATCCACACTACACAATTCGATTGCAATGGAAGCCGCTTTAAAGCACATGTTGTCTCACTGGTAATGTTGACTGTCGTCCCATCGGAATGTGACAGAAACATCGGATCGGATCGGAGAGTGACAAAAACAGATAGTGCACTTGTATCTGCGCTCTCCCTCGCTCCTCCTTAATATCTCCTGCGCAGTTGGCTAGTCTCAATGAAATGGACTGTCGTGGCCGGTATTTGTCGAGAGGACATAATTCTTTATTTTTCACGACTTAACGTCTCAGACTACATTAAATAAAGGCAGACACAGCGCGCTAAACAATCGAGTGACTGCGATTGGTTATATATGTGTGCGTGACACACATAGCCACGCGCTGCTTACGCTGTAGCAATACGTTTGTTAGTAGGCGTGTAATGTTGCTAGTATCAGATAATGAAATACCAATAAAAAAAAACTATTAATTTTTCTATGGTACTTTTTTTTAATTAAGGCTCCCTATCAAAATTGCAATAATTATATTATAAAATAGTTATGCATTTAATGTACTAATGCATAAAAAAATACCTTTTACCTGCATGGTGATTCTTGAAGAAAATTCTTATCGGACCTCTTTGCAAAACTACCTACTGAAAAGGTTTCGATGAAGTTAGGTATGCTTGACCCCGAGACTTAGGTAATACATAATTTCTGACTATCAATAAATTTCTCGTATTTTTAACCCGAGTTCAACCAAATAATAACTAATCATAATATTTTAAACGCCTTTATTTTGTACCAATTTTTTATAATACTGTCTTTTGGCGTCTACTCTTACACTTCTAACGTCAGTTTCTAATTTTGAAATATGATGAAATCTTATTTTTTTTATTTCATTTTTTTTTCATAAAACATTAGTAAAGGAATTGTAATAAAATTTTATTATTTGAAAATGTCGCAAAAAAAAAACTGATTATAAATTACCCCAAAATTGGGGAAAAATATATTAGACGCATACTTGCAGCACTGACCGAATATGTTTAGGTTTTGCGTTCCAAGTCGTAATTACAAGATGTTTTCGACGAAAATTATGCAAAATAACAAAATTTACCTGTGAAAAGATATTCCATCATTACTTTTTTGTTTTTGAGAATTGTTTTTGCAGTCCTTGAAGACACAATACGGCATGATGAGTACAAAATCTACACAGCGAAGTACTGTCACGGAGACGTATGACACGACTGACACTTGGTTGCGCACTGAACTCGGAAACGTATTACTCAGGCATTTAGTAGCACTGAACTTGGCTTCACTCGGTTATTCGGCGCGCGGTGTCTGCCTTTATTTAATGTAGTCTGAGCTTAACGTTTTAAAATATATGTTGTATGTGTGTAACTTACATATGTTATTTTTAAATTGTTTCAGTGGCAGCCATGCTCCGCGACTACGAAACGGTCCACAGAGAGTACTTCACCGTGAAGTCAGCTCTAGAAGCTTCCACCGGCAAGATGGCGGCGCTCGACGCGCTACGAGTGTCCACCGTGCCTGCTGACTTGCATGAGAGACGCCTCGATGACTGTAAAAGGTAGTTCAAACTCATATTATAGTAGTATAGAAGATGTTGATAGCGCTTCAGTTATATAATAAAACAATAATATTTTGATAATACTTTCTGAGGTTTACGCGAATGTTCGACATTATAAAGGAAATTATCTTTTCGGATTTTGGCGCGGATTTATTTTGATTTTTGGCTCCCGATGTTTCGAATGCTTTACAGCAATCATGGGAAAGTAACACGTGAGTAAGTGAAACGTCGCGAACCAAAAATCAAAATGAATCCGCGACAAATCCGAAAAAATAGTTTTATTTATAATATTTTGTTTGTATACCTATAAAACAATATTTAGATAAGATTTAGTTACTTTATTGACAGATTTTTTATTATATTTACAGACTGCTAGAAGAACTTAAACACCAATATTCAATGGATACAGAACGTAAGAACGAACAAATAAAGAAATTAGAAGAAGAAATTCACAAAGCAGACGAAAAGTATAAGAAAGTTTGCGAAGAAAATGAAGCCGTTAAAGAAGAATTGCGTGCAGCATTAAAAAATGTCAGGTGAATATTGCAAATAATCTTATAATTAATGTATTTAATAAAATCATATCTTAATAAATGGTTTGTTATGAACGCCACAACATTTTACGTTTTATATATAAAAATACCTTAAACCTGGCCCATTTTGGCACCTCAAAAAATTTAAATGGTTTTTATAATTTTCTAATAAAATAAAAGTAACCTAAATTACTCCTTATAACATGAGCTATCTGCGACTAAAGATCGTCAAAATCAGCGGTTTCAGAGATTAGCCGGAACAAACAGACAGACAAAAATTCTAAAATTTGATTTTTTCATGTAAGTACCGTATATATTTTCATATGTATTTAGTGAAAAGCTGTTCATTTGAAATTAAAATCAGTCACTTCAATTTTATTCATATCTACTGATATATTATTGTCAATTGGCGTTAATTGAACTATAATAGTCATAAATATGGCTGTTTTAAGATTTAAAACTGTTTATACACCCATAACACCGACAATCGATATCTATGCACTATTGTAATCCTATATTATTATTTATTTATTATTTTAAAAAGAACAAATGTTGAATTTCTCGCCGGTCGCCGGAATGTCTCACCTAAATTCTATATAATCATAATATAAAAGTGACGATTCAAAAATGATTGTAAAATCCTATTTAAATGAAGTATATTTTGATTTGATTTAAAACAGCCAGAACCTTCATCTATTCACCGTCTTCAAATATTTTTACCAACAGATTGTACAGAAGGGCCGCAGTGGTGTTCCGCCAGCGGGCGCGGTCGGCGGCGGCGCGGGCGACGCGCGCGAGGAGGAAGAAGTCGCAAAACGAACCGCTAAAGAAAGCCTTGGAAGCCTTGGAAAGGATCAAGATGGAAATAAAGGTCAGAATAAGGACTTCGTACTTAGGAAAGCAAAATCGTCTTTATAGGGTCACTTCGCTGTAAATGCATCTGTCTGTTTTCAAGGAACAATACACTAATGTATCAAAAAAAACTTAATCAAATGATATGACAATCTTATATAATATATTTCTCTGCATAGTGGCTAGCATGATTGTAGACCCAAAGAGTTTTGGATTCGAAACTCGAGTCGTTCAAGCCACATTACTGAGTTTTTCTTTAAGAATTTCTCAGTAACATACCGGAGTGGGCAAGTTGGCGGTGTGTTACCCCCTTACCTCGGAGAACACGTAAAGCCGTCGGTCCTGCGCCTTAACTCTCACTGCGAGTGTCGAGTAGTCGTCACACCAGAGCATGAGTTTCAGGAATAGAGAGATAATATCTCCTGCGTAGTAAACCGGTCTTAGTTAGATTGGTCGTCGCCTTAGTTAAATTATAAACGAGTACTGAAAAGTTTTTTTTTATTTTTTTAAACTAACTTATATGATAAGAATGATAAGGACATTAACATAAAAAGGATAGTTAAACGTGGCGTCCGAGTTAAGTAGCGTATTAAGTAGTGAGAATCAATCGTGATATATGAGAAAAGAAAAGCCACCGTGACTGAAACCAGTAGGGATGACATGTTTTATATTTTAGTAATGTAACCTCTAACCTCAGGTAGTAAAGTCCCGAGCACACAGCTCTCTGGAGGAGCTGGAGCGCCGCATCGTGGAGCAGGAGCGGCGCGCGGCGCAGGCGCAGGCGGAGTGCCGGCGCGAGCTGCAGCGCGCCGCGCTCGCGCTCGAGCACAAGGAGGGCATCATCCGCAGCCTCATCGACAAGGTGGCCGATGTGGAGGAGGTCAGGTGAGACAACCTCTCCGATACTAAACTTGAGGGACTTTTGCTAGTTCTTCTCAGGTTTGAGGCTTCTTCTCTCCGAACTAAAAAATTGTAATAATTTTATGCTTAATTATATATTTTAAATTTGAATTTACCCTCGGTTTGCACGAATTCGTTCTTAGGTACTTTTTAGCATTGTGTATAGGATAGATAGAGTATATATGATATCGAAAAATTGTAAATACCGTTAGATATAGAACGGAATAAAAATTACCCTATGTCTTTTCCAGGCTCTCAAACTCTTCATACTAAATTCCATCTATATCGCTTGATATGGAGGAAATCTACTTGTGATACATTTCCGTTGTTAGCTATGTCACTTTTAGGCTAAAAATAAAAATTTATACGTTTTCTTAATAATATTTACAAAATTATACATTTTTATTTACGCCTTTTTTAACGTCTCCCTTTGCCAAGCCAAGTGGCCAAGTTAGTCCACTACTAGACTAAGCATGTTTTTCAAAAAATTGTTACTTTACTCACACTTATTAACGGCACTGTAAGAGAGGTGATAAACATAATAGAAATGAAATTATCAGAATGCGACAACCGTGATTTGAACCCTTTTGGTCTTCTCACTAGTTTTTGCCTTTCTCGTACATTGATGTTGTGGGTATTCATCTTTGTATGATAATAGAATAAATGTATACAGTGCCATCAACTTCCGTGGTAAGCTACGAGGCTTATGCTACGGATACCAGATAATTGATACAAACATTCGTGCTAAACAAATGAATGTCCCCAGTAGAACTAGTACCCGCGATTGTTGGCACAGAAAGTAGGTCTCTGCAAACTGAGTCAAACGTGTCGTATAATTGTAATAATATTTATTTTTGTTTGTTACAGACTTAGCCAAACAAACACACATCGTCTTCAAGGCATAGTATCTGACTCATCAGGCAGTTCACCAAAAAACCTGGACAAAAGGGAGAAGTCCAATGTGAAGCTGGTACCAGGTCCAGGTGGATATTATCAAGAGAAGGATAGAAGAAAGAAATGAGTTAAAACATAAGTCTTATTGCAAATATAAAAAAATGGGAATTTTGTTTGTATGTATAACACTCAAAAAAGCCAATTTCATACGAGTGTAAAAATAATCGTTCACGTATACAACTTTATTTTTATAACTAAGTCTATAAATATTTAATGTTCGATAAACATGAAAATTCAAGTATGCAGATAACATTCTACCTTAAAATATGTTATTACAGAATAATTTTATCTTCTGTTTATTATTTTAAGAACAAAGACAACAACATTGTATACAATAAACATGAACATCATAATTTTATTGCAGACGTGAGATATAGCGTTCAAGTGAAAAATTTAAGAAGGATTTCGGTTTAAAGAACTTTATTCTCATTTCGACAAAGTCATTTACATGAGAACTTAGGTTGCTATGCTTACGTTATACAGTTGAACAGCAAAAAAAAGAAATATAAATATACAGAAAAATCTTTAAAGTTATCAATACAGTCTAGTTGACCTATAATAGAGATACATCAGAAAGAACATGCTTATTCAGATTAGACTTAAAATTGCTGAATTTCTCAAAATGTTTTATTTGTTCGGGTAAATTATTATAGAGTATTGCTCCCTCAAAAGTTATAGTTTTTTGTCCAGATTTAGTTCTAGCTTTAGGTATAACTAAGTGATTAGCACGTCTAGTTGCGTACCTGTAAGTCTGGCCTTTTGTTTTAAAAGATATATTATTAATGTGTATTTCATTATGTAATAGTTTGTGTATTAATAAACAAGTAGTGTAGAAGTGTAGTTGTTTTATATTCATCAATTTTGTTTCCTTGTAAATCTTTTCTGTAGGAGTCAGGTAGGGATAGTGAAATAACAGTTTAATTAATTTGTTTTGCGAAATTTGCAATTGTTTTAACTTAGATTTCGAAGCGGTGCCCCATATTTCAATAAGATATAAGAGATGTGGTTTTACTAAGCTATTATAAATCATTAAGCGAACTGTGCGAGGTAAACAGCGGACTGTGCTTTTAAGAGAACCGATTAGACTAGAGAGTTTATTTATGATGTGGTCAATATGTGCATTCCAATTAAGGTAAGAGTCCAGACGTAAGCCTAAATATTTTTCTTCTTTCTTTTCTTTCAGAGGGACATTATTAATTTTGAGTGTTAATTGATTTTGAATTTTTTTGTTCAAATTTCATAGTTAGAATAAAACGAGCGAGCCGCAGCAGTCGCATATGATTTAAAAAATAAAAAATATTAATTGAGTTGTAACAGAAATTAATATTAAAGTTAAAAAAATCAAATGGCGCGCTTCACTGGCTTCCTGTTACACACTTCCGTCCTGTTTCGCGAAATATCAATATCATCTCCCACAGATTGCAAGAAAGCGGGAAAAATATGTCACTTATCAAAAAAAGACGCGTTTTTGAATTCTGAAATTAAAGCCAAAAAAGTATTATGTTTCATGCATATTGCGTTCAGGATACTATTTGACCATTGCCAGTTTTTTATTGCCATTAAAAATTTGAAGACACTTTTTTTTCTTTATAGGTATAAAGAAAAAAAGTGTCTGTAATGTTAAATTCTAGGCTAAATGTTTTATGTAGAAATAAATATTATCTTGGACCTTCCAATAGTTTTGAATATTAGTGATACGTCGATACTATATCGATACTACATACTCGTAGTGTATGCACAGTATACATAAAATCAAATCGAATATTCTTTACTAGCGTACTAGTAGGGGGTATCTACACCCTTTAGGATAAATTAAAACTTAAACTAAACTACCAAAAAACTTAAAACTTAAATTAAACTACCAAAAAACCAAATAAACATTACTTTTTAGTGTTCTTTTGAAATCGTTTTTTTTATGATTCTATTTTTCTCCCCAAAAAATAAGTAAATCAATTTTTTATTTTAAATATTGTAGAAGTACAACATCATACAATTTGTTTTTAAAATACTATGTAAAAATTTTGAGAATGATCTGAAAGCTTGAACTTCATATATAAATTGAAACGATCCACGGGCCAGCTACGGGGAAGGTTCCCCTGTAACCGAAGACAGGACGAATAGTCAGCCATACATTTAATCTTATATATAAAATTCTCGTGTCACAATGTTCGTTCCCGTACTCCTCCGAAACGGCTTGACCGATTCTCATGAAATTTTGTGAGCATATTGAGTAGGTCTGAGAATCGGCCAACATCTATTTTTCATACCCCTAAGTAATAAGGGTTGTCCCCTAAGTAATAAAAAAATATTTATATGGCAAAACAACGTTTGCCGGGTCAGCTAGTTTGTATATAATATATGTATTTCCTAAAAAGTTGTTCATAAAGTATCTCCATATGAAGTATTATAGATTTAAAATGTATAAAACTAAAATTATGCAATAATTTTTTACAGAAATGGTTTTTTAATTTCAAAAATTAAAAATAGTATCGTGATATTTGTTGGCTACAATTTATTTTTTGTTGATATCTACCTTTAGAATTTTATTTATAGTATTCCCTTATGAAAATTATACATTTTTTGAACCTTAGCAAACTAAATTAATTCTAGTCTACTTACGAGTATATCTAGTCTAGAAACTATTGTATCTTTGGATGCAATTTTCAATATCTCATTAAATATGTACTTATTATGGTTATAATAAAAATTATTTGAAAAATAAAATAAAAAAGATTTTATTAAAATAGTGTTTGTTTTATATGTCCTTATTGAATCTTATCAGGTAAATAAATAAATATAACCTCTATGGAGGTTTGATTTTTTTAATGAGTCAAGGTTGTACATACCATTTTTACATTGGCCTAATATTGTACAGATAGCAAATAATAAAATTTGACAAGTGCGAATCTGATTTCCACAGCGAGAGTTCCGTAGCAGGAAATATTAAGTTGTTTTCAAAATATATGTTTTTCCTTTAACCATAAATTATACTATTTTAGCTATCTTCAATATTGATTTCATTTTAGTTTAAACTAGCGCGAGCGAAGCCGCAAGTCCCGCTAGTAAATGTATACATAAACTTGACAAATTATATATTAAAACCTTCCTCAGAACCACTCTATCAATTGGTGAAAACAGCATGAATCGGTGCAGTAGTTTTTGAGTTTATTGCGAACAGACAGACAGACAGACGCGGTGGAGCACTTTGTTTTATAATATGTAGTGATAATAGTGTTTCTATATCAAACATTACGGCTTTTCTACTGAAAACTAACAGCTATTAATTTCCATCTAGTATAGTGTTTGGTTTTTTCCTTTAGGTAGTTGACTTGCTTATTGCAAATTTTCTTGATTCTAGGTTAAGGGGAATAGGTGAGTGTGGTAGGAAAATAAGATCAGTTATTGGGACGCAGTGATTAGTGAAGAAGGTTCAGGTGTAAATTATAACGAAAGAGTCGTTAAAGTTTTGTGTAAATTGAATGAAATATGGCTATGATTTTTGAAGATATCGAAAAAAAAAATCGTGCTGATTATGAATAAATTGAATGGAATATGAAAGTAAAGTAATACGAAATTATTTCTATAATCTATTAAAAAGATATATTAAACTGTAATTAAACGGCATGCACCTAGAGACGCATCCGAGCAATGTTTCAAGTCGAGGTGTTGGAAATTAGGTACTAAAACTACTATATTATAATAATGCTTGATTTTTTTACTATTTAAAGAGAGAAATTATATATTTTTTAAGACGTTTAGACGTTCCTGAAAAAAGGGTTTTGACTGACAAACAGACGCGCAACAATATGTCTTTATTGCGTACCGGAAAAAGAAAAGCTTTAAGTGTAGTTACTTAGTTAGTCAGTCACATTTAAAACATGGGCCCAAAATATTTTTAAAATTAAAAATACTTTTAGATACATAAGTATATATAAATATGTATACATGTATTACTTTTAAAATCTTGTTTATCATTCCTATATAAACAAGTACTGAAAAGGCTATTGTCTGTTTTGACAACCTTACATGATAAAAGAAAGGACGAAACCGTGACATGAACATTGAAAGAATAGCGAAGAAACGTGACATCCGGAGTCTTAAGAACAATATCGTAATATGTAGAGCATCATGCACGTACACATAAATTACTATCAATTCGCTTTGGCAAATTTATAGATTATCTATGATTTATTTTGTCCTAAATTTGATAGTAGCAATTTCATTCTGAAGGAGTAAAAAGCATATAAGTAACCGCAAACATACATACAAAACTGCGTATTTAAAAAATACGTAGATAATATAATACTTAGTACTGTAAGGGTAATTACCTAAATAGGTATTTATTTAAATTTGTTAGGAGGATAATTAAGATCCCATTGATTATTATACAATTTTGTCTGTTTGTCACATGACCCATTAAGATTTCATGTGTTAATCATTTTCAGGCTGAAAGAACCTAACTATGTATTTTTCGAAAATCCACCAGTTAAACTATTTACCAGCGCGGCGTGACAAACGTGACCAAAACTTAATCTTTTTACATTTTAAGGAGGGCTTTAGGTATAAGTGGTAATGTAGAAGTGGTAATATTCAGGACACTAAGCAAAATAGAAGGAAATCGAATTTTGGTCCAAATCATAATCACACCCAGATAAGGCATAATATTAATTCACTTAACTCGTCCTTGGCCCGCATGTCATTGCACTTACTCGTAGATAAGAACACATACATATTCGTTAAATTTTAGTTAATATTAACGATACATTTTATACTAACTGTACATTTCAAAGACATTTTAGACTAGATTTATTTCTACGCCTGAAACATTTTCTACTTTTTTATTTCTGCTCGTGAAATGAAGGGAAATACATGGTTATATAATAGGTCCACTTATGTTTCAGAGTACAAGCCTTTCTCTGTAGCTCTTAAGCCTAGCTGTGAAAAGTGAAAATCTGGGCTGTTTAGTACAAAATACTATTGAGTTTTTTATGGTTAAGGAAAAAAGAGTTGTAAAGAAAAATGCTGAGCCGATGCTTGTATTATATTTGTCTTGGAGCTAGCAGGTTGTAGTAGGATGCCTGAAAAAAGCTGAAAACTGTCAATAGAACATTTCTTAAAATGGATTTGGAAACAAAATTTTAGAACAAGTCCGCTGGAGCCAGGAAGTAAGGTCACACAAACTGAGCCAATCGTATCGTCAATTTTTTTTTATAGGCAAGTTGTAGTAGAACTCGGAAGAATGCATATAGATAGCTAAACTTATAATACCTCGTAAATTATATATTATTTTCAAGTAAGTAAACAATAATTTCCCAAAAAACAGAAACTAAAGATTTATTTATTTTATTATTGCGTTTATCTTGCATAACTGCGCTACATACGGCATCATTTACTACCTATGTTTTAATTAGACATTATGATTTGTTACCTTAATACGTTAGAATAAAATTACTTTTTGTTTGTAATTTTCAAATAATAATGCCATTTTTATCTTGTTGGTACTTAGTTCGGAAGTGATCTGCTGAAGATATTTACCGGCGTCTCTTTTCAGTTGTCGCTCTTTTGCATCTACCGTATGAGAATTGACATCGTCTAATATTTTTTGTGTCTATGACTTTCATTTTGGCGGGAATTTACTTTATTTTTTAAATATGGTTTTAGTGTAAAAGAAAGATATTGTGCAGCCATAAAGTTTATGAACTCTATCTGTGAATATTTTGAAACAAGAAAAATATTTTTTTTATTTATCAGTTTTATCATATTTTTGTATAGGTAATTATTATTTTGATAATCTTAAGTGGTTACTTATCATATACCTAGTTAGATTGATGATATATATTAAATTATTGCTTCCAAATAAGCAAGCGGACTGGTCGGCGTAAGTGTAAGTATCTTTATATTTATAAAAGTATTACATTTTTATTAAAGGAACACTTGTTCCTAAAATCCAAAAATAAAGAAATGAGGAAAATTATTTTATATAAGTATCTTTTTCATAAAAGCCTAAAAAGGTCTTATAATATATGACCAAATAATGTAATTTATTCTACCTTGCTACTTTCGTTGAAAACTTAATCGTTTTTTTTAACTTGTAAGAGTAAGAAATCTAAGTGAAATAAAACCACTGCTTTTTTTCTTATTACTCTATATTATTTAATATCTCAAATAGGCTAATTGATATCGAGACAAGGAACTAAACTATGAAACGACTTACCTATGACCTCAAAAACTACATGTTACTTTTGACATTTACATAAAATTAAACTTATATTAGTTATGTTCAATTCGGACAAAAACATGAACCAAATGTGAAAGAGAGAGTGAACTGTGGAGCAACCCCTTAGCTGTGGGGTCTGCTTCAGCCATAGAGTATATTGCTACATATATAAAGCTTCAGCAGACCTGCTGTCGAGACGTCGTGGTTGAGTGCGTAGGCGATTCTCGCTGTCGTCTTATATTATTTTTGACCTTTCAATCTATATTGGCTGATAAAGTTACTCTGCTTGTACGTTTTTTTGTACTTGTACATACTCCAATACTCGAATAAACTGTTTTGAGTTGTGACTAAACTAACAGGAAGGTTTAGACATGATTTCGTACAGCTTGGCAAGAATTGCTATGAAATAGGGAATATGCATGATTTTTTTTTATGACTTAAATCCATCCTTTACATCATTATAAAGTAGAAAAATATATAAATAGTCTTGAAAACATATAATTTTTTATGCAAAGTGAAATTTAAAACATTGACTAAATTTAAGCCGTTCAAACGCCACCAGTAGCGCCGCCACGTCGATGACGTCATTTGTCGCACGAATGTCTTTTTTACTTTAAGCTTTTCAGTTACTTCTTATATATCTTCCGTTTTAATTGCTATACACAACATTGAGGAAATTAAAAAACCTTCTTACAAGTATTGTAAGTACAAAAACATTATTAGAAATACACCCGATAAAGTGTTTTTTCGTATTCCAAGCGATGCGAAAGTAAAAGAAAGAAAGATGAAAAGATGTTTTTCGTTCGTTCAAAGCTTTGATAAAACCAGTTTTAAGTCATCGTCCTTGATTCACTATTAATATTGATTCACTAGAAAACACCACAGGAACACAGTTTTAAAATTTTTCTAACATATACTACTTTTTAGTAGTATAGACCAGTGTCGATAATTTTTGAAAACAAAAAAATAATAGTAGAATAAAACCCACTAGAAAATAATAAAACCCATTAATATTATAAAAATGAAAGGAAAAATAAATTACGGGCGATCTGAGGTCGGGAAGGGGGAAGGGGGGTGTTTTAAGGGTAAAAAACTGTTTATCTCGATTTCCGGCAAAACTACAAGTCCGATGGAAAAAAGTTAAATGGCAATGTTGTAGGTAATAAAAAGATCTAAAACTTTTGTATTCACACTTTTTTCACATAACCTCAAAATTTATGTAAAAAATTAAGAAAAACAAGTTTTTGGTTTTTTATTTTTATCTTTTACAAAAAGAAAATATTTTTCACGAAATTTTGTGAAAACTTACCTTTTTATGTTCTTAATACACTGTATTTTTATTGATTTAAAATATTTATTTTTTTCACCTTATTTTGACTTAATATCGAAAAAGCACCCTAGTTTTCCATCGAAAGTTCTCTCGTCAAAATATTTGCTTTCTTAAAAAAATTAGTGGGCTTTTTGTTTGTTAAAATCTCTACTTTGTGATGGTGTAAAAATATATATACATTATCATAGTAAGTTTTCTCAGAAAAGCTGCCTATACCTGGTCTAGTATGAATATCGGCGCCGATAAACCCAATGTTTTGACATCTGACGTCATTTTGCTTTCAACCAATGGTGGCGCGTTTAGGAAGTTTCGATTTCCCGCCGTTAATATTCACTTTTTATACAATATTTTAAGGGTTTAAATAATAACAAAATAAAAAAAATACCTTTTAATCATAATGTGACGATAATAAAGATTGGAAAAAAAGATATTTGAAGCAAAATTAAATTTTATGCATATTCCCTATTGACTATTTTGGGCACCGAAAAAACCAAAGAAGTTGATGCAAATGTCCTCATTATCCACATTCAGTTTATTGTATTAAATTGTTATATATTATCCTTTATCAATCGATAATATTCTAATAAGTTTCCTAGTATTCGATTAATATCAAGAAACTTTATCTTCAATTTAGTTCATAAGACGATAATAAAGATACTAACGATAATGCCTTTGATACAGATGAAGAACAAACGATGAAAGTGAACATGAGTCATAGTTTTATTCGACAAAGTCGAGAGCTTTAAATAAATTTAAAACTAAAAAGCAATTTATTTAAAAGAGCTTTAAATAAATTGCTTTTTAGTTTCGAATGTTTCAAATCTGCTTGCAAACTGACAAAAAAATATCCCTAAATATTATTACATACCATTTTTATTTTGACTCTTTTTAACATTAAAAAATGCATTTACGCATACTCTCATAATGGGTCTCACTACCTACCGACAATAGGTCTGCTGAAGCAGACCACAACACCCATGGGTTACTCCAAAAGTCTCTCTGCTCAAAGAAGTGCTCTTACTAGTAAATTGGCCACCTCACAAATCACAATGCGTTTGTTAGATAGTAATCATGTTGAAAATAGTTTGCGTATGACAATAATAGAAGAGAAAGATGGGGTTGACTTGGTTTTCCAAGCGCTACCATTGGATTACAAGCGCTACCATTGGATACCACTGAAAAAAACGTAGGTAATTCATTACAAACTGTGTAAAAAAGTGTAGGAATGAGGTAATAAATGATAATACAAGTGAAAGGAAGTGGTTACGTATAAAATCTTCTACTTAATGAATTTCTAACTCTATTTCACTGGTAGAAAACCACTGAACTGATAATGAACACTGTAGCCAACGGCCAAAAGCGGAACCCTTATAATTTCACGTAGTACGTTTGTCTTTCTGTCCGCACAAGCAGTTTCCTTGAAAACGGTTGAAGTTATATGCCTGAAATTTAGTAAGTTGTGTCTCTTAAGAGACAATCAAGCAATCAAATCAGGAAAAAATAAAAATTCGAAATGACGCTTCCATATACAATAGATGTGAGGTGTTAAAAAAAAATATTTTTTAAATGATTTCCACTTCAGAAAGATTTCACGATTTTTCCGAAATTTCTTTCGTCGGCAGATATTTTCAGGACTTCTTGAAGTTCCTTTAAAATTGGATTCCACATTTGTATTTAACAAACGAACACACATACGAAGAGACAAAAAAATGACTTTACACTGTTTAACTGTTAAATTTCAGATGTATAGAGAAGCAGCTTTATTACTTTTACTGTTAGGATATTGTCAAGCGCAAGATCGTGGCTGTGATTTTGTACAAAATGTAAGTTTTTTGAAGTGTCTGCGTATGAAATTGTGTTTTAATTTAATATTGGATACATATTTCACAAAATAATTATATTAATTCAATATAGGTATCATGTATGTAAGGTCGTAACTTTCAGGTCCAAAAAAGTGAAACTCTAGCATACATTTCTTTACAATTAGTTATTTCTGAACTATGTTAACATTTCGTAAAAATCAATCAAACGTATTTAAATATTTTTATTTCTCAAAATTATTCTTAAACTCTAAGTAATTCTTAAGTAATTTAGCCAGACAATAATTAATTTGCCAACGTGTGCGGCATCAACCTTAAAACAAAACAACAAGACGTCATTCTACAATCGTTCAATAATATTATGACTATGTGATTGATATAAAATATCTGTTCCATCTTTGTGTTTGCAATGGCATATTCATTTATCAATCTATCTATGATATGAAATCAAGCGATTACGAAATTACTTGCTCTTACTTAATGACTTGTACTTCCGTTTTAAACCCTGTAATGTGGTACTCGTATCTAACGTCATCTATTCACGAAGCACTCTGAGTTCTGTTTTTATTTAAAAAGTACAATACAGTATAAACTCCATGTAACGTAACTCGATTTAACGACAAACTCTCTAAAGCGTTAAAATCACTTTGCTTTGGTTGGTTTAGCTTGTTTTTCATACAATGATACACTCTATTTAACCCCACCCACTCTCAATAACGACAACAATAAAATAATATATTAGATATTAGAACTTTATAAGTTGTCAAAATTAGGAAAAATTCCGCCGTGCATTAAAGAAGCTCTGGAAGCAGCAAAATTACTGGCAAAGTACTTTCTTTATCACCAAGATGCCTCAATATCGCAAGATATGAATAAAATAAGTAAAAAATACATCAAAATTACTAACACTAGTCTGAAATAAGCATTTCTTTTTTCAGAGTTTCATTATTATACAGATTTTTCTTCTCTCTATTTAACAACAACTCTCTATAACGTCAAAATATGCACGGTCCCTTGAGTATTGTTATATAGAGTTTACACTGTATTTTTATAACTACAGGTCCTCGTAGGCAGAACATACTATATCTACAGTCCAAACTATCCCAACAGCTATAATCGAGGTATTTCGTGTCGATGGATAGCGACATGCCCAGTCGGCTACAATTGCAGATTGAACTGCAATGACATTAATTTGCCACAGGTAAAAATAATAATAATAATATAATAAATATGTTGGACATTATCACACATAACGCTATCTATTTCCGTGGTAAGCTACGAAGCTTGTATTACGGATACCAGAAAGTTGATATACTACATACATAAAACTTTTTAAATATATACATATTATAAATATAAGCACACATGACTGGAGTACAAACATCTGTCTTTAACAAATGAATGACCCCAGCGGAACTCGAACCTGCGACCAATGAAAATGTATATTTTTTTACAAAAAAAATCGCTTTTAAAATATTGCTCCTATATTCGGAGGAAACAGTTCTTTCTTTTAGCAAACTACTAAGTACTTGAAATTTTGGGTGTTATGTTAATTAAGATACGAGTAAATATACTACAACAACAGCCAACAGGTGTTTGATAAGTACGCGCTTGACGCTTGATCGGTAGATGTGTGTGTGTGTTTTAATTCTTTGTACATAAATGCATATTAAGCACATTTAAGAAGGTATATATATGTTCTATTGTATTTAATTTCATAATCCTAAGTCCTTTAGAATGAGAAAGATAAGTCTGCAATGCGATGATCACAAATCTAACATTTATATGCACATAGCTACTTTTTATTATTAGGTACGAAGTTTATAATGCGAAAATAACTAAGCTAATAACTATTTTCGTGAAAATACATAAATTCCGGAAGAATTTTTCATAGAATGTGTTTCCACTATCGCTTTTAGACTTCATCATGTTCAGGGGATCGTCTGCTGGTATCGAGGAGTGGAGACCCGCAACTCACTTCAGCAGACGTTTATTGTGGTCGCGGTACTTTGAACACACTTTCGACTGGACGGACCATTAGTGTAGGTAAGTTAAAGAATGTAATGTCTAACAATATCTACATAAAATAAGTAAAGTAATTGATTTCAAATAATGTTGGACCAGATAAAACCAAAATTTTGCAAGTCGCTCGAGGATGATCTACAGTTGACTGCAAGCAAATTTTTTTAACTGTTGCTTTAAATTTTATTATAAAACGTATATTTCAGAATGAAATACTCTGTCTTCTTGTTTGTTTTCTTTGACATAGTTTAAGATATAATGCGTAGTTTTATAATTCAGGTCTAATCACGACTCGATTTAGTTCCGGGGGCAGATTTATATGTGGGCTGACAGCAGAGTTGCAAACCCCACCCAGTACTTGTTCCTGTGGATATCAGTCAGCGGTAAATATAATTCTATTTAGCCCTTTTATCGTCCCACTGCTGGGACGGGCCTCCTCTGTAGGCGAGAAAGATAGGTCTTAGACGACCACGCAGGTCTAGGCAAGTTGACGGTCATCTCAAATCTCAATGAAAATATCATAGCTACGAGATGAGTTTTCCAAGCAAGTACCTGACCACTGCCTATTAGGTATGTCAGAACATTATTATATAAAATTTTATTGCTATAACATAACGTGTGTCTGTCACTACGCCAGAGATCACAAATTTGAGTCTCAAACACGTCATATATTGCTATGATATTTTGTATAACGTTCCGCTGTTTAATCTATTTTTACAGCTGCCGTCATTGTTAATACTTTTCAGGCACAATCATTATACTGATGTTTGTTAGCTATGAACTCTACGTTATGATTGATCTGAATAAATAAATTTTTGAAAATATACAAATGTATAATATACCTTCCAATTAGTCAGACATATTTTTAATAAGCGATTTCGTAATTCCCAATACGTATTTTTATTATTTGTCCATATATTTTAAGTTTTATATATCACTAAGGAGTGTGTTCATTAAGTTCTAATAAAATCTTTTCCAAGAACCGAATTGTCGGCGGAGAACCAACTAGACCACACGAGTTTCCGATGATGGCTGGTATCGTGTATCAAGAAGAGAGCGCCATTAAATGTGGTGGTGTGATCATATCTGCAAATTATGTGGTCACCGCAGCGCACTGCGTGGTGTCGAAGAATAGAAACGAATTGGCAGTTGTTGTGGGAGCCCATGACACCAGCCCAGGAGGCAAGTAATTTGTAGTACCCACCCTTTAGTAGGTTAAAAAAACCTTAAATAAAATATTATTTATCATATTATACTCTTTCGCCTTCAGTGTTTCACCTCCAATGGTAATTGGCAATAACAGTACTTGTTCATAAAATTTAATGCAATTAATTGTACCAATTTAATTTGTAATATGAATTGTGTTAGCTAAAATAAATCCATAATTTTCCATAATCTCTTGCAGCTGACGCCTCAGCGACACAAGCTTTCCGAGTTGCAGCATTTTTAGTACATCCACAATATACACCGTAAGTTTTAATATCAATAAAAATCAAGAAAGGAGAAAGAATTCCTTAATTATTTAGGAAACAAAATAAACTGTGATTGGTGCGTTTATGAATCGTAGGGCATCGGCGCTACATTAGCAACAGAGTAAATAATAATTAATATAACTATATTTTTAAATAAAAACTTCATACTAACCATATTCGTAATATTATAAAGGAAATGGAATCAATCGAGGTTCCAATAAAGTAAATAATAGAGATAGATATACTTTTTGTCAGCAAGCATTCCACTGATTTTGAACTTAAATAAAATTTTATTCATCCCGTCCCCTAGTTCTACTGCGAACTCTATGGCACCTTTGACCCACAGGCACAGCATACAGGAACATGGCAGACTTAGATAACCTAGAAGCTTACTTGCTTTAAATATAAATTTAATAAGTACTTAAGTAAGTAGATGAGTTTATTCTAAATATAATACTTTTACACAATAAATATTATTTCAGATCAAATTACGACTACGATATAGCGATACTGAGATTAGCTGGGCAAATAAGATTTTCATCTCTAATTGGTCCTGTCTGCTTACCATTTAGGTTCCGCAACAATGATTTCACTGGCTCTACGGTTACTATTTTAGGTACGTGTAATTTTAAAATAAAAAAATCAATAATGAGTATTTTAAGTCACTTTATGTTTTAGTAAATGTTTTCTTACTCTATGTTACGAGATTATGGTTATAGTAAAATATTTCTTTACGTTCTAAGATTTTTTTTATATTTAAAATTTAAATCTATCTTATAAACAGGATAACTGAAAAGCGGATTTTCCTGAACATGTTAAAGTGCATTTAATAATTAAATTTAAAATTTCTGTCGTTTTAAAATTGAAATTATAAAAGAAGATTAAAATTATGTTTGACGTCAAGAATGGCTGTTTATATTCCCAGTTTTAATGATTTCAAAAATTAGGAGTAACTCAATTTTAGTTTATTTCATGTGTTCGTCAGTAGACAGTAAGCGGATTTTTATTAAAGAAAACCCTCAAAGAGAAAGGAAAAAGAATTAGATACTTAAATTACTTACTTTATTATTACTATTATATACTAAAAAGTTATTAAATTAATTTATTAAAGACTCGGTTCAATTTTTGTTTTTAAAACGTAACATAACCGTACGTAGTATTACCGAATAGGGAAGTGTCATCAGCGCGGTAATACTTTCGCAATAATCTATACAAATATTATAAAGAAGTAAAGTTTGTGTGTTTGTTAAATTGTAAGGGGTAATCTCGGGATCTACTGAACCGATTTTAAAAATTCTTTCACCAATAGAAAGCCACATTATTGCTGAGTGCCATAGGTTATATAAAAAACCGAAAAATAAAAAGGCTTTTACGTGGTAGTCCGTTTTGCAAAGTGAATCGGAGAAAAAACGGTCGAATGAAAGCGTTTCTTACGAACGCTGCCTTAACTATGAAAGATATATTTTTGAGTTCTAGAGAAAAGATGTGGAGCTTGAAGATGCCTACAAAAAAGTCAACGACAGCATATGTCTAACTTTTATATTTAAGTTACAAAAAGTAGTTTTTTTAATATTAGTATTCTATACTTCTATTTCTATATCTATACTTCTATACTAATATTATAAAGAAGTAAAGTTTGTGTGTTTGTTAAATTGTAAGGGGTAATCTCGGGATCTACTTAACCGATTTTAAAAATTCTTTCACCAATAGAAAGCCACATTATTGCTATGTGTCATAGGTTAGAAATAGTTAGAAATTAAAACATAACACTCTGTACTAAAAAAGGATTATTAACATTATGCCCAACGAAGTGGGCACGGGTCAGCTAGTCATAGCTACGATAGAAAAACGTATATTATCTGTTGATCTAGAATATAAGCTTATTATAAAGCTAATATTAGTGGGATGAATGGTGTAAATATATCACATATAAATAAAAAAAAAACTTTCAGGTTGGGGTACTTTAATACCAGGAGGTCCTACGTCTCCTGTTTTGCGTAAAGTGGATGTTAATGTCATCAGCCAGGAATCATGTCGCAACATCATGGGGTCTATTACACCACGCCAAATGTGCACTTATGCAAGAGGAAAGGACTCTTGTCAGGTTAGCGATGATTGAAATAATAAAAGAAGTTATCTTCAAGGATATTTCTGATTTAAAGCTACAGGAATAAAACGAATGTTCGGCTAAAAATCTTCTGTGGGCATTAAGCGATTGATGTAGATAGATATTTATTAATATTAATAGTTTTTTTATTTCATTTACAAATTTAATAAAAGACCAGGAACTTATGCATGCTCGCTTTGTCCATTCACGTATTTGATTGAAATTTAAATTTTAAGTGGATTGGAAATATTTTTTAATTTTTTTCCCCTTAAAACCTTATACGGTCAATTAACCATTTCGATCCAGTCAGAGCACGAAAAACGCCAAAATTTACGTACAATATTTTTTTGTTACAGGATGACTCTGGAGGTCCTCTCTTATACCGAGACGGTTCAAACGGGTTACTTTATTATGCCGGTATAGTGAGCTATGGACAGTTTTGTGCGTCAACTACACCGAGTGTGAACACTCGCATCACGGCTCTGCTAGACTGGATATTGGCCAATGCACCTGATGACTATTGCCAGAAATAAATATTTTACCTATTATGTGATTATTTTTATTACCCTATAGAGATAATTTAAGTGACAAATTTAATAGGTAATATCTTCTAAGATTTACGCGAATATATAAAAAAGTGTCTTTTCTAGTAAATATATAGGCGATGGCTATAAAATTGTAAGTATTTATGGGAAAAGGGCAACCAGACAGTATGATTAGTTATATATATAACCTTCAGTTTGCCTACGGTGGCGTATCGTGCTCGTATAATGTAAAAATAACGCAAAATTAGTACCGTGCGCTTTGAAAGGGTTAGATCGTCAGCCCATGGAACTTTGAGTAACTGGAATAAAGACTGCACTTATGTCTGAGCGTACACGGTCTGCACTATAATGGATTGGTGAAAATGTAAATTTCGGTACTAAATCGACGCCAAATAGCAATTCAGTTGGCATTACAGAAGGCAGTCTTGACTCGCACAAGTATGTTCCTTCCACATATCTATAGAAAAGATGACGCATTCAAAAAAGTTTAAACATATGGTTTGGATGCTATTATAATATTTACAAGCATCATGTTATATTTGTTTATCTTTGCTAATATACCTATGTATTTATATATTTATTTAATTTAAAATTAATATTCTGAAATTTTCGAATTATTTTCGCAGGTGGCATGAAACTTACTGACAACATACTCTGAGAATAATTAAAATTTCATAAATTCATATATTATTTACAGATAATAAATAGAACTATAATTAAGGAAGAATGAGATAATTTTGTTATTTGAACTGTCTCGAAAGGTTTTTACCTTGGTTGGTTAAGCTTAAATATAAGACAAGTTAGCTTTGTTTCTGAAAAAGAAAACAACTTATGACATGCTCAACCATATCCTAATTTCTAACTAGCGATGTACCTTCTGTCAGAGGCGTGCTATGGCCTCTGGGTCATCATGACCGACGGCCAGTGCCAACTTTTGTCACATTTTATTTGTAACACATTCTATGTCAACCATTATATACATATATTTTTTTGTCTTTTAATACCTAAAAGTGTAAAATATATTCCGTACAAAAACTAACTATCAGTACATATAAATAAAATTAAGGTGCCTGTTTTTAATTTCAAATTAACAGCTTTTCACTAAATGCGTATGAAAGTATATACGGTACGAACATCAAAAATCTATTTTTAATTTTTTATCTGTCTGTTTGTTTCGTCTAATCTCTGAAACGGTTGGACTGATTTTGACACGACTTTCACTGATAGATGTTATAAGGAGGAACTTTGAAAATTATAAAAGCCATTTAATTTATTTTAACTTAGGCGAGGCGAGAGGCGGCCGGGCTTAGTTCATTCTGCTAATTGTACAGTAAAACTACTGGAAGTTAAATTAGCATGTCAAGGGAATCGAATCTATAACCTTCATCGAACCAACATCACTATGGTCGTAAAAATTAACTGTAATTATAAATTTAGTTTATCAAAATAGGACAATATTATTAATTGTTATACGTATTTTGTGTAAATTGTAACGGGGTCAAGACTCTATACTGAATATATTTGAATTTGCTTAGGGGATAACAGTTGAAAAACAAAACAATAAATTAAAAGTGTTTGATAGAGTTTCAATAGGTCAATGGTTTAGGGTTCAAAATACCTAATAATAATTTTATCTTCGTTTTTTTATTCTATAACTAATAACTATTAAATCGAGTATAACCTACTTATAATATGCCTCGAAAAGCACGTAAAGCCGTCGCGACTAGTCCTGCGCCTACTATCACTGTATCGAGAAGTCGTGAGATGAGACCACCGGAGAAGAGTTACAGGAATACAAGAACAAGAGTACAATGAACTGATTTGAATAATTCTTTTTTTGTTGGGGACGTGTTAGGAGTTTAAATAAAAAAAAAACCAAATCAAAGTTAAGAACCTCAAAACTCTTATTTTTGTATGTATATATCGAATAAGAAATTTAAATAAAAAATTATAGCAATATTTTCGAATTGAGCACTTATTTCATTAATAAATAAACGATAATGTAGCATTTGAGGCTAAAGTGAACATATGTAACTGTGTTTCAGTATCTAATGCGCTGTAGATAAAATGCCAATAACCTGAAACATGCAAGAACATTAATATTTATCACAACTACGAGTATGTTAACTGAATCGCATCCTTATCTGTACGAATATTGGAAGTTACGTAGATTTGTCTGTCATTCCGTGACCGCATTATGAGAAAACCAATGGACAGATTTTTATGAAATTCGGTACGGTAATGGCTGATTTAGGATACTTTTTACTGCAAAACCCGAGGAGAGCGAGGATAGAGAGGGTTTGTAACTATAATAGATAAAACCAGTTATCATGTTTTCCCGGGAATGAAAGATTTGCCTACAGTAAAGGGTATCTAAAATGTTGATTCGAAAATAAATTATTACCACACAAAATTAAGTTAAGTTCAGTTCACAAAAATACCATCGACATAAAAATGTAAACGCTACTCGTTCTTTTTGACATGCAAAATATGGCATGATCTTCCTCCTGACATTTTACTTGAGCGTTATAATACGGGGCTCTTCAAGAGTAGTTTCTTTAGATTTTTTGATATTCGGTAAAGCATTTGCAACTCCTGTTATGCATGCATATCCATTTACCATCACTTGGATAGTTTGCTTGTTTGACTCTTTTTAACCATAAAACAGGACGACTCTAGTAGATAGTGCCTAATAGAGTCTAGGCGTAAACTGACATTCCTTAACACTTCGGTCGTCTGGTGCTTGTCATGTGTGCCAAGCACATGTGATAAGGATTAGTACCTTTTTTCTAACGTCGGTTAGAAATAAAAAAAGATAAGATTTTATTTATTTATAAGTCATTTATTTACATAATATTATGCTCGTGCACTATCTCGCACGATTATGTACTAAATACGAGCAGGTACAATTTTTGACAAACAATGACAATTAGAGACAAATAGTTACACTTTCAGTTTAGATAAACTTACAATTTGATAGCAGGTATATATAATACATATATATGTTTCTTGCCATTACCTCGAGTTCAGTTCAGGAGTGATAGCTCGTCTCTTAATGTGTCGCCCCTATATCACTGGAAATATCATTTTTTTTTAATTATTCACATAACGTCAATCGAACTAAGTTAACTGTGGCGCGAAAAATGACATTTTAGTTTTGTTTTTTTTTTAATTTTCGTTCATAAGATAAACATTATACGGTTTTTTTTTGTATTTATTTCAGTATTCAATTTAACGTTATAATATCGAGGTAAGTGTGAAGAGTGGAAATAAATAATATTTTCAGTTAGTACAAGTGTTACTTAGTAATTATATTGTTATGGTAATATCATACGTAGCTTATTATGTCAATACTTAGTAATATTTTTAGATAAATATGTTTATAAAAAAATATTATATTCACTTCCAGCTAGCGAGTCGATATCAAAAATCGTGAGTCAAATTTCATAAAATTTGTCAATAAACTAAAATATTGTCCAATATGTTCAACATTTAATAATACTTACTTTTAAGTATCGTATTTTTTTTTATTTTTTTTAATGTTTAAGTATTCTCAAACTACTGTATATAAAATAATGCTCTATGTAAAATAATATAATAATGATCATCAAATCGATTAACTTAAAACTTAACTTATACGATGAATTTAAATTTTCAAATCAAACGTGTACCGAATAATTTTAACAGTATCAGTATACTAGTGAGGATTATAATAATAGTCAAAATGTAGAGAAGATTTTCAAAAGTTAATTTTACGTAAATAAGAAATCGATACTGTGTAATATTTAAATTCCTGGGTAGATAACGCTTAATTGAATTCTAGAACATATAAAAATTTATTAAGAAATATTTTAGGTTTAATTAAATAATTTAGTGTAGATTTTGACACACTGGTAGCCCAGTTGTGACGCGCTCGCTTGGATAATCGTGAGTTGAGTGATGCGGGTTCCTTCAATCCATGGATTGGAAACATCGTGAGGAAACCTGTATGTCTGAGAGAACCTTCAAGTATTCGACAAGGACTTGTGGAAGGACATGTGAACTCCGCCAATCCGCGCTTGACCGCGGTGGACAATGGCCTGATGCCGTCGTAGTGAAGGGAGGCCCGTGCCCAGCAGTGGGATAGACTGAATACTTCTTCATTAACTGGTTTGGTGTTGTAGTGGCTAGCATGTACGGCTGCACATCCGGAAGCCCTTGGTTAGAGTCCCGGGTCGGGCAAGTTTAGTTATTGAGTCTTTCCCTTACTAAGTCTCAGTAACAGCTCAGAGTTGGGAAGTTCGCAGTGTTTTACCATCGTTCCTCGGAGAGCACGTAAAGCCCTCTGTATGTCCTAGCTCTCACCGGTCATGTCCAGTAATAGCCTGTACGTTCAATTTGCACTATAATATCTCCTGAGCTAGATGGGTAATCTCAATGAGATTGGCCGCCGTGACCGGAATCTGTCGGAGAACAGTATTATATATTACTGCATACTTTGGTTTTAAAGTCGCTTGCTTCCGCTACGTTTTTGCATTTCAGGTCTTCATTGGTAAAATACGTTTTGAATCGGTTCTGTGATTTCAGAGTTAATCGATTATAAACAAACATATCTTCCCTTTTTATTATATCAGTATCGATATGGTCGAATTACTAACCTAACGCTATTAATTTTGAAAACGTCTCCCGCTACCGCATATACCACTTATACTCATTAAGAATGAATCCAAAAATAATAATTTGTTTTTATACGAATGAAAGTAATTATTTTTTTTAGATGTACATCGTACCGACTTTGCTGGTGTTGCTGTTTGGATATGCTCAAGGACAAGATGCAAACTGCGATTACAGACAAGATGTAAGTAATAATTTCTAGAGACGTTAATTCAATTATATACGAGGACATACACATTAGAAATGTTTCCACCGCAGAAAAGCTTCTGTTGTAAAAATTAAACGTCTTGTATTGATTCGAAAGTTTATTTGTTTATATTATTTTTAGAATAAATCTGAATACACAAAATATTAAAATAAAACATGTCTTCTTATTTTTTCGTTAAATTGAAATTGGTTCACCTTTTTTACTTAACAATTATATTATCAGGCCGATGCAGCAGCAACGTATTACATCTACAACCAAGAATATCCTAACAGCTATAGGGCAGGAGCCCAGTGCCGATGGATCGTGAGATGTCCTACTGGATACAACTGCAGACTAAGCTGCAATCTTCAGTTACCACAGGTAATAAAAAATAGGTTACAAGCATTACAAAATATTGTAATAAAAATGATATTCCTATTTTTATGAAAAAAAAACAACTTCGTTTAGTGACCGCTTAAATAAAAAAGCGATGATCCGAAAATTTTCTATGTCCCATAAATACTCAAAATATGTGCAGCGTGTACTTAATGATTAACTTGGTAATTATTAACTTAAATAAAAAAAACAATTAGAATCATCCAATTCATTTTTGATGCATTGTATTGATTGTATCTATAGCAGTTAGTTAGCTTCACTCGGGTTCATCCCTAGGTGCACCCTACCAAAATTAAAGTGTGTAGCTAAAAATTAAGGACTTTAATACGAACTTGCGAAAGCCCTTAGACCTCCTTAATCTGGCCCTTTCGCAAAATCCGTTCTTAGTGCACATCTACTAATTATAATCTACTCGTATCTCCCTGCGAAATTTATATTTATACGTCAAGCTGTTTTTACTATTTTGTGAGTGATGAGTGAGTGGGTGACCATTCGCTTTTATATATTTATATATTATATATCAAATCAAATCAAAATATACTTTACAACAGACTATATGAATAATATACATTATTCAAACAGACTTTTACAAGCACTTTTGAAGTGTCACTTTTACATTATTATCATGGAGGTTAGATATATAAAATTTAAGTTAAATGTCAGTCTGTAAGTCTGGGAGTAAGCGACCACTGACTCGGAATGCTGTTCTGCTGAGAAGAGCCGGCGAAAAACTCAACAGTTGCTCTTTTCAAAAAAATTATTGATTACAATATAACATTTTTAGTCCCCGTCGTGCTCAGGAGATCGTCTGGTGGTATCGAGAACTGGGGACCCGCAGATGGTCGCAGGAGAAACTTACTGTGGAGCAGGCAATTTTGTTGCGGTTTCTGTTGCACAGGACATTAGCGTAGGTTAGTTCTCGTTTCACTATTATTCTGTAAACCGAACGAAAATAATCATGATTGAATTAATATTATCTAAAAATAAAACACATTTAGCAAACAATAAATTTAATACACACTTTAAACTACGTTGCTCTTATTTTAAATTATAAAATAAAAAAAAATATCTTACAAATGTTTGAAAAATGTTCAATATTTAAATTAAAAAAATATTGTAAGGTTATTTGGTGCCATTTTGGTATTTTTGTATTCATTTTACAAATTTTGTGAGTAGTCTGTCTGTAACAACTTTGTAATAGAGACTATGTCTTAAGTATGTCCCGTGACCATGATTGCCGTAAAGCATTTAATCGTCGTGAACCAAATATCAAATTAAATTTGCTACAAAATCCGAAAAGTTAGTTTTATTTGAAATGTCAATTATTCGCATAAATCTAAGGAAATAAAACATTTTATTATTCAGCTCTTTTGGTATCTCGAAATTCTACTGGAGGCAGATTCGCTTGTGAGTTGACTTCACAGCGTCAAAATTCTACGGGTGATACGTGTCAGTGTGGATATCAAAGCACTGTAAGTATTATAATTCAGAGGAAGAAGCGAATTAGAAGAAAAAATGTATTTAAATATTGGAACCTAGAAGTTAGAACTTAAACTGATCAGAAGAACGTGAACAAAACTTCTATAGTTATAGTAGCACAATAAAATTGAAATAGGTAGTAAAATTCTAACGTAAAAAATAAGTTCAGATTTAAGAACATTTTTTTTCAAAAATATTACAATTCACAGAGAAATAACATTTACTAACTTACCTTATGTTAGTTACTTAGCAAATTCACAGGCAAGATAAGTAATAAGTAGAGATTAAAATCTCGTGTCACAGTGTTTGTTATCGAAATTCTCCGAAACGGCTTGACCGATTTTTATAAATTTTTTTGTGTACATTTGGTAGGTCTAAGAAGAGGCTATTTTTAATATTTCCCTTGGTGAAAAGGGTGGACCTATCCAGGTTTTTTATCTGGTAAAAATTTTTATGTATTATTTTTTTATGATTTGGCATCAAAGAATACTTACAACCCTAAATTTTCATCTGCTACCACCAATCCCTATTTTTTAATAGTGAATAGAACGCGGGCGGAGCCGCGGGAATTGATAGGCATGCTTATGATTATTTTTATATGTACTGTTTCATATATGAGGTATGCATTAGATTAAATTATATTATATACTTCGAAGCTACATTTATTTTCACTAATATTTTATCATTATTTAATAGTGACGTATACCGTGGGTGTTATATGGTCTATGGATTGTGTTGGTTTAAATAAAGAACAACAATCCGAGCTGTATTTCAAACTAACGATAACCACTGACTACATAACCACATTTAACATAGCACTTCAATACCACCACGTATAGATAATGCGAAACCAGAGACAGTTCTCTAAGATAATGGAGACCTCAGACCATTAACAACTGCCAGCTCAGCAGCAGTTTATTGTTTTTCAACAATTCACTAAATCATTTTCAGAACCGAATAGTCGGCGGAACTGAGACAAGGCCCAATGAATTTCCAATGATGGCAGGAATCGTGTACATTGACGAAGTTGAAATTAGATGCGGTGCAGTTATCATTTCTAATACAGTGGTGGTGACCGCCGCACATTGCGTGATAAGTAAGCCGATAGATGAGCTAGGTGTCATTGTTGGAGAACATGATACTAGTACCGGAGGTAATATTAATAAGTACATAGATATGATAATAAGATATAAGAAATAGTAAAATTCAAGCGTAAAGATGAATCGCGTAAATCTAAGAAAGTATTACGTAAAGATGAGTTCAAGGTTAACATATTTTTCTCAAAAGAATGTTAGAATTCACAGAGAAATTAAAATTTATTAAAACTTATCTTATTTCTTTATTAGATTCATAAGTATGTAGATTAATATATAGCTGTGGGATCACTGAGAGAGAGAGAGAGAGAGAGAGAGAGAGAGAGAGAGAAAGCCAGAGTAAGTCTCTAGAATAAGAATATTTGTTTTAAATAGTGTGTAATAAGTTATTACAATTATTTAGATCTAATTTGTATATTTTTTCTTTGTTAGCGGATTCGAATGTCACGCAAGCTTTTCGAGTGTTATGGAGACTAACGCATCCCCTCTATAACCAGTAAGTTCAAAAACCGAACCTATTATTTAATTTGTTATTAGTAATAAAAAAAAATTGATTTTTCGTCTCTTGTGAAAAAATGTTAGTTTATCATATTTTTGGAGCCTCATTACAGAATCAGGTCAATTTTTACAACGATCGTTCACGACCTTTTTCAAGTTCCGAAATCATCAACAATGATTTGTTTTTCATTTTCTACATTGAAATTTTGAGGATAGCAACTTCTTATAGACTACAGAAACAATTGAAAAGAAACTTTTCAGTTAATATTTATATTTAAAAGCCTTTTTGTTTCAGAACTAACTATGATTATGATGCAGCCCTAATAAAAATTATTGGGCGAATTAATTTTTCGGGTCGTGTTGGTCCTGTCTGCTTACCTTTCAAATTTTTCAACACTGACTTTGCTGGAAGTACTGTTACAATTTTAGGTAAGATAATATGAATATTTATAATAACTGAAAGAAGAGATACCATCGCGTATTTCAATCCTTAAAAAACCTATTTAAAAGTTTTAACGCAGGTCTTCTTTGCAAGAAATTTTAATATTATATCTACTATATAAAAATAAGTCGGGTTTTCCTTCTTGACGCTATAACTCCAGAACGCACGAACCGATTTCCACGGTTTTGCATTCGTTGGAAAGGTCTCGGGCTCCGTGAGGTTTATAGCAAAGAAAATTCAGGAAAAATTTCAACAGAAAAGCGGGAAAACTATACTAAAGAGGTTACACCTGGGGACGAACCCGAGCGAAGCGAGGGTGAGTCGCTAGTCTTATAATAAAATTCTGCGTGGAATATAAAAATCATCATTATAATCGACACATGCCAAATCTATAGTTTTTTAAATTTTTTTAGTCTCAGTCTGTCTATGAGCGTATCACGAGAAAGCCACTGAACTGCTTTGATTTCGGGTCAACATAAAGTATACCTTTTAGCCTTTTTTATTATACCCATTTGTTATCTTTTAAATAAATTGAATTATTGGCCATCGCACACGCCAAAATTTACCTAATATTAGCGTTCTACGGGCATTATTTGTGTAAATATATTTTCGAAAGACTTGTGAAGTCCGCCAGCCCGCACTTCGCCAGCGTGGTGAGATATGGCTTGATCCCAATCGTATGATGATCGAAGGGGGACTGACGTTACTATTTCAAACAGTAGAATTTTATTATGTGATATTGTTTCCGTCAAATCTAGAGTGCACTTGTGCTTGCGTACTTACGTACTATGTATAACATGTCCTGCGCTATTTATCAGCCTTATTTTATTAAGATTAGCTGACATGGAAATTATTATTAATGCACAGGTTGGGGTACTCTTGCTCCTGGAGGTGTAAGGTCTAGGGTTCTGCGAAAGGTGGATGTAAATGTCATCAGCCAGAACTCTTGTCGGCAGTATGACGGTTTCCAATCTATCACAGCGCGTCAAATGTGCACTTACACGAGAGGAAAAGACGCTTGCCAGGTATGCTACTAATGTAATAATAATAATAATAAAAATCTTTATTCGGTATCTCAAAAATTTTTACAATATCTGATAAGTGATTGGGACCTCCTTTTAAGCGCATAAGCACTTGTGTTAGGAGAACCCGCTCTTCCATTATATAAGTGTACTAACTAATAATTATAACACTGTAATGGTACTTGTACTAGTAAAAAATTCACAATAAGCTAAGTACTATATATTTAACAATTTACTGAGAATATAAGGTGAAAATGACGTGAATATTGGTATATGTGTAATGTGTATGTGTGCATGCGCGTGTGTGTTTGTGTGTTTATGAGGATGAGTGTTATTACCTACACAATGATTTATGATTACCTACACAAGGCTTCAGTGTCGTCATACTTTAATGTTTTCAGGGTGTTAATTAGCGACGTTTTACATTCATGTGTATTCAAAGTGTATATATTTAATATTTTATTTAATTTATTGTATAGTTTAGCAGCTTGACATCGAAATTGTCTCACAGCGAAAACTGATTTAGATATCTCAACTGGAGCGACAGTATATTTGCGCCTTTTGCTTAGTTGTTGACCGTCATATTTAAGAGATTTGTGCAATCTTAAGGTTGTCCAAAAAATGTACAGTTGCCTGACCGATAAAACACCACAAGAGGCATATAGTTCAGAGGTGGAAGATCTATAAGGCATAAACATCATTACTTTTAGTAAATTTCTTTGTGCCCTCTCCAGTTCCAGGAACTTCATTTTTGTAGCACCCCCCCAAACTGGGATACAATACACTAAAATTGACTCAGCCAGCGATGTGTATATTTGTTTTAGTAGATGTTTATCAGCGATGTGCCTTAGAGTTTTAAATGTCCAAATCAGCTTACGAATTCTAGTCATAACTTGTTCTAGGTGCTCATGCCAAGACATTATTTGATCAACAACCACTCCTAAATATTTAGTGTGTTGGACTTTATTTATAGTTTGACATGAACAATTAACTCTGGTGTTACAGTTATGTATTTTTATTTCTAGATCTGTTTGAGGTTGGGTACTATTGTATTTGGTGAAGAAAATGTAGTTAGTTTTACTTATGTTTAAAGCTAATAAGTTTTCTCTTAACCAGTTGTCTATTTTGGAGAGCCCTATTTCTGTATTCCGACGCACCGAGTCACAAGTTTTCCCAGTGAAGACAACAGCAGTGTCATCCGCGTAGGAGTAGACCTTTCCATTATCAATTTTTAAATTGCATAAACTATTTATGTAGATTAAGAATAAGGTCGGCCCCAGAACACTATCTTGCGGGACCCCATATGTGACGTCAGATTGTTCACTGACGTATTGACCTAATCTAACTGACTGCTTTCGATCTCTAAGATAATCAGCGAACAATGTGAGTGGAGTACCCCTAATGCCAATGTTTTCTAATCTCTGCACAAGAATGGGGACGGAAACCGTATCAAATGCCTTTTTTAAGTCAAGAAAAACTGTAATACATTTATTACCTTTATCAACTTCATTAACAATATAACTAGATAGTGAGATAACTGCATCTTCGGTTGACAATCCCTGTCTAAAGCCGAATTGTGAGTCTGAAAGTAGATTAAACTTCTGAAGGTAGGTAATTAGTCTTTTATTCATTAATTTTTCAAGAACTTTTGATATAGCTGTAAGGACGGAGATTGGGCGATAATTTGATACATCTTCTCTGTCACCACTCTTGTACACAGGTGTAATAATCGCTTGTTTTAGCGCGGGTGGAAACACTCCTTGTCGAAAGCACAAATTAGCCAAATGAGTGATTATGGGCACAACGAGCTCCTTAGTATATTTGAGAAATTTGGTGCTTATACCATCCCAGCCAGGAGCACTATCAGTTTTGAGACTCGTAATAGTCAGGTATACTTCATCAGGGTCAGTTTCTAGAAGCACAAAAGACGACACCTGGGAACAGTTGGGGCTAGTCACGTCTTTTTTAGTATGCAACGATGTAACTGGAATAATCTTTTTAGCTAAATTTTTACCAATGTTTGAAAAATAATTATTTACCAAATTAACCGAATTTTGAGGGGATGAATTTAAGTTTAATAATTCTAAATTTTGCGTTTTAGGTTGGTTACGATTTGTAAGGGTATTTATTTTCTTCCACAAGCTTTTTGGGTTTTTTATACTTTTAGCAAGGTCTTCTCTTTCATATTTACGTTTGACTTTCTTTATTAGACTATTGCAGAAATTCCTATATCTCCTGTATGTAATTTTAAGAATATCATTATGAGGATCAGCTCGGAGTTTTGCTTGCATAGCATTCCTATTACGAATACATCTAACAATTCCTAAGGTAATCCATGGTTTAATAAGACGTTCCTTATTCGGGATATTTCTAGTTATAGTGTTGGATAAAATACACTGCTTTAAAGTAGATATTAATTTATTGGTTAAGATTATAGGGTTATTATAGTAAATAAGGTCAGATATGTTGCTATTTTTTAAATAACTTAAAGCGCCTTCCATGTTGATTGAAGATTTACTTTTCGAAATATTGTAACAAGATTTACCGGGGTAGGATAATTTTAAGAATAACATTTTGTGATCAGTAACTGTAGAGTCAAGAACGGTAATCGACGCGCACATACTTTTGTATCTATCTAATTTTAATATGAAATGATCTATGCAGTTGCTATCTCGAGTAGGCAGTGTATGACCAGGGAGCAGGCCATGCATGGCCAGCATGTTAAGGTAATGTAATCGGTTGGAACGCTCCTGAGATGTTTCGTTGGATTTTTGTATTAGATTTATGTTGATATCTCCTGTTATTATAATGTTTTTCTGAGTTCCTAAAGTTACTAAGTGAGTATTTAATGAATCTATGAAAATTTCAGCGTTATGATTAGATGGGGAGCGATAAATACACAGCATGATATAATTACCTACTTTGACTTGCAAACATATTTCTTTAACGATACTTTTAAGGTTGCATTTTATGTAGACGACTACGCCATCACTACGATTTAGGTGTCGCGTTGTAACGAAGTGAGTGTAGTTATCCATTTGGGGTATAGACTTGTGTGGATCGATCCATCCCTCGGTCAGTGTTATTAGATCAACTTTAAATTTGAACTCCGATAAAGTTATTAAAAGATCATCAAAATTATTGTAAATGCTTCTTATATTTTGTGATATTATAGTAAAATCTGATTCTTGTATGGTTGTCTGTCTTGAAAAGTCATGTATACTATGGAAATTAGATTGGGCTATTTGTATGTTATCTAATTCGTTCATGTTTGTAGTCTGACTAAGTAGATACTATCCGTACACTTCGAGAAATTAAAACTTACTTGAGATATAAACTTTGCAGTAAAACCGAGCTTGAATACATATTTATTATCACTTGAGTGTTTGTAGCCATGAGCCATGAGATAAAGTGAGATCGCACTGGAATAAAGTTTTGTATATGTGAGTGTATGAGCGCGTGAGTGTAAATTGTATGTGTAGTGTAATTGCTTGTGATTATGATTTTTTACAAAAAACAATTTAAAAATGGTACTATAAGAAAGAAACATAACAAAAAGAGGACATAAGTCAAAGAGTCATGCTTGCATCAAGCTATGTACCTGGGTTTCGTTTTTAACTAAAATTACCGGAGAGTTCTCATTCTTTCTAAGGTAAACACGTCCGTAAGAAGTCCAACAGAACTTGTAATTTTTCGATTTAGCTAGATCGCGGGCGACAAAGTGCAGTCTAGCGCCTTTCGCAGTGAGCTGCTCGGAGATAAACACGGCGGCTTCTTCATTTTTAGTAGCTCCCAGATGCTTTGCTCTTAGCTTTTCTTTATTTTTAATGTTAAATGTTTTACAAGATTTTATGATGTCTGTTTTAAGAATTGAGGATGATAACTCAACAATTATTGGCGTATTCGATTTATTAGCATCTCTTTTCCCTTTTAGCCTATATATGTCTTTGATATCATCTTTTTTAATACCGCAATTCAGGGATTTTGATAGGCATACGACCATGCTTATTAAGTCGTCCTTTGTTTCCGTAGGAAGTTTCGGCATATTTTTAATTTCAATATTAGCCTTACGTTGTTCCCGCTGCAATTCCTCAATCTTGTCCTCTAGGATTATTATTTGTTCTCTGTCTTGCTTTAAACGGACTTCAAGCTGTTCTATTTTCTTCTGAAGGTCTTCATTTTGCGCTGAGAGGAATGCAAGGCTACTTTCTATGTTGGTATTAGTCTCTTTGATCTCTCCTTGGGCAGACGCTATTTTTTTAAGCTCTTTCTGTTGTTCCGCAAACAATGACTTAATCATATCTTTCATCTCTTTTTTAAAACTCAATAGTTCATCCTCAAATCCATGCTCTCTAGCCCTTTTTTGTCGATGCTGAACAAAGCTCGGTGGTTCAGTGTCTCTGGAAAGCTCTGTGTGAAAAGTTTCCATCTTGTCAACGTTTGGTTCAGAAACACTTTGCGACTTATTGGCCAGAGGAGAGCGTTGTACTTTTGGCATCTTATATAATCACTTCACAATCACAAATTAAGAAAACGCAAAATTGAATATGTTCTTGGGCCAGACCCTTATATTTAGCCCCGCTACCGCTTCCGCCTTTGAGTTGCACTAAGCGACTAAGTAATATGACTCACGCACAGCTTTGTTCCAGCGTCGCGTCGTCGCGTACGCAGCGTATAGCGTAGCTCATGAAACTATTTCGTTCAGTGTTGCTGTCCTTCTCACCCGTAGTTAGTTGACTTCTTTGACTTCTTGCGCGCTATGGGCGCCTGGTACTTCACCAAATTTTGCGGAAGATATATTTAATAATTATATTAAATATATTTAATTATTTAAATAAGAAATATTTCACGTAAGCTTACACGTCTTGACGCTTTCGCGGTCCGAGGGGAAGAGGATGTCTAATAAAAGAATCTTATGTGTGTGCGTACTTCCGGGTGCGTGTGCCTGTCTGCATGCCGCGCGCGCACGTTTGTGTGTGTGTGTATGTGTGTTGTGTGTGTATGTGTGTGTATGTGTGTGTGCGTGTGCGCGCGTGCGTGTACGTGTGTGTGATTGTGTGTGTGTATGTATGTGTGTGTGTGTGTGTGTGTGTGTGTGTGTGTGTGTGTGTGTGTGTGTGTGTGTGTGTGTGCGTGTGCGTGTGCGCGCTGCGCGTGTGTGTGTGTGTGATTGTGTGTGTATGTGTGTGTGTGTGTGTGTGTGATTGTGTGTGTTACATGTATTTTAACTGCCTCGTTAGTGTAGTGGCTAGCATATACGGTCGCACACCGGGAGTTCCTGGGTTCGAGTCCCAAGTCGGGCCAAGTTTAGTTATTGAGTCTTTCTGTTTAGTAAGCCTCAGTAACAGCCCGGAGTTGGGAAGTTGGCGGTGTTTCACCTCCGAGCCTCGGAGACAACGTAAAGCCGTCAGTCCTGCGCCTTAACTCTCACTGGTCGTGTCGAGCAGTTATCCCACCGGAATATGAGAGTGATAAGGAACAGAGAGTGCACTTGTGTTTGCGCGTACACTCGTGCACTATACTATGTACCGCGTAGATGGCTAGTCTCAATGAGATTGGCCGCTGTGGCCGGAACACAGAACAATAATAATCGGTCAGGAGGACATCATGTGTGTACGGAACTTAGCATTACACATTAATCACAATTTTTTAAGAGCGAGACCTGGGTGACCGCCTTTGATAGGCGGTTTCTGGAAAAGACCCCTACTACTACCTACACGAATATAAAACGTATATTTTTAATGCCATTATAATTTTTACAGGACGACTCAGGCGGTCCCCTTTTATACAGAGACGCATCAAACGGACTTCTATACCACGTTGGTATTGTGAGCTTTGGCTTTTTCTGCGGATCATCTACGCCGGGAATCAACACTCGTGTCACTGAAGTGTTAAACTGGATCGTATCCAATGCACCTGATACATATTGCAACAAATAAGTTATAAATTACTTTGTTGCAGTTTGTTCCTTATGTACAACTTTACTTTTATTTAGTGAGGATTTTCTGTTATTGTTTTTTATTGATTTCGATTGATTTATACTGTTTTCGAGAGCTTTTCATTGATTTTATTGATTTTGTATGTTACAGAAACACCACTGTTTTTTTAAATTGTAAGTCGATTTCCATATCTAATTATATAGCCAGTATTGGTTCGTTGATCATATAAATTTCAAATTAAAAAAAAATTATTTCGAATATTATTTAAAATCTGTACATACTCTTTTTCCTCAAAAGTAATTTATAGAAAGTCAAGACGAAGATATCAATACACGTTCTTTTATTTGTTTTGTGCCAAAATAAATTAAGTAATAAAAGTATTTATTGACTGTTACATGACTGGTTTTTTATTTAAGGAATTTTTTTTTAGTTTTTAGAAGGTGATTAGTCAGGATGAGAAATTGACAGTAACATGTGCCTACCTAACTAGCATTTGCGTGATATGTAAATATATTGCACTTATATGTAAATATATTAATAAACATAGATGACAATTATTAAAATAAAAATGAAATAATACACTGTACATAACTAGATTTAAAGTTATATATGTGTTGTATTGTCTATCAATTATGTGGCATCCATAACACAAGCCTCGTATCTTACCATGGAACTAGATAGTGATGTGTGTTTAATGTTCCAAAATATTTGAAGAAATAAAAAAAACAATATTATGAAGCTGGGGTAGTCAGGTAAAATTACACCATCAGTGAATACTTAGAAGATGTAAATGTGTGGGATTAATGTCTTGTTGTGTCTCACGTAGGATAAATAAATAAATATTGTACTTAATGCAATAAACATTGTAATCAAATATTTTTTGAAAAGAGCAACTGCTGAGTTTCTCGCCGGCTCTTCTCGGCAGAACAGCATTCCGAGTCGGTGGTAGCTTACTCCCAAGTCACAGACTTACAGACTGACATTTAATTGAAATTTTATATAATAATGTAAAAGTGACGATTCAAAAGTGCTTGTAAAAGTCTATTAGAATAAAGTATATTTTGATTTTGATTTTTAATGTAAACAGGGAAGGGAGAACAAGTATTTTTGTTCAGATATACTACACAGTAATTTCTTTCAATTGCTCACGTTTCATAAAGGTAATACCAATACGTATACATTCAATGTTTATTAATAGCTTTTAGTTCGGTGTTAATAACCCTCATCCAGTAACAATGTATGTTAGGTTGTGCAATTTTTCACTTATTATGTGCGACTTAAACGTACCTATCCCATGATACGAACTGGCATAACAACTGATTTCACGTGTTGATTATGAAATTTAGCTATTTTCTATAAAAGAAAATCATAGTATGAAATTATACGTGCGAAGTTTGTGTATGTGAGTACTGAATGCGTGTGTGAGTGTGTACTCATGAGGTGTGTTTGTATTTGTAATTTAAGTTTAGGTAATAGAGCCGTGCGTGCACTCATGCGTGCGTGCATGCGCGCCCGCAAGTACGAGTACATATGTATGTGCAGACCAACATTGCCATTTCTATTTTTTTAAATAGTGCAAATCATTTAACCCGTCAATGGCGAACATATGAGACACAATAGATTTTCAATTGTTATAAATCTATATTGTCCCCGCGCCCGTTGATGGGTTAAAGAGATACACTATTTAATTCGTATTCATATTGCAAATTTTAGTGTTTGTACGAGTTGGTACTTTGAATATTAAACAAGGGATAGTGGATTTGATTCATTTTAAGTTTGCGGATCTAAAATAACCACGAAGTGTCTATTTATAGCATATAGAAAACGTTGTGAAAACCCTACGATTACTATCGATGCTTAGTATTACAGTTAATAGTTTTTATAATGGTAGCCACTCAATATTTATGGTAAGGTGGTAAGTCAATACACCATCACTCATACAATCATCAGTAACAACATAATTCGTTGAAGTAGTATTTTTCCCCCTCGTACGAAGGGAGGCCTGTGTCCAGAAGTGGAACCCTAAAAAGGGCTGAAGACACACAGTATTTTTTTACGGGACTATAGGTAACATTTTATATAGAAACTGTCATTTTGGACAAATCTAAATAATTTCGGCAAATATAGTCACAGGAGAAACTATGGTTTTACACATAATATATTGTATATACTATATACGTATTATTTCACCTTTGAAACGTGTAAAACATTAGTCTCTCCCGATGGCTGTAAAGCTTTCGAAACGTCAAGGGGCAAAAACGAGAATAAATTCGAAAAAATCCGAAAATTATTGAGGTAGGTTTTTATCCTTTCTCAACAAACGATAAAATGCGTAAGTATTTTTAACGTGCGTTGAAATATTTGGAACAATTTTTTATTGTTTTTTTATTCATATAGACTTATCAGTCCATTAAACTGATTTATTAAACGGAATACCACATAAAATCTATGTACATATATTGCAATTTAAATGAGTATTATATGGAAAAAAATATTGTAAAGCCTATTAGGTATTATCCTATTGATCTATGTGAAAATGTTTGAATCTTACAGGTATGATACTAGTTTTGTATTTACTTTTATATTTATTTGAATTTGGCTACCGTGGGCGGTGGCAACACATCTCCAACACGTAGATGTAGTAATCCGCACTGGGCCAACGTGGTGCCCAGCAGTGGGACGTTAAAAAGGGCTGAATAAAAGTATGATGATGTTATGAAATTGGACATTTTTGATCAGTTTACTTAACTGTTTTGTAAAATCGAAAAGTCGTAACAACTTTTTTAAATATGACCCTATCTACTTCCAGGGTTTATATTTATGTTTTTATGACTTAAAAGTTTAGATACGTCAATTAATATACTCAATACTTCATAGAGATTATATAGTATACTAGCACTAGCGACTCACCCTCGCTTCGCTCGGGTTCGTCCCTAGATTTAGCGCGAGCGAAGCCGTTCCGCTAGTAAATGTATACAAAAACTTGACATATTATATACTAAAACCTTCCTCGAGAAACACCTATCCATTGGTGAAAAGAGCATGAAAATCGGTGCAGTAGTTTTTGAGTTTATCGAGAACAGACAGACAGACATACGCGGCGGAGGACTTTATGAATAAGTATTTCATTTAATTAGAAGCATGCATCTAATTTTCTATTTTTCCTAACTTAGTAAAGTTCTTAATTTTAATAAGGTATTATCTTGTCAACATGACTGAAGTCACGATGTTTAGCATTAACAGAGGCATGGCATATACTCAGCAAATGTGAAAATCATGCCCCGTATCTATGCAAAGCATTTCCACGCACTGCTCATGGTTTTAATAATGCATAAAATAAATTGTGCAGCTCTTCCTAGTGTAGAGCCAACCTGTTACTTGTAGTGACTTAGCGTGTACATATATTTTACCGATTTCAAAAAAAGTTTATTCATCTAAATTCTAACTACTTCAAAGTATAGATATTGCTTATTGAAACATGTCTAAAATTTAAATTTACTGAATTTTAATTAGTGAAAGCATTTAAAAGTTGGAATATGTGTACGGTAGGTTATGACGTACTTCGAAAACATTTTTCAATGGGTTTCGTTATTTTTGAATCGTTTAAGGACAGTAGCGTTCCCACATTGTTCTTATGTTAATTATTTTTTTTTAATTTTCAGATGTGGTATTTAAAGGTGATAGTTATTGTACTGATGATAAATTATGCGTATTTGCAAGATCCTGACTGTGACTATTTTAGATACGTAAGTTTACTATGTACCGAGTACCGGCTTACGGCTTACCTTCACTTCACATTTTTGTTCTAATAACATTAAATATAGCAATTTTAGTATCAAAAACGACTAGACCTAATTGAATTATTTATTTTTTGTTTTGTCGGGGGTGGTTAAAGTATAAAAAATTGTGAAAAATCAAATAAAAAAAAAACAGCTAGAAAATCAAAATTTGCGCAACTGTTTATTTTTTAATCGGAATCACTACCGCTTAAACATAATATCTGGGATGAACCTGAACAAAGCGAGATTGAGCGACTGCTTCTAATATACAAAATTACTCTTATAATATTGTAAGATGAATTGTTTCAGGTGGAACCAGGTAGGATAGTCTATATTTATAGTCCAAACTATCCATTTAGGTATAGAGCAGGAGTACAGTGTCGGTGGATCGCCACTTGCCCGCAGGGGTACAACTGCAAGCTGGACTGTAACGACGTTAATATACCTGAGGTAAATCACTTCTATGATTATAATAATAATATTATTTTATATAACTTAAAATCCTCGATCGTGTTTCTATTTCTTAATAATTAGTAGTATCAATATCGAAAAATGAACCAAATTTTTCTGGGGGAAAATTTTACTCGCCGAGGAACTACTCTACTAAAAAATTGACGGCATGTTTTGAATCAGTTTGAAGTGACCCTACTCACTGTGCCAGCGGTCACGGGTTCAAATCCCACTGGGAACATACACGCGTTTCCATAACACACATCTCATAGCTTATCATGAAACTAGATGGTGATGTGCGCTAATGTCCTTAATTTTACTTATTCATTTTATGTATAAATTGACGTAATGGTAACGTAGAGTTTTGTCCCATACATTGTTAAGATTTTTTTATGTGCACATATAAAACGTGCAACTGATTTTAATTTGACTTATTTCATTTAATTAATTTAACTTTTATATCAATATATATAGCCTGGACATTTATCTGAAGCAATATTAGTCAGTAGCGTACTTAATATTTGTGATATTTTTAAGAGTTCTTCGTGTACACAAGACCGTCTTCTCATATCCAGAGTAGGTGACCCTCAATTAGAATCTGCCGAAGCATATTGTGGGCGCGGCACTGTTAATGTCAAATCAATGGACCAAAAATTATCTATAGGTAAGTATATATATAAAAAAAAACTTGATTAAATTAAATGCAATTTAAAAAACATGATCATATGTTAAATATATGAGTTTTTTTTCTGTTATTTAGGTTAGAAATGCAAAATGAGAGCCTTTAAATAATTTAAATAAGACACAATGAACTTTGAAACGTCTAAAACCATAGTCTTTCCCGTGACTAAGATTGCTGCGTTAACGCATTCGAAACGTCGAGAACCAAAAATCAAAATAAATCCTCGAAAACATCGAAAGATAGTGTTACTTGAAAAATCTTATTAAGAGTACCTACTTTGTGCTTGACAAAGTGTATGAACGGGAAAAGTCGTAAGAATGAGAAAAAATAAACACATTATACAAGTTGTTCTCTTTTTTACAGGGCTTGTAACATCAGCACTAAGTTCAGGGGGTCGATTCCTATGTCGACTGTCAGCTCAGCGAGTCCCGCCTGCTCCTTGTTCCTGTGGGATACGAAATAAGGTGAGAAACCTCTCATCAACCTCTATTTTATAATTTAAAATATTCTAGAATGAGTATTTTTTCAACTTGCTACTATCAGATTTTGAATAAGAGCTACAGCTGGAAACCCAATTCCTTCTATAATATTTTATCAATAAGGAGATAAGACAGTAAAACTACTTACTAGCAAATCTCTAGCCTAAAAATAAATTAAACGTTTCGACATTTTACAATACAACATTATCTAATCGGTCCAGTCATTTTAGAGAGTACCCGGAACAAACAGACAACCAAAAATTTTAAAAATTGTTTTTTTTTATGTGGGTACCGTATGTACATTCAAATGCATTTAGCGAAAAGCTGTTAATTTAAAATTAAAAACAACCACTTCAATTTTATTTATATGTACTGATAAGAAAATATATAAAAAAAACTAAAACTATATAATACTCGTATATATTTACCTACAGAGACGTATCGTTGGTGGAAATGAAACGAAACCTCACGAGTTTCCAATGATGGCAGGACTGCTGTTTGAGGGCGCGGACAGGGTGGTGTGTGGAGGAGTTGTGATTGACAAACGATACGTCCTCACTGCTGCTCATTGTATTGTGAACACCTACGTCGAAGAAGTTGTTTTTGGTTTGCACGACCAAAATGCTTTAGAAAGTTAGCAAAATTATCTAATCTACAAAATTATAATTAGATTAAAGAAAAATTAGGAACATTTTGTATGAATGTTTGTAATTCCTTTATATTGAAGTGGCTATGGATTACAGTTAGTATGATATGAGTAACACATAGGATACTGTTACGCAACTGATCATAGCCTGAATTGGTAGGTTGGTGGAGACAATGCGATAATTTCGATAATTTTACATTCCATAATACCGTCAAGAATTGCGTATTCATATAGTATTCCCGATAGAACAAACCTATGAAAAAATATTTTTTGTAAAATTATAAAGATACAATTTTATATTTTGTTCTAACTTTTGATTTTCTTTCTTTCTAGCTAATAATAATTCATCGACAACACAAAGGATTGCGATTGCATCGAGTGTAGTACATCCGTTGTATAGAACGTTAGTATCATAAAAAAATATTTTATTTTATATTACTAGTACTGAAGAAATTAGTGAGTAATTACTCAAACCCGTATGGTTGGACTTGGATTTTTGTTTTATGTGAGAGTACAGACAGAGACCACTCTACAGAATTTTAAATGAGAGAAATATAATTTATTTATTATCAAGAAAATAACTTTACAATTAAATTTTATGAAGACACGTTTGGCTCAGTTTGTAGTGATGCTGCTTTCTGCACCAGCGGTCGTGGGTTCGAGTCCCGCTGGGGGATTTTTTTTATTGAGTCCTGTCATGGGCGTTTATATTTATAATATTTATCTATTTAAAACTTATATGTGTAGTATATCTACTATCTAGTATCCGTAACACAAGCCTCGTAGCTTACCATGGAGCTAAATAGCGCTGATGTGATAATGTCCGAACATTTCTTTATTATTTATTTAAAAATATTCTTTTAGATCTGATTATGATTACGATATAGCCATATTAAAGATGGAGGAAGATATAATATTCAATGAATACGTAAGTCCTGTGTGTTTGCCGTTTAAATTTATCAAAGAAGACTTCGCTGGAGACAACGTGACGGTCATAGGTACAGGTTTACATACATACATTTAAATTTACACAGAAAAAAGCGTTTAGGGAAAGTTTTATGATTGAAAACGTAGTAGACTGACTACTGAGGCTTGATCCCCCTCGTATGAAAGAGGGTTTAGCAGTGGTAGTGCCATGCTTGTTACCTTCGGGTAGCAGCCGAATGGGCCGGCACGCCCCGTATAGTACCACTCTCTCACAGGAGACCGGCGTGAAGTGGCAGCTATGCTGTCGCGTTTCGTCCGGTAAGTGAGAGTCCGGGAGGCCCACTCCCCATCCCTCCTCCCGTCCTTCTCCCTCCTCCCTCCCTCCCTTTCCTGAAAGGCCGGCAACGCATCTGCAAGCCATGGGGTGTTGCAGATGTCCATGGGCGGAGGTGATCACTTACCATCAGGTGAGCCTCCTGCCCGTTTGCCCTCTTTGTCCCATAAAAAAAAATCTAGCAGTTCCTACTGTTACAAGATGATGAATTATTTATATTAAACAAATCATGGAAATCTATTTTAATTTCATGCTAAGTAATAATATTTGTATTTTGTAGGTTGGGGAACCACTTTCTTTGGAGGTCCAACCTCAGACGTACTGTTAGAAGTGAGCCTGGACGTGATAAGTCAGAGGTCGTGTCGCGTGAACAGACCAAACGTAACGTCTCGCCAGATATGCACATTTACACCGTCGAAGGACAGCTGTCAGGTTAATATTTTAAATAATATCAATATTTTTTAAAACTGAAGAGTTTTACAGAAATTAGCTGTAGAATTTGTTCTCTTGCCATATCTTGGATTGACTATTAAAAATCGTCCACCTATTTTTAGGTTACCATTGATCAATTATGTTTCTATTATGTTTTTATTAATTATGTTTTTATTCTATTTTGACCAAGACGGACGGACACGTGGTATTCGGAATCTCAAAAACTAATAATAATTCATCCTCATAACTATAATTGATATTAACATTTATAGCAAAATAATTTATACGTTCTATGTCGAATAAAAAATTTTCGTCTTTGAACGTTAAGAGCAAATAGCGATATGCAATTTATTATTGGTACCTACTTGTTTTGATTAAAATAAGTCGTCGTAACCTTTTACATGTATATAAATGAAACTAAAACTAAAAATTTTCTTTGCAGTATGATTCGGGCGGCCCATTACTCTACACAGATCCAAAAACCAACCTTTTATTCAATGTAGGGGTTATCAGTTTTGGGACTTTCTGCGCGTCGACCACGCCGGCTGTCAGCACTCGCGTTACTGCGCTACTCGGCTGGATTCTTAAAAATGCTCCAGCTAATTATTGTAAAAAATAAAATTTTGTTTATAATTAAAATACTGCCTTCTAAAAAAAGTAAATAAATAAGTAAAAAATATACACTCATGTGTTGCGCTTATTTTAACACTCAAAATTAGAATTAATGTATTTTGTTGAAGAGTTACACAAAAATTTTAAGATATTTTAAAATGGAGATGAGAGAACGGGTAAAGCTAATGTTTGTCCGTTCGTCTACGCAGTAACTTAAACGATTTAAGATTAAACGGTTTAATATTTTGGATTAATTTTTGACTACTTTATAATATACTACAGGTCAAACCAGCGTTGAATAAAATAAGAAAAAATTGTATGAGAAATAACTTGAAATACTTTACGTACTAACAATTAACATTATTACACGCTTTTTATTAACTTCACCTGTATGTTTGTATGATTGTATGTTGTAACCGACTTCTTTGGGCGCGATTTTGACCCAATTTAAACGGTCAGATTTCGTTCAAACTTTGTAGATTTATCGAGGACCGATGACAATACACTAATTTGATAAAATTATTCCATTTTTCAATTTGCAAAATATGATTTATGCTACAAAACAAATAATTGTTTTAAAAAACTAAAAATTCACGCTTTTATAAATAAACTAAACTAAAAAGTAAAAAATAAATAATAGTTAAAAAAAACTAAAAACACGCTTTTTATAGAAAACCAAACTAAAAAATAGAAAATAAATTTTAATTAATTTAAATTAATTATTTGATTTTAAAAAAAGCGTGGGGTGCTTTTTAAGATATTATCAAAATGATAATCACTGTCAATAAAATATTTATAACTATTGACACCATGCACCCCACGCTTTTTTTAAAATCAAATAATTAATTTAAATTCATTAAAATTTATTTTCTATTTTTTAGTTTTGTTTTCTATAAAAAGCGTGTTTTTAGTTTTTTAAACTATTATTTTTATATTTTTACACAAAGCAGCAGCTTAAATAAGGATAAGTTTATTCATATGGCGCACAGTGAATTAGTCTATTTTGTGAACTATGGAACGAAAAACGAAGAAGTCATTTATGCAATGCGTATGGACGTTTTTCCCCGTTTATGTAATATGCTAAATATTACCCCAGATTGGTACGCGTTCTTTGACCTAATTAAAAAAAACTAAAATATTGTAATTGTAAATATGTGCTCACATAAGTTATAATTATTTTAATAGTCACTTACCCCTGCTTCATACGTAATATTAGCTTCTGAGAATAATAAACGAAAAAGAAAGAGTATTTTTGCAGTTGGTTTAAGTTAAGTATCTAATGTAAATAATTTATTTAAGATGATATCACATCTAATATAGAATATATTATAAAAAATATTGTCTTTTCGGAATAAATAAATTATTTTGTTCTCTGACAATTTGGCACGATATCCTGAAATCTGACATACTTTCAAAATTTCCTTGCGCATGCCTTATCTATAGCCAAGAAGTATTGAGATTCAGCTTTTGTCATTAATAACAAAATATTCTTGTTGCGTAAGTATACATGATATGATAGTATTTTTCAACCGACTTAAGGAAGAGGAAACGAATTGAGTCGTTTGTATACTTCATATACATACATACTTCAAATTGATTCAATTTAAATTAGAAAAAAATTACACCCCTAAGTGAAAAAGCGAGGTTTAAGAGATGATTGAGTTTGCACTTGCTGATTTTTTTAAATATTTTTTCATAACTTACCACTAGCTACTACACTAAGAATTTAAAAAAATAAAGTTAATAAATCATAAGTTACTGATCGGAAATCTTCATTTACTTACTAAACCTAAATATATAATAACTACCGAACTCAAAGTTCGGTGATAATAACCTAAATACCTGACCGAAGAACATTTTTGTAGTTGCTGCCATCGTTCCCGAGCGATATACATACTCGTACAAAATAAAATTTTCATGGACTAAAATCTAGAGAAAATTTAAAGCTCATATGAGAAAATAAATAAATACGACTAATTTACATAATATTAACTAAACAAGGCGGCCTATTAGACAAAAAAATATCATCCCTTAAAAATTCTTAATCGTAATCTTAATACGCATTGATTCTAGATTCTAGATAGTGATGAAAACAAAATAACAAAGTAATTTATAATGACGTAACAAACATAATCTGACCCACCCCTCGATAGATGGCGTTGTACAGTGGCGCTTTACACCATTATTGATTTGTTGTATTCAATTGTTGTTGGCGTGTTGGGCCAACTTTGTTCATAACGCCAATATAATTTTAACTAGAACTACCACTGGAACCAATATTTGCAGACCAGTAGCACTTCATTTTGTTCCGGGCAACCTTATCCATCCTCTGTTCTGTAGCATTTTGTTAAAAAATATTTATTATACTATAATTTTATGGTGAAAGTTTTTTGTACGTTTATTTTGTATTTGTTATGCCTTCATACAGTGTTTTGTAATAGAAGAAGTATGGCAGTGTATATTCTGAGAGTATGCAGGTAGCTTCCCAGGGATAATGCCTAAACGTATCCCCTTCCACGTAGTTTATGCAACAAGTAAGTAATTTTTAAATAATATTAATAAAATATTTTAAAAAAATACTAATATATTATTGTATTTTCGTATGTATCAACTGTTATTATAAAATAAAATGTACATTTACTAATAATATACCTAAGTAGGTAGTATTAAAATGACACACTGTTGTAATTTTTATATATAAAGATAAATAATATAATAAATATAAAATAGTACCTTTGAAAGCACATAATACATACGTATTTTATAGCTGGTTTAATAAAAAACAATAAACACTGTACCTACTAGCGACTCACAATCTCTTCGCTTGGGTTTGTTCCCAAGTAAGTATAGATTTTCTGAATATGAAATTTTCCCGCAGTTTTCAAAAAATTTATACATTGACCCGGATCATCATAGCGCTCAAAATCAGTCCACTGATGTTCTCGTGATGCGGTCACAACAGACAGGCAAACAAACTTCTATTTTAATAAAATTTTCCAGATACAAATTGGACTTAATTTCAATTTTATTATATCCTATAGACAAATAAACAATTTAGTTTGATGAAAGTAGTTACTCTATAATTATTATAACACAATCATATTTTATATTTTTGTAGAGCAAGTAAACTCTTTTGAATTAGGTCAACAGTTTTACACCACACCGCGGCGCGGCGTTTTAATTTCATAAAATTTTGGCGCACTCAGAGTCACTTAATGAACAATTAAGTCTTTTTTTTCATTTTTTTGGTTCATTAAGTGACTCTGAGTCGGCGGTAAGAGTTGAATTTAAAGAGGTAGGGAGACTTGAAATAATACCAAGTTTTTCGCAAATATACTTAATTAAATATTGCATGTATTTTTAGCTGTTTATTAACATTCTACTGCACGGGCCTTTGTTACGTAAAGTAGATCAGGACATAGTTTATCACCAAGTAAGTACGGGGTGTTAGAGTCAGACTCTACACGTCTTTCGAAAACTTGCTACGTTCTCTTTACAATGTTTTATACAAGTGGTAATCATGTTGGAAATAATTCGCACATTCGAAGAAATTCGATTAAAAATTCGCGATAAAATTAAATTTACATGTCTAACGCTACGAATTAATTTTTAAATCTATTTAAAATGTACCTTGGGACGCATACAAGAAAAGCGAGAATCTGTCGATAGCTTACAAAGATACATTCCATAAATTAAACTAAGCGTAAAATAGAGAAGACCTACTAAAAGTATAAGACCTAATTAGTAGTTTAGTAATACTGTAAATTACATTGCCAAAATAACTACATATTATAAAATAAAGTCCTTCGCCGCGTCAGTCGGTCTGTTCGCGGAAACTCACTAGTATAATTAATATACTCGTAATTGAATTTATTTTGATGAAATTTAGTGTGACCCGTTTGACCAGATATTATTCGTGGTTATTCGAACCAACGTATACTTTTTACTAATACTTTTTACTACGCGAAAATATGTAATTTTTTTTTTTTTAATCTCCAAATTCCTAGACTTCTTTTCCTAGATCTCTATACAGACAAAAACTAAAAAGAGGCACCTATATCATTGTAATCCATACTTACTAATATTATAAATGCGAAAGTAACTCTGTCTTTCTGTCTGTCTGTCTGTCTGTCTGTTACCTTTTTACGCCTAAACTACCCAACCGATTTTTTTGAAATTTGGTATGTAGATAGTTTGCATTCATGAGAAGGACATAGGCATATTATTTTATGGAAATTCAACCCCTAAAAGGGTTAAAAGGGGTGGCAAAGTTTGTATGAGAAAAACATTTTTGCATGAAACTTTGAATTAATGCTTTTTAGTACAAATGATGAAACACGTATGTCAGGGTTTTTCGAAATTCACCCCCATTGGGGGTTAAAGGGGGTGGCTAAGTTTGTATGGGAAATTTAATTCTATTGAAATATTTTGCGTGACACTGAAATAATGCTCTGCAATACAAATTATGAGATACATATCTAAGCGTTTTTTGAAAATCAACCCCTATGGGGGTTAACGGGGGTGGCACAATTTGCGTAGGAAAAATATTTAACAGTAATTTTTACCATAAGTCCATAACAATGAACCACGTACATCAGTTTATCATTAACGAAAAAAGAAATTATGATACTCATAGTAGCAAAATTGGTTAAAATAGGAAATAAGTTTTAGAAAGCGCAGCAGTGGCGGCACGGCAGGATGCTACACAGTAGTTTTCAGAAAAGAGGGCCAGAACTTTAAATGGGGAATCAGTCCTTGGTACATTATAAGTAACAGTATATAACAATGATATTTATTTATTTTTTATTTTATTCACTCTTAGCGCGAGCGAAGCCGCGGGCACCGCTAGTTTCTTAATAATTAAAGCTCGAAACCGTTTCCAATCAATACATGTACGATAGGTATTACAAAGGTTACATTATAAATGTATGCGGCAGTTTCATGACATGCTTTATAAATTCTTTAGTAGGTCTGAGCTTACAATGTAAACATTAATTACTTATTACTTTAGCAACACATACTTACAAATACGAGTAAACTTAATATAGCATAAAGCTTATTTGGTAAACTTAAAATTGACAACATTTTTAACCGATTTCAAAAAAAAGAGCTTATATCCGTGTAGCCTTTAAGTCGTCAGCGGTGATTTGAGAAGTACCAATAGAGAATATTTGAAGGAAAGATTTCAAACTTAAGATTTTTATTACAACTGTAAATATACTTTTGAAGATCGTTACTCGTCAATAATGTGGGTTCCATAGAATTTTATTTAATACACATAGTGTTTCTTTAGGGAGTAAAAATACTTAAATTCCGCTTTGCTCTTTAAATTATTTGAATATATTAGTTATTACTTTAAGTACTTAAATCTACCAGTGCTTTATTTATAAGTTTCTATATCCCAAATAGAAAAGGTATATCTTGTTCTTTTAGAATCATTCGTGAGTCTGTTCTTGATTTCTTTGAACGAACGGAAAAGTGAAAAGCAATACAACAATTATATCTACAACGATATTGAAGGAAATGTACCTACAAAAAATCAATCCACTTGCCTTTTTTCAGTATTATTTGTATGAATTCCGACGGAAGCTTTTTTATTATTCGCTTTTACTTTCATTTGTATGTGTAAAAAATTAACAAATAGATTTTTCAGTCCATCTATTTGAAACCTAACATTTTCTGTCTCAGGTGAGGACAGTTCTTATCCAGCATGCGAGTTAAACGCCCAAGGTCCAGAGGCTCGGGGGTGGAGAAGTTCAGGGTCTCCCCCCCACGAGCTCCTCCTTCGCCTGACCGCTGTCACCAACATACACAAACTTCAACTGCTTGCTCATCATCAGCATATACGTAATACATATTAATTTATTAATTGCCGTTTTTGGTAAACATAGATTTTTTTATGAAATATTATTTATGTTCGTTGCTTGAAAAATTACAAACACAATACCTACATGTTGTCTTTGGTAATTATGACGCTATGAGAATTCAAAGTAAGTATCTTTGTATTATATAAATATCTCGTGTCACAGTATTTGTTATCGAATTTCTCCGAAACGGCTTGACCGATTACTTTGAAATATATTGTGTATACTTGGTAGGTCTCAGAATTAGTCGTAGGCTATTTTTTATTCCCCTAGGTGATAAGGGTGGTCCCACCAGATATATTATTTTTTATTTTTTTGGACAAATTATTATTTTTTACTTTTTTATGATTTGGCATTCAAAAATACTTATAACCCTTTTTCACCCTTTGGACGCGGCGGAGATGCGGGAATTGCTGGCTTATTATAAGAATCTAGGCGTCACCCGCCCCCACAACTCACTTGATGTTTTTTGAAATTAATGTAGATTTTTTTTAAATTATCATATTTAAAATTTGATTGTTTTAAATAAAAATTTATACAAGTGTCGAGTAATAGATATATGTAGGTACCTCTGTACAAAAAGAGCTTAATACGATATGAGATTCATACTTTAATCATCCAATGACAGATATTTTAGACGTTTTCTTATATCTAGCGGAGTGCGTAGAAGTGCTTGTATCCGGTGGCCTCATATCGGAAGGGGCCGCGACGCCCTGCGGCGCGACGTACACGAGCGTCGGCCGCGTCGCACTCATCAAGCCCGTGCCACATGCACGGACTAGGGAGCTTAGGTGAGTTATTAATTTTCTATAGCTTTATGTTTGGTCTTGATTTGCTTGTAAGTGGATTGGGAATATATTTTAATATTTGAAAAAAAAAAAGAATTTATATACCTATTACCTATGCATTTTCTAGTGTTTTAAATTAAAAAATGTAGTACTATTAAATATGAAATAATTAATTTTATATGAGTTTAAGTCGCAAAAATTTGTTATAAATAATCAGAGCCATCCAGTGCATTTTCTAAATGATACAAAACGATAAAATAGGCTTCCTAGGCCCTTAGTAATTTTCTATTACAGTTCCGTAGTTGAAAAGCAATCAAACCTTCAGACTTGTCTATATGTCACAATTACTAATTTTACTTTGGACCTATCGACGCTATTTTCAAATATTGATGTAGGTACGTATTTGAACACTGACAATACTGTAGTCAAAGAACATAATTGAATAATGGATCCTCGAAACTGACTAATGTATGATAAGCCTATTTAATCTGGAACTTGGAAGTCGTTCCTTCAGGTATTCAAGCTCATAATTTGTTTGTTTTTTAAACATTATGGTACTATGTATTCGATGGCTCCAAATTCTGCACCTCTTTTGTGACGCCGGATGCAGTCGCTTCTTTGCATCATAGCACACGTTGTGTATAATTTATATAGCGATTAATTATTAACTTACCTACAGTTCAGATTATTCTTATTTATCTGTATCTAGATGTGTATTAAAAATTTACATTTATATTTATTAAGATATGTAAGAGGTCTTAACTAAGAAAACTTAGAACTTAGAAAGAAGAAGAAGAACTTTTAGAAGCTTTTTTGCCTATCTAGCTTAAATAGATGTTATATAATATTTAAAGGTCCGCAGCTCTCCCAGAACCGACAGTAGCGAGATTCGTAAAACTCCGGCTCTCAGGACCACATCCTCCGGCACCAGAAAATGATCAGGTAGACCAGTCTGATTAAAATGTTTTAAAAGTGTATTTTTACAATTCAATTCTTTTGCTTAGTGGTTTCTACGAGTGCCATTTGAGCACAATTTTCGAGCAGGTACTTCACCAATTAAGTGTCGAATGGTTTTATAAGTGACTTGCCCTCACTTTTTGTATACCTATCTGTCTGTGATCGCATCACGAGTACACCATTGGACAGATTTTGAATACAGGATACTACTTACTGCTGGTATATATCTCATTTCTGACAAATCTCAACTAACCGTTACAAACCGGCTGTAAAACATTACACGGTAAATGAAATCTAAGATTTTGGTTTCCGGTTTTTACAACGCGGGCGCAGGCGCAGGAAATGATAGTCTAAAATATAAATTCATATTTTAATTTTTTAGGTAGCGTTGATGGCGGTAAACGTTCTAGGCGACGAAATAGAAGATGCCACCAAAACAACTAATACAAAGAAAGCAGAGATATGTTTTTCACCGTACGATGATCTCGCTTTTGTTATGTATGTAGATAATGAAATTGCTGATCTGGTGCGGAATTTAGATCAAAAGAAAAGAGCAGCAGTTGCTGGTAAGAATAAAATATGGGCAGAGTTTTATTTCTCTATGAATATCAAAGAGAAATAAAACTCTGCCCAAATAAAAACTGCCCAATTACTTGGTGAAATTTGAACTTTGCGTAATATTAAGGCTTTTCGATTTTACTGCTGAGAACCTTAACTTTTCTAGCATAAAGCATACCCTGTATGTAGCCCTCAAAACTCTAGATTATATCTTTCAGTGAAAACCTTATTAGTTACCATTAATCGTTTTCAAAAGACTCTTTTAGTTACTGGTATGCACGGTGTTTGTGGTCGTACTCCTCCGAAACGTCTCAACCGATTTTAATGATATTTTTTTGTATGAGAATAGGCCGTAAAGTATTTTTTTAACCTTCTACCATTTTTTACACAAGATTTGTTGGGTCAGCTACAATACTTTAGTCTATATTATATACTATTCTTTACAGATGAACGTTTCGAATACGCACGTCGTCTTAAATCCGCGGGATCAGCTCTCGCGTCTGCTGGTATACGGATTGGGAGGTGGCGCCTGCGCAAGAGACAGGCAGCCGCGAGAGACGACTTCGAGTTAGCGCGGCGTATGAGAGACAGGATCACCGACGCCATCATCGGTGTGAAGGAGGACCCGGAACTGATTAGATTATTCGAGGATGAAGGGGTGAGGGTTTGTTCCTACTATAATTAAGGAAGGTATTAATTGCTTAGTGTTCTATAGAATTGTTGATTGTGGAGTGAACTGGTGATTTTTTTGTTATTATAACAAAATGCAAAAGGTTTTAAATGTGTGAATGTGTTTGTTACTTCCTCACAAAGGAATGGCTAATAGAACTTGAATGAAACTCGTTACTCTATCTAGCCTTAAATAGTAAGCAGAGTAAAAAAAATTTACAGAACCAACCGAAACCGTAAGTTCATGCAATAATTAGGTAATTAAATATTTTTATCACAATCAGCCCGACCGTCGTAACGACTCATCAATGCCACAAGCCTACGACTTCTCGCACCACCTCTCTCCCTCCGTGACAGCGGGTTGCGACGCGCCCTCGCCCGCGCCCCCGGTCGAGGCCGACCTCGCCGATAGAATGGAGACCGAGTTCAATGGGGTTGATGATGTTGACCATATACCTAGTGTAAGTAATTGTATACCCTATTCTTAGTTTTTAAATGGCTGAAGATTGATTGATCCTGGGTTCAAATCCCGTGCTAGGTAAAAAAATATTTAATGAACTCAGAAATTATTTAATGAGGATTTTACAATGATTGAACGATGTGGTAATGTCATAAATAATTTGTTTTCTAATCTATAACATATTCTAAAATCTGCTATTTTTTGTCACAAAATGAATATAGGTATATAGAATGTAAATCTCATTAAATCTAAAAATAATTAATTTAAAAAGGAACAATCAATTAAGAAAGCGAAACTAAAATAATTACTATTTAAAAAATTTGTTTGATGAGAATTATGAATAATAAGAAAACAATGTTTGTATTGACAGTCACCCGTCCAAGATATTGAAGATGATACAGAAGTACAACCAGAACCCGCCCAGCCAACTGAACCCATCCAAGAAGATAAGCCTGAAACACCGAAGAAAGAAGAAGAAGAAATAAGAAAAGAAATAGAAAGCCCCCGTAGAAGTATTACGCCAAATGCTGCCAATGGTAAGCGAAAGTTAATAAGAACAAATAATTAATTTTCCTATTATTTTTATTTGTGTAGATATAACAATAATATATATCATTGAGACTATACAACTTTGCAGGAGTTAATATGCTAACGCACAAGTGTTCGCGCAGATAAAAGTGCGCTCATTATTCCCTTTCCCTTCAAAGTCCGATGAGAGGCAATTTTTGTATAAAAAGATAAAAATAAATAATAAAACAATTCATTATAGCCAGTGTCCCTTTGTAAGATTTAAATAAGGAAGTACCTACTATAAAATGAAAGTAAAAAAATATTTTAAATATTTATATAAAATGAAAACTGTATTCATATATGACAGGTTTTCCTAAGAGAGGGGTTCGTTATTATTATCGCACTTATAATACTGTTTTTTTTTTGTTTCATACACGTAATACTAAATTTATGTATTGTTCAGGTACTTTAGTAAGACGCAGGAACAAAAGCGCAGGACCAAGATCTACATTCGAAGCTTATGAAGAGAGACTACTGCCAGCTCTGAGACAGTATGTGGTTTAATTATAAATAAAATAGTAAAAATAAGTTTTATGATAAACTTTATTGAAATAATAACAAAAAATGACAAAAACACTTTAAAAATGAGAGTTTCTTAATTGTTGTAAGTGTTTGATTTATTTTTTATTATGTCATCAGATATCTAATTAAATATCAATTTTATGTTTGGATTTTTGAAGGCTTTCCTTGATGTTTCTAAATTAACAAAAACTTTCAGTCACTTTAAGTCTGTCGATAATCAAAACAAAACCATATCACTATGCAGTTCACATACAAACGAATATTTGCGGGAAGCGCGCGAAGAAGAATGCAGCGGCGGCAGTGCGTCGTCACATGTGCGCGCGCCGCACAAGCTCAATGAGCGCGAGCGCAAGCAGGCCGCGCTACCTATACTTATTTTTGGGTATCCTTTGGTAAGTTTCATCCCATTAATACATTATGTCCCATTAATAATTTAGTTTTCGACTTATCCTCGCTTGGTTCTTTTTTGACATTTAGTGCTTCTAAATCCTTTATAAAATAAAAGGATGCCCGGAGGATCATACGATCGGATTCACATAATGTATGAATTTCTGTCATAAACCGTAGCTTATATTATTAACCGTTATTTCAATAATTTAAATTAAAAATTCGTCAACCATTAGTTATGAAGGCCAATACTTAGATAGCCTTATTTTAATAATTTAACGATTTAGCTAAGTTAGTAAATTTCTAAATAACAGGTGGAGAAATTCTTCTCTAAAAACTACCTGGACAAAGAAGAAGGATTGGCACGTTTGCGAGCAGAACTAACGTCGCCCTCTAATGGCAGTACGAAGACGTCGCCCAACAAGACCGCTCGAGCCGCTGCTGCGTTGTTACAACGGACTTTGAGGGACAAAGTGTTCTCCGTGTATAGTCAAGCCAATGAAGTTGTCAGGGTACTGTTTAAGGAATTTGTTCCGGATCGGTAAGATTGCAAACATATAGGTAGTTAAATTATGTATTTCTTTTAAATAGAATTTCATTCCTAACTCACGTACTTAGTTTTAGTAGTTTTCTATCTTCCTGCTATATACATCATATAGAATTGTAGTCAGCCTTCCTTATTTTTCATCTCCACTTCGCTCAGTGGGAAACATCACCTTTGAAATGCCTGAACTTCCTCATTTCCTTTCTTCTTTTATTTTTCCATATTGTTTTGAGTCTGTCTCTGGAACTTCGACCTGAGATAGAAATTTATAGGTCATCTTACTTTGACGTGATCATAACATAGCAACCTAGTTTTTATAATGTCGGCCAACTCCTGTACTTACTATGATATATAATAAGATGTCATTTTTATTTCAATTTACTATCAACCATTCGCGTCATACAGCGTATGCGCAGCTGAAGTCGGTCGCTGCTTAGAGAAACTGCTACCAGAGCTACTGCGCGCGTGTGGAGACCCCGCGCCGCGTGTACACTCCACCGCGCAGCACACCGTACTTACAGTCGCTGATTGCCCGCTGGTTAGGTAAGTTATAAAATATGATTAATGTAGTCCTGATGTACCATCGGGGCAAAAGCCTTTTATCAGCCAACATCACTAATACTTTTTTACATTTTTTTATCTTTGGGAAACGCATTAAGGCATACCACCAGATTGATACGGGACTCACCGGCTTATAATAAGCCAGTACTACCAAGTAAAACTCAACAAAACCTTCCTCCGTTTTAATAAGGCGTCACAGGATCGCCTTTCAACCACGACACCTCGACGTCCCGGTAGGTCTGCCGAAGCAGACCACAGGGGTTGCTCCACAGACCTCTCTGCATTCAGAGAAGTACCAGGAGCAACCCACATGACACCGTCCACCGAAGTGGGTCTAACATGTAAAGACTAACTTTTATTCAGTTGTTTGGCATACAACAAATGTAAACGAAAGCAACTCAATTATGATGGTGTTTAAATAAAAAAACAATGTTCCCAAACGAATTTCTACTTATGAAAATTAATATGATCTAAGTTCTAAAGTAAACTTCATATAAAGGAGAGTTTTACAAGAAAACAACTTTCAAATTCTTTGATAATTTATATGAGTAGATGGTATTTAAGAAAATGCTTACTTATAGATAATATAAGCTCTTTCTTATTTCAGATCTCTCCACATAATACCACAGCAGCTTGTCCGTCCGGTGGCCGCGTCCATGCACCCGCGCCTCGCACTCTCGCGCCTACAAATGCTTGAACAGCTTATTCTGAGCCATGGGATATCTACTGATAAGAACAGGTGATATGCTAATTCTTTGTGGCCAGTAATTTCCAGATCAATTTTTTTTCTCAAACATATTGTTAGAAATATCCGTTCTAGTTTTCTTGTTTCAGTATACGTAATATATACTGTTTGTCGGTTGTCCGTCGCAATATATCCATTTGAACAATAAATATGTAAAAAGACTTGTTCATTGACTACTAGTAACTCTATGAAAGATTTTCATTAAAAGGCAAAACTGTGACCATTGTTGCATAGTATTGTCTGAAATTCTTATTGATACTGTATACATCGAATATCACTCTATTTGGTACTAATGTTTATATATGTATATTATGTATAGGTATATCTTTTTGTATGTACCTAACTGCACATCGTGTTCGTAAATCTTTTCCTTTAAAAAGGCTGCGAAGTTACCAGGTTCTTAGGCTTAGTCGAGTGTAGTTGAGTCACATTAATAGGCAAAAATATAAATTTTTAAATAATGTAATATATTATATTGATGGAACAAGATTTTATTAATTGCTATTATCGTAATATATATTTTTTTATATATAGCAAGACAACATGAGATAAAAAACGGCTATTGTAATAGTGACAAATAAAAATATCTAAAGTTAGGGGACACCCGGATTTGAACCGGGGGCCTATCGATCTGCAGTCGATTGCTCTGCCACTGAGCTATCAATATCCCCGTTACAATTAATCAGCAAAATATAAAATCGTACAAAAGAATTCACAATTTTAAATATCTAATATAACTTTTCATCTAGACTTTGCTGAATTTTGGGGTAATTTTCTTTATTAAAACAATAACTTAATACTAAATCAGTAATTTATTATCTTTAATGAAAGAAACGTTCTATATCAGTTCAATCTATTTTTTTAACATAAAATTCGACGGATTGACAAGTAGTATGTAGAGACGCGTTACTCGATTTATTAGACTATAATATTTCATTGTTTCGTCATCTCTGGTTCGATAACATTAATAACGTTTAATATTTAATAGAACTAACGAACTAATGAATTATAGACTAAAATTAATATTTAATATTTAACGAACTAATTCCTATAGGTTAATGTCATATTACTAAAAATGAGAGTGTAGTTACCTTCGAACTATATAAATATAAAAAAGTATTCAATGTTTCATTTAGGAATATCGATTACATTTAAAGACTTTCTACTATGCTTTTCCAGATTTATTATGTAAGTTTTATCCAAATCAGTTCAACTTTTTCAATGTAAAGTAACAAACATACAAACGTACTGTCACTTTTATGATTAGTAGTTCAATGGGCGGGAGTCGAATTAAATACATTATACGATAAGCATTAATAATAATTAATGTTATCAAATAAAACAGTTGTTATGTTTTACTATAATATGATTAGATTTGTAATGGCGAGTAATTGATGTAATTTTTGATATTGTACAATATAATATTTTCATAATAACAAAAAAAATGTATTTCTAATTTTTTATCAAAATGAATGTTATCGGACTACAATAATAAAAATAATTTATGATAGGTATGTAATGGGGCAGTGGCAGCCCAGTGATTGCAATTTCTTAGGTAAGAGAGTGAGGGGGTGCACATCCGGGTCTCGCAGGTCTCTGTTATTTCCATGTGCGCTTGTCCTACGTTAAAAAAAACATCGTGAGGAAATCTGCACGTCTGGGAGAACCTTGCAAGTTTTTGTAAGACATGTGAAGTCTGCCAACCCACAACGTTAAAAAAGGCTGAATACTATATGTAATGAAATGTTTCCTCTAATGTTTTCTCAGTGGACTCACAGTCCGTCGGCTAGCAGAGTGCGGGGCAGCGGGCGCGCAACACGCAGCGGGCTCAGTGCGGGCGGCCGCGGAGAGGATATTGCTGGCCGCATACGCTCGGTCCCCTAGAGTAGTGAGAGCACAGCTTCCACCAGATGATGCGGTGACCAGACGCAATCTAATATACAGACACCTGTTTCAACAATTTGATAGAATTGATATGCAGGTTAGTAATGTTAAATATTTATAATTTATAAGTCAACGAAATATTTATTTACGGATTTTTTAATGAAGCCAGATTTTAAAATTTGCTGTATAGCATAGGAAGTTTGAAAGAAAAACTCAAATATTCATATAAAACCAACAACATTATGTTCCCAGAAAATGTTAAACCAAGCACCAACAGAAGAACAAATTCTCAATGGCATAGATCAATCTACGGATACCCTAGAAGCTAGCGTTAGTCAATCCACTCGTAGTGGTACCACTGGGAGTGGTATCACAACGTCTTTAGGGATGACGTCATCATTAGACGCAACTTCATCGTACAGTCTCAAATCAAGTGCTAGTGGAGTAACATTAGCACCATCCAGCTTAAGTGGAAGCTTTACGACTTCAAGAACTAAAAGCAGTTTAAAGAAATCTCCTACCAAGAAATATACGCCATCTGGTAAAGGAAAAGACTCAACGAACTATCTAGGGTATAATAAATTAAGGTTAGATAGCGCGATCAGTCCGAAACACTCACCAAGAGCTTCAGTTTCTGGGAACGAAAAGGTATGTTTGTTTTAATTTGATGTTTTTTTTATAACCAGTTTACGTTGTTTGGTCATAATTTGCCAAGTTTACAAGTTACTGAATATTAAAAAATATAATAAAGTAGTAATAAAAATGCTGGTGAGTAGATTGTATAAATATTTCGTGATATTACAGGTTCACTTCAAAGAAAATCAAGCAAAAGAAGATGAAATAATCTATAGACGAACAAATCGCAACGCAGAGAATCGTCATTCGATGATCCATTATGACCATGATCCCTCCAAGCCCCAACTAAAAGAAAGACCAGCGACAGTCTACGAACCTTTACACTTAGAATATAGAGATTCACCCACAATTGGGTCGCCAAAAGCCTCAAAAAATGATATGAGAAGCATTGATTCATTACCGATGGATTCACCGTTAATGTCGAGGAATGATTTAAGATGTGATTCAGACAGTCGAAGTCTTGATTCACCAAAATTAAAGGCTGATTATTTTAGAGATGTTGGTTTAGAGTCACCTAAGTTAGTAGCTGGTGTTAGGAATTTGCATTTGGATGAACAGAGCCAGATGGATGAAAGTGGTTATTATAGTCCAGGTTATTAAGGTTTTGCTTATAATTTTACTAAAGCTTCTCTTTACTTGAAAACAGTACTTATGGAAAGTTTAATATCTATTTTTATTTAAGCTATGTCTTCTATACGAATAATTCTATATACTTCTTAATCTATGTTCTTTTTATTGCAGGAAGACGACAGCAATTATCAAACAATGAGCACAATTTTGACGGTTACGAAGCGGTTGGTGTTGATGCAAGCAGTGAAACTACTCCTGAGCCGGTTTGCAAGTAAGATTTTATTCATTTACAATTTAAAGCTATTTTATTTACAATCTTCTGTACATATGTACTCGTATTATAAAAGTCTAAGTGGATAATCTTAAAAAAGTCATTATCATAGATACCGTCTGAATTTTTGTCTTTTTGCGGTCACCCGTATAATGAGAAAATGGCTGGACGGATTTTAATAAAATTTGAAATGAAGATAGCTGGCTATCTAAGTCAACTACAGGATACTTTTTGCAATGGGAAAATATTTTTTTCCTGAAAAATCTGTATAGTATTCTTAAAAATCTGTATAGTAATCTTGTTAAAACGTATCTGGTGTCTTATCCCACAGCACGATGTGTACGTGGTGCGGACGGCGGGTGCGTGCTGCGGCTCTAGAGGCTCACTACTGGCGACGCTGCGTACTGCTGGCACGCTGCCCTCACTGTCACCTTGCGCTTGAAGCACGCGCTCTACATTCGCATCTTCTAGGTACGGTGTTTAACTTTGTCTTCAAATACTAACATTATAATTGAATTGAATTGAATTGAATTGAATCGAATCGAATCGAATCGAATCGGATTGAATTGAATTGAATCGGATTGAATTGAATTGAATTGAATTGAATTGAATTGAATTGAATTGAATTGAATTGAATTGAATTGAATTGAATTGAATTGAATTGAATTGAATTGAATTGAATTGAATTGAATTGAATTGAATTGAATTGAATTGAATTGAATCGGATTGAATAGAATCGAATCGAATTGAATTGAATTTAATATAATTAAATATTTAATTAATTTAATACAATTTTTATTTTTAATTAAATTTTCTTAATTACTTTTGTTATTTTTAGAAGAGTGCTCGCTAAGTGAGGGTCACTGGAAGCCGTGTCAGAAATGCGGCGCGGCGCTGCGCTCCGACGAAAGTGAATACCACGTCAATTGCATACGTGAGTGTCCATACATTTAAAGTTATTTGATTTAAGGTAACTTCATCTTACATGAAATTACTTATAAACATAAATCTATATACAAATACATATTTACCTAATAAAATTCTGAGCCGAATCTGTATATTAAACATTTTTTTTGAAAAATTATTGATATTGTCATTATTCTAGTAGTAGTAGAACTACAGTTTTTAAAACTTTTGTATGTCTGTAACCGTAAATTGGGAGCTGGGTGTACCGGCCAACATGTAGAATACTTTTAGGAACCCAGGCAGAACGAGAGTGATTCTCTAGTATCATATATGTTTAGAAATTATTTATATAATGTTTATTAAAATTACTTTTCTTTTCTTAATTTTAGCTCTTAGTTTCGACGAATGGAAGTGTCCCTACTGCTTGACCAACGTGTTGGCGCGCGACCTGCCTTGGCAACGTCACTTGATGCAATGCCCAAGGAACCCAAGGCTCAGGCAACAGAATTAATATTTTTTATGTGGTAACAAACAATGCTAAAAACGCTGTCTGGATGAAAAATGCCATTTGCAAAACGGGGAATACCCCGTTCTTTTTTATGTTATACTTGGCTCTTATACTATTATTATAACAGATAGTTCTAATTTTTAAATTTTTGGTCATTACTTTTTTTAACAACTGTCTAAATTGCTATATACTTTATCATAATTATTATAATATGAAACGATTAATCTGATTGATGACCGAAGATTTGAGGCATACCACACCTACATAGATAATAGATATTTGCTACTGTTCCAGACATCTTCTTGTAAGTAAATAAACTGTTATAAAGTTCTTATGCTTGAAATTTATGACGCTTTCAATATAAGAACTCGTTCAAAAAAAAATTTAAATAAGTCTTAATTTTTAAAATTAAGATTCTAATATAAGCAGGCCTAATGCTTCAATAACAAAAGCTGTTTTCAAATTACAAAACTTTCAGCAAGCATCTTGTAAGGTAGCTTTCAATTTTTCTGTCCTCTAAAATAACGTCCAAATTACTAATGCCCATATTATTATAATGGTAATTTATTTTTTTAATAAATTAAGTACTTTAAAGTTTGCCAAAGTTATACGTTAATTTAAGTATTTTGTCTGTCATTATTTAATTTTTAATATTAATAGCATATTATTTATGTAATTTTATTATTTAGGTATTTTTAGTAAAGTTGACAATTTTTCTAATTTTTTTTCGTAGACATTTTAAGTTATGGCAAATGTTAATTGAATTACAAAATATTTATTTTTGAAATATCCCATAAAAAAGTCAATTTTGATATATGTCTTTTAAAAGAAACGTTTAAATAATAATTGATTAGGAAGCTACATGATACGATATTTTAATTATTGACATTAACTTATGTAATAAGTAATTTAATTTTAAACCGAACATCTTAAAATATATGTTTTAATAATAGCCATTATTAATAATAGCCATTATTTAATAATAGCCATTATTAATAAACTATATTATTAATTAACAGTAAAATGTATGACAAGACAGACAAGATGTAGAAAACTTGCCTCTATATGCCTCTACCTTTTATAATTAAGTGTTTTTACGTTTTAAACATTAACTGTAAGTCTGAGAAAGCATTTATCTTAGAAGTTTTATTATTTCTATCGATATGGATTACTACTACTAGGTTTTGAGAGACTGCAGATTCATTTAGGCATACTTCTGATTCCCATATATTTCATATTCTACTGACTACTAGCAATATCACGTGTAGAATTCGGACTTGCCTCGGTATGTTGAGATAATAAGTTTTAAAGATTCGTATGATTTAGTTCTAGAATCGATGATTTGGTTTCTTAGAATAATTTTCATTTATTAACCTGTGTCACATCGTCTGGTCAAAAATCATTTAACTCTACGTAACATTTCAATATAAACTTCACTTAATACTGTCGAAGGTTGGCGTGGCGTGAATATTTGATATTGTAAATGAAACCGTCTTTTAGGAATTTTTAGATTTTTTAAGGAGAGACAGTCAATGATGGTGACGGGAGAGTGACCATGATTGCTATAAAGCATTCTAAACCATAAATCAAATAGGATAAATCCGCGACAAAATCTGAAAAGAGAGTTTCATTTATAATAAACTTCACTGATTTGTTACCAATTATTATTATTAGCATTATATTTATATATTTAATATTATGTAATCGTATTTTTAGTTTTTGTACATAATAATAGCAACTACAAAAATGGCATATCTGATTTTTTTCTCATAATATTATTGTTCGACAACTTTCAATCTAGGTATTTGTTATTTTAAAAGCTTAAACACAGCTTCCCTGTCCATTACGTCATAACTCATAAATTACCGTCCGATGTGTGGATTCCGTCTTAAAATGCTCACTTTGGTTAATTTAAAAACTGTGATGCACTGATTTTCTATGTTTTTACACTTATGTACATCTGTTCTAAATGTTTGTTAACACTCTAAGTTATGCACAATTAATTAATAATATTACATAAGTGTTATTTTTGTACTTCAAAGTTAGTTTCTACCAACACTAGTAATATTCGCACTCGAAAACGAAATTGTTAAATTTTACTTATATGGACAAGCCTAGCCAATAGATATGAATTCTTTTTGTTAATTTCCATAGTAATTACAAGCTATAACATCAGGTAAATTATGTCGATAATGCGCATACGCATATATGTACCTACTATAAAACATGCAATAAGCTCATAAATTTTAAATATTTCATAATTAGCACTGTATAACATTTTGTTTTATTTGTAGATATCATTTTCTTTCTGATTTTAAGAGTAGAAGAAATTATTGTTTATGATATATTACACCACTATTAGTAGATGTGTAAAAAGTTTATTTAATATAAAACCTCCTTCTTATTTAGTCAAATGGATTTAGAAATCAAATGATAGGTAGAAGTTTAGATATTAGAAACATATTAAGGCTATATTTTTTCTAGAACTCATAACTATTATGAAATAGATAGTAAACATAACTGTATATATTGACCACCGTCTCTAGTACTACACAATGATTATTCATATTATTTTTCTTACACAATCTTCAAACACAAGCTTACTAAAATAATATAGGTTAATTAAATATAAATAAAATTTAGAATAATTCGGTTACCGAAACCACATCACCCACTGTGATATTGGGTAAAGGGTTTTCAATGAAATAGGCTTTTGAGTGAGTGTCTTCAGATGATGGTTTAGTATTAAGAGTTACATAACTAGTTATAAAAATTATAAAGTAGTGCTTTTAGTATACAATTTTAAAGAGAATTTCGACGAAGTTCCGGCTATTTTAGTAGATCGTTTGTTTTAGATGCAAAATTAAATTCTATCAAAAATAAGTAGTTATTCTACATCACTAATTAAAGGAAGACAGTGGTAACCCAACGCGCTCGCTTGGATAACCGTGTGATACGGGTTCAAATCCGGGTCACGCACCTCTGATAATTTCATGTGCGAATCATTTCTAACATGATTAGGTACCATTGGTTTTGCGGTAAAGGGAAACTTCGTGAGAAAACCTGCATGTCTCAGAAGTCCTAGCAAGTTTTAGAAAGACATGTGAAGTCCGCCAACCCGCACTAGGCCAGCGCAGCGTGGTGGACTTTGGCCTGATACCCCTCGTATTGATGGCTCGTGCCCAGCAGTGAGACGTTAAAAAGGGCTGAATACATATACAAATCGTATCTGAATTTCTGGCCAGATTTTAGGATACTTATGCTAAAATTTATTGTTTTTTTTTAATGTAATTATGTATATGTAAATAAGTAGGTATAAGGACTTTTTGTTTGTTAGCTATGGAGTCTCAATCGTACCTAAAGTAGTTTAAGTAAATTGGCTTTATTGCCTAAAACTATTTTAATATTAGTAAGTTAGTTAAATATAAAGAAATCTGTCGTTCACCGCTACGAAACTTACAAGAAACGAGACGTACACTTCAAGTCTTCCTCAAGTTTTGGTAGATTTTTTCAAAAAGTTACTCACGTCATTTGAAATTGAATATTTTCAAATTTAATTTTAAATTGAAAGGATTTTACTTTGGGAATAAATGTTTTGTCTCTTTCTCTCCCTCTCTCTGTCTCTTTCATTTTGCATTGAGCAATTTCTGCTCATATTAAGTATTAATATAGATTATTTCGGTTTGCAATACATAGTATTTTCATAGTGACATCTAGGTACTTTTATTATGTAATTCGATAGGTGAAAACGGGAACATACAAAGCTCGTGAATCTCGCACTACAGCTTTGAACAACACATACATACGCAAATACACATAAATGCTAAAACACACATACACTTTAAACATACAACAGATTAATATAGAAATATATAGAAGAATAATGATAAAATCTCGTTAGTATTTACGAAGCTGCTATTCTATACATTAGGCTCAAAAGAAACACTCAGAAAAAAAATCTACATTTTTCATTAAACACGAAAAAAAGTTGAATACCTAATACGAAAGTTTATCTCGTGAAAGTTTCATAATAGGTAACTTACGTAGCGTCCACAGTAATTAGTGTAGGTAAATAAAAAATATTTAATTAGTACTTTATTATTTAGAATTTATCCAATTAGTGAACATTTTATAAGAGACCATTGCCAGGCTGCATTTATAAAGTAGATGTAAATAATGTATTATAAGTATATTATAATAATTACTATATATTATATGTCATAATCATTTATTATATAGATATTGTGTGTACTTAGGTATACTATTATTGGTCCATAATAGGTCTTATACAAGCAAATTTCTAAATATTCTTCCGTAAAATTCCCCACTATAGTTTGTTATATTTGAAAGATTTTATTTAAAAACTTGGAAGCGTTGATTTCCTTATAAAACCTTCTTTTCTAAATTTATTTTTTTTTTCAATATTGGGAAATGCACTTACTACCTGTACAGGTGATTGTTGGACTCACTGGCTAGAAAAATACCTACCGACCTACTAAATTCCAATAGAAATCCCCGTCTTAATGGGGCGTTGTAGGATTACGCACTCAACTACGAACAGAAGCAGACTTTACAATGATACCACCAAGAGGTTGCTCCCTACTGCAGTCAGATACGTACCTACTAGGAGCAACTCGTACGTAGCCGTTTGGCTTATGACCTCAGCTTTCACAGTCTGCCCGATTATAATTAAGTACACCCCTACTATAATTGGTATTTATTATTATTTTTATAATATTAATAAGTAAAAAGCAATTTAATAAATGATTATGAAACAAGATTCTTATTAAGGTTTCTATGATATAATATAACACTGTATAAATAAACTTAAGTTACCTGTACAAAATGTTCTAGTTGGAAGTTTTTTTTTAAATTTAGATCGACTTCTAATTCCTAGTGAATAATAAATCCATTTGACTACAAATTACAATGTTTTTAAATAAAGCAAATACGCCGACTTCAGTATAAATTGTTCTTTGTCGAGCCCTAAATTAAGCCTAGTTACTATAAATAACAATTTGCTTTTAACCGTTTAATAAATATATTTAATAATAATAGTGGAGGTAGATATATCGTAAACAATGATATTTTTTCTACTTTTAAGCATAGAAACTACAATAGGAAAAAGGAATGAAGAAAGTGTTGGTTTTTAAACTCATTGTCGATAAAATGCTTAACATTTGGAATACTAGAAGAACATCAGTTATTTATTTTGTTTGATTATTATTGTAAATATTTAATTTTAATTCACATTTTTGATGTGGAACATCTATTGCCGACTCCGCCGCTCTTGAATCCCTTGTATACTATATAATATGCGCCGTGCGCGTATACTAATTTTGAATTATATGCTTTGCACGCGGACTTTATTAATTATGAATTGTAATGTTGCCATAGTTGTTTCAAATCTGCCGGGCGTTCCGTAATGGCTAACTTTTATTATTTCTTAGGATTTATTATAGTATTATGGCAATTAATGGACTGATGAATGTACTTTTAAAATTGGGAAAATATGAATTGGTTATTGATTATATTAAAGACATTCACAGATCTGAAAAGCTTGTCCGTAAGTAATTTCCAAGAGAACTTCAACTGAACCTTTTATTCCTGCCGTTTTATAAAATAAATTAATAAATTATTGGAATATGACGTGGCCCAAAATTTAATAAGGTAAAGGCCAAAAAATTATATGCTAGTATTTTTCATAGTTCATTTTAAAATTAATGCTTCATCTGTATGAAACATTAGGATATGTGTATAAAAATTAAGCATGCAAAAATAGAATAGGTATTTACTATATTGGGATCTGTCCACATTACTTTGAAATCTGTTAAGTATTTTTTAATATGTTATCATTATCTATTTCATTTCATAATGATAAGGCAATTAATTTCAATAATATATTTGAGTAGAATTTAATTTAATTGTTAAATATAAGTAAACCTTTTCCCGAATTATTAAAAAAATATTGTTTGTTGGGTATACGTTAATATAAGATCACTTTTTAGTTGATGTAGCACTTTAACTAAGGTTGTAAGGTTTGTTATCGCTCTGCGAGTGAAGGTCTGAATAAACGGTTTCTTTTAACTTATTTGATGTTTTATTTTAAAATAAACTACCTAATTATATGTATTTTATATTTACCAAAGAAATCTTAATAGCACAGATAACATAATACGATAGCTAATTAGACTACAATTGTAAGTATGAAATTTGGTATGTGTGAATGTGTGTCATTCCTTCAGGCCCAAACAGATAGGTGTATTTGGAAAAAAATTAAGCATTATATGAGATACCAAAGGCCGAATTCGAGAGAAGCAACGATTTATTACTTCTCGTATAAAAAAGGTCAGTAGGGGCTCACAGGTAGAAATCGTTAACGAAAAACCGTTACGAAGCGCTCAGCTTCGTCCGGCGTAGAAAATCGTCAAGCTACAAATGGCTGCTCGATACTTGTTTACATCACGTGTTAATTGTGCTCGATGGAAACTCCTGTTAAATAAAATCGATTTTAAATATTGATGAAAATACACGTATGACGTCTCCCGTTTTTTTTTTATGTGACAAAGGGGGCAAACGGGCAGGAGGCTCACCTGATGGGAAGTGATCATCTCCTCCCATGGAATGCAAGACTGCAGGGCTTGCAGTTTTGCAGATGCGTTGCCGGCCTTTTAGGAAAGGGTGGGAGGGGGAGGGGGGAGAGAAAAGGACGGGGGTAGTATACAATAACGTATATCTATAGTTACCGAACAATAATAAAAGAAGTAAAGAGAATAATAAAAGAAGTAATAAAAGAAGTAAATAAAAGAAGTAATAAGCATAAAATAAAAATTATCATAAATAATTATATGCACATTGTAATTTAATTTAATTTAATTCAATTCAATTCAATTCAATTCAATTCAATTCAATTCAATTCAATTCAATTCAATTCAATTCAATTCAATTCAATTCAATTCCATTCAATTCAATTCAATTCAATTCAATTCAATTCAATTCAATTCAATTCAATTCAATTCAATTCAATTCAATTCAATTCAATTCAATTCAATTCAATTCAATTCAATTCAATTCAATTCCATTCAATTCAATTCAATTCAATTCAAATCAATTCAATTCAATTCAATTCAATTCAATTTCATTCAATTCAATTCAATTCAATTATAATGTTAGTATTTGAACACAAAGTTAAACACCGTACCTAGAAGATGCGAATGTAGAGCGCGTGCTTCAAGCGCAAGGTGACAGTGAGGGCAGCGTGCCAGCAGTACGCAGCGTCGCCAGTAGTGAGCCTCTAGAGCCGCAGCACGCACCCGCCGTCCGCACCACGTACACATCGTGCTGTGGGATAAGACACCAGATAAGTTTTAACAATTTGTCCAGAATACAGATTTTTCAGGAAAAAAATATTTTCCCATAGCAAAAAGTATCCTGTACTTGACTCAGATAGCCAGCTATCTTCATTTCAAATTTTATTATTAAGTAAAAAATTGTAATAATTTTATGCTGAATAAAATATTTTGAATTTGAATTTGGATCCTCCATAGTCTGTGTGTACTTATCTCATTAAAATTTGTGTGTAACACAAATACAAATTTTCACGCTTATAATAGAATTATATCACTATTTTTTTCGATGTGAAACATCTGTTTGGCTGTTGATAGTAAAACTGACTCATGTTATCAATCCTTATATTATAACAAAGGTGTTTCACATCTGTCGAGCATCTTATGACGACTTGTGTGTCGCACACAGTGTGTACTGTGTACACTGTGTGTGTACACTGTACTTATTTGATTGAGAAGATAATCGCGAATGTTTTGAAAAACTTTACAATATTTAAATAAATTGAGAGGTCAAAACGTGAATAATTAAAAAAAACGTAAATACTCAAACTAGAAAATGATGTTGAATATCAAAAATGGTACTGTGATTTTAAACACAATTATTGGCTTCTCAAAATTGTCCTTAAAATGATTATCTTATTGGTTTTCGGAAAAGAAATTTAAAACTCAAGTTGATTCGTTTAAAAATGTACTTTATGTTTAGTGCGTAAGTTCGAATTTGAGAGTACCAATAACTGTTTAATTTTATTCTTTAGTTTTTCAAGAGTTAAATAAAAATGTTTTTCTGTTATTATATTATATCAATGTTTTGTAATTAATAACTGTTTTTTACATTATAGATGTCAACAAATTCAAGAAGGCGCCAGAAGTAGACAGTAATACTTCAGAGAGTAAGGAAAATGCAGATGTCACAGAGACCGCCAGTGCAAATGACGTCAGTGAAAATGGAGTTGAGAAGAGTGAAGAAAAAAATGACAATTGTACATAGTAAATGTTTAGTAAAATATTATATGTATATGTGTTGGTTTTATTACCTTTCAATGGTGTAGTCTAGTAGATTTTAAGCTTAAGCACAGTACCTACCAAAGTACAATGTGCATATAATTATTTATAATAATTTTTATTATTATGCATCATATCGTTTTCTTTACTCTTTTATTATTGCTCGGTAACTAATAACTATAGATATACGTTATTGTTTACTACATAAGAATTAAACAAATAGATGATGCACGGGATTTTTTTAAAGTGGTAGTGCCATGCTTGTTACCTTCGGGTAGCAGCCGAATGAGCCGGCACGCCCCGTATAGTACCACTCTCTCACAGGAGACCGGCGTGAAGTGGCTGCTATGCTGTCGCGTTTCGTCCGGTGAGTGAGAGTCTGGGAGGCCCAATCCCCATCCCTCCTCCCGACCTTAAGCCTACCCCCTCCCCCTCCCACCCTTTCCTAAAAGGCCGGCAACGCATCTACCGACATGGATAAAGGATATCAGGTTGACGCCGTGTATACCGATTTTTCTAAAGCTTTTGACAAAATATCTCACCAGAAACTGATTGATAAATTAAAAATGATCGGTATACACGGTGACCTTCTCCGTTGGTTATCTTCTTATCTGCATAACCGGAGTCAAGCTGTTACGGTCAAAGGCCACATTTCATCATTTCTACCAATTACGTCTGGTGTTCCTCAGGGATCTCATCTCGGCCCTCTCTTATTTAATATATTTTTAAATGATGTAGCAAAGGTTTTCAAATATTCTAAATTTCTCTTATATGCTGATGACTTGAAGGTCTTTCGACCTATTACACAACCTTATGACTGTATATTATTACAGCATGATCTAAATGAGCTATATAATTACTGCTGCGCTAACTCACTTCATTTAAATATTAATAAGTGTATAGTAATTACTTTTTCTAGAAAGCCTAACCCTATAAGTACATGTTACCTTATAAATAAAGACACTGTTAAACGAGTAAACGAGGTGCGAGACCTTGGTATTATGATTGACAATAAATTAAGCTTCAAATCACATATAACATATATTACAGCAAAGTCGCTACGTATGCTTGGCTTTATTTTGAGGACTGGGAGAGACTTTAAAAATGTTCAGACTATGATGCTTCTTTATAATTCTTATGTAAGATCGACGCTTGAATACGGTTCAATTATTTGGAATCCTTTCTATGTAACTCACATAATGGAACTAGAAAGGGTACAGACTAAATTTTTAAAACACTTACAGTATAAATTTTCACACCTTGATCCAAGTAAACTACATATGCCTACGCTTGAAAATCGTCGAATGGAGAGAGACATTATGTTTTTACTAAAGATTTCGAAAAATAATATCGATTCGCCTTACTTATTAGGTAACATTAATTTTAGATGTCCCAGAATCAACACAAGAAATAAATCTTTATTTTTTATACCATGTAAAAAAACTAAATATATGAACAATACTTTTTTATTACGTGCATGCATAAATTATAATAAACACTTTAATGATATTATAGATATTGATACATGTTCCATCTTTAAATGTAAAAAATTGATCAGAGAACTTATGTTTTGTGTAGATTAACTTATATTTTTTGTAGATTAAATTTAAAATGTTTTGTTCTGTAATTTAAGCTTTGGTTAAATCTTGTAATTTTCCATTTGTTAAGTTTAATTTGTATTCTTGTTGCAACCGCTCGATATGATTTATGTATCAGTGGAAACTTTATTGGTCTATGTACCATTTATATAAACTATTGTATAAATATTTGTAAACACTGTTTGTTTCCCCAATAAAATAAAATAAAAATAAAATAAAACTGCAAGCCCTGCAGTCTTGCATATGTCCATGGACGGAGATGATCAGTTCCCATCAGGTGAGCCTCCTGGCCGTTTGCCCCCTTTGTCACATAAAAAAAAACAGGAGACGACATACGTGTATTTTCAACAATATTTAAAATCGATTTTATTTAACAGGAGTTTCCATCGAGCACAATTAACACGTGATGTAAACAAGTATCGAGCAGCTATTTGTAGCTTGACGATTTTCTACGCAGGACGAAGCTGAGCGCTTCTTAACGGTTTTTCGTTAACAATTTCTACCTGTGAACCTAACTTACTTTTTTTTATACGAGAAGTAATAAATTGTTGCCTCCCTCGGATTCGGCCTTTGGTATCTAATATAATGCTTAATTTTTTTCGAATACACCTATCTGTTTGGGCCTGAAGGAATGACACACATTCACACATACCAAATTTCATACTTACAATTCTAGTCTAATTAGCTACAGTATAATGTTATCTTTGCTAATAAGATTTCTTTGGTAAATATAAAATACATATAATTAGGTAGTTTATTTTAAAATAAAACATCAAATAAGTTAAAAGAAACCGTTTATTCAGACCTTCACTCGCAGAGCGATAACAAACCTTACAACCTTAGTTTAAAGTGCTACATCAACTAAAAAGTGATCTTATATTAACGTATACCCAACAAACAATATTTTTTTAATAATTCGGGAAAAGGTTTACATACTTATATTTAACAATTAAATTAATTTCTACAACTCAAATATATTATTGAAATTAATTGCCTTATCATTATGAAATGAAATAGATAATGATAACATATTAAAAAAAATACTTAACAGATTACAAAGTAATGTGGACAGATCCCAATATAGTAAATAACTATTTTTTTTTTGCATGCTTAATTTTTATACACAAATCCTAATGTTTCATACAGATGAAGCATTAATTTTAAAATGAACTATGAAAGATACTAGCATATAGTTTTTTGGCCTTTACCTTATTAAATTTTGGGCCACATCATATTCCAATAATTTATTAATTTATTTTATAAAACGGCAGGAATAAAATGTAGAAGGTTCAGTTGAAGTTCTCTTGGGAATAACTTACGGACAAATTTTTCAGATCTGTGAATGTCTTTAATATAATCAAGAACCAATTCATATTTTACCAATTTTAAAAGTACATTCATCAGTCCATTAATTGCCATAATACTACAAATCCTAAGAAATAATAAAGATAGCCATCACGAAACGCCCGGCAGATTTGAAACAACTATGGCAACATTACAATTCATAATTAGTAAAGACCGCGTGCAAAGCATATAATTCAAAATTAGTATACGCGCACGGCGCATATTATATAGTATACAAGGGATTCAAGAGCGGCGGAGTCGGCAATAGATGTTCCACATCAAAAATGTGAATTAAAATTAAATATTTACAATAATAATCAAACAAAATAAATAACTGATGTTCTTCTAGTATTCCAAATGTTAAGCATTTTATCGACAATAAGTTTAAAAACCAACACTTTCTTCATTCCTATTGTAATTTCTATGCGTATAAAAGTAGAAAAAATTTCATTGTTTACGATATATCTACCTTCACTATTATTATTAAAACATTTTTTTACGGTTAAAAGCAAATTGTTATAGTAACTAGGCTTAATTTAGGGCTCGACAAAGAACAATTTATACTGAAGTCGGCGTATTTGTTTTATTAAAAAACATTGTAATTGTTCAGTCAAATGGATTTATTATTCACTATAGGAATTAGAAGTCGATCTATATTTAAAAAAAACTTCCAACTAGAACATTTTGTACAGGTTACTTAAGTTTATTTATACAATGTTATATTATATCATAGAAACCTTAATAAAAATCTTGTTTCATAATCATTTATTAAATTGCTTTTTACTTATTAATATTATAAAAATAATAATAAATACCAATTATAGTAGGGGTGTACTTAATTATAATCGGGCAGACTGTGAAAGCTGAGGTCATAAGCCAAACGGCTACGTACGGGTTGCTCCTAGTAGGTACGTATCTGACTGCAGTAGGGAGCAACCCCTTGGTGGTATCATTGTAAAGTCTGCTTCTGTTCGTAGTTGAGTGTGTAATCCTACAACGCCCCATTAAGACGGGGATTTCTATTGGAATTTAGTAGGTCGGTAGGTATTTTTCTAGCCAGTGAGTCCAACAATCACCTGTACAGGTAGTAAGTGCATTTCCCAATATTGAAAAAAAAATAAATTTAGAAAAGAAGGTTTTATAAGGAAATCAACGCTTCCAAGTTTTTAAATAAAATCTTTCAAATATAACAAAACATAGTGCGGAATTTTACGGAAGAATATTTAGAAATTTGCTTGTATAAGACCTATTAAAGACCAATAATAGTATACCTAAGTACACACAATATCTATATAATAAATGATTATGACATATAATATATAGTAATTATTATAATATACTTATAATACATTATTTACATCTACTTTATAAATGCAGCCTGGCAATAGATAGTCTCTTATAAAATGTTAACTAATTGGATAAATTCTAAATAATAAAGTACTCATTAAATAATTTTTATTTACACTAATTACTGTGGACGCTACGTAAGTTACCTACCTATTATGATAATATGACCTTTACGAGATAAACTTTCGTATTAGGTATTGAACTATTTTTTCTGTTGGTAACAGAATTAAAAATCTAGATTTTTTTCTCAGTGTTTCTTTTAAGCCTAATGTATAGAACAGCAGCTTCTTGAATACTAACAAGATTTTATCATTTTTATCAAATACTGGTGAGAACACTGAACACACTATCATCATTCTTCCATATGTTTATATATTCATTTGTTGTATGTTTAAAGCGTGTGTGTGTGTGTGTGTGTGTTTTTTTGCATTTATGTGTATTTGCGTATATATGTGTGCGAGATCCACGAGCTTTGTATTCGTTTTCATCCATCGAATTACATAATGAGAGTACCTAGATGTCAATATGAAAATAGTATATACTTACATATTATATTGCAATACCGAAATAATCTACATTAATACTGAATATGGGCAGAAATTGTTCAATGCTAAATGAAAGAGACAGAGAGCGATAGATAGAGAGAGAGAGAGAGAAAGAGAGAAAACTTTTATTCCCTAAGTAAAATCCTTTCATTTTAAAATTTAATTTAAAAATATTGTTACTTTTAAAAATATACAAAGTAACTTTTTGAAAAAATCCACCAAAACTTTAAGAATTTGAAGTGTACGTCTCGTCCCTTGTAAGTTTCGTAGCGGTAAACGACAGATTTCCTTATATTTAACTAACTTACTAATATTAATATAGTTTTAGGCAATAAAGCCAATTTACTTAAACTACTTTAGGTACGATTGAGACTCCATAGCTAACAAACAAAAAGTCCTTATACCTACTTATTTACATATACATAATTACATTACAAAAAACAATAAATTTTAGCATAAATATCCTAAAATCTGGCCAGAAATTCAGATTCGATTTGTATATGTATTCAGCCCTTTACTACTTACTTTTTTTTTTTTTTTTTTTTTTTTTTTTTTTTTTTTTTTTTTTATTGTACTCATCCACAGGCGTTAAGCGCCCGTGCCTTTTGTTACTTTATTTATTTGTGGAAGGCGTTTACAATTTTTATTTATATAATATAACTCAAGTAAAACAAACTTACTCAAGTACTACAAACTACTTCTTAAAAACTACAGAGGGCGAGGCCCGACACGGTTTTTTTTTTTTTTTTTTTTTTTTATTATTAGTAAATTACTATTATTTTTTTTTTTATTATATATATTTTTTTTTTATTATTATTATTTATTTATTATTTTTTTTTTTTTTATTAGTCTAACCCGCTAAGTTTTGGGCCCTGCCCCATCCCGCAATTGGGCGAGCACTTCCTCCGCGACCTTCGTGTCGCGTTTTAAGATGGATATTTTGAGGTTGTGCTCTAGGATGGTCTTCGCTGAGGCCTCCTGCGCTCTGCGGATGAATCTACCGATCGCGTCGTCACCGTCGTCGGAAAAGTAGACACAGGTGTTGGTGTGTCTAGTCACCGCGACAACAGCATGTGAAACGCTGTCGTGTATGCGGAGCCTCTTGTTCTTCGTCCGGACGATGACGACCTCTCTGTAGGTTTGCCCCTGCGCTTCGTGGATAGTCATGACGCGTGACCCTTCACCGGATCCGTATCCTTGGTCCATCAGGAGTTTCTTCTCCTCCTGAGTGTGGACCAAGTATAGGGTTCCTTGTTGGGTGGATGGTATTTGCGCGTCCGTGTACCTTTCCATGCGCAGGGAGTGGATAGATGGACTCGAGGAGTAGATGTTACCATAGACGTCGCTGATGGCATACGCGACGTCCTTGGGGTTTCTATGCGTGCAAGACAACTCACACGTGATGTTGGTCACCAGGGTTGGCCAGCAGTACCTTAGCTCAAACAAATTTTCTCTGTCGATATAAGGAAGCTGGTTTATGTCCCCGATGAGTGCCACTTCCTTTGCACCTGACAGTCGGGCGGCCATGATGACGGCTCCGAAATGGTTCATAAGGGCTTCGTCAACCGTTAAGCGGCTGCACCTGGTACCCTCTTTGAAACCATTGACCAGTATGGAAGCCATGGTACGCACTTTAGATTTGGCTTTGTCGCCAAAGCGTTCCACAAGCTTCTCTTTGAGATCTCTGGCTCCTTCGACTGTGGTAGTGGCTACTACTTCGTTTTCCTCATCGAAGTGCCTGATGATGTGAGTTGTCTTACCGCACCCGGGTACCCCGTTTGTCCACGTTATTTTCGGTAGTTTCCAGTCCACGAGGACACCACCGGTTTCGACTTCTCCCGAAATGGTTTTTGCCATTCCGAGTATCCTGTCGTCCAGCATTATCCTCGTGCACTTGGCTACTACAACTATTGGGTCTCCAGGGGGTGTTTCGAATTTTAACGGTGTATTTTCACACCCCTCCGCTTCGACCAGTCCCACGAAGCCTTTTGTGGTGTTGTAAGCGGCCATATATGACCCGGACATTTCCCCTTGTATTACCTGAGAAGTGTCGTTGTCGTATATGGCTGCCTCAGCTTTGTCAAGTTCCACCTCCAGCATCTTCTCACTTCCTCGCTGGTAGGCCTGCATGATTTTTTGGCAGGTGGCAAGGTTTACCTCTCTGGTTCCTTTGATTACTGCCAGGAACTCGACAAATGCATTTGTGGCGTGGTCTTGTGGGTTTGTTGCTGGTCTTAGCTTTGGTGGTGTTACTTGACCCATATCGGCACGAGTGCGGCTGGCGTGTGACGACTCGGGTTCCTTTGAGCTTTTGACTCTGAAGAATTCCCTTATCGCCCCAGCTTGCCTGTCCTCATGTGTTTGCCGTTTTGGAGACACCAGTTTGTGGATGACATCATCTACTGCTTTTAGCCGGGAGTCTTCTTTTGGTGTTTCCTCCCGACGAGTTTTAGGACTGGAGGCTTTTCGTTCTGCCTCTATTCGCCTTTGAAGGCGGTCGGACCCGCTGAGCGGGGGCCCCATGCATGGAGGTTCTGTGGAGGAGGAGTGTTGTTTGACCTCTCCTTTTAAGAAGTCGAGGTCTTCTCCTCTGTCTTCATAGACTATGACCTCATGGTGTGATGAGGCCAGTAGGCATCCGTAGCGATCCGCTACGTCGCCTCTTACAGAACCTACCCTCATGGCGTCTACGCTAATCTTATGTGGCGGCGCGCCGTCGCCCTCCCCACCGATTCTTGAGAGCGTAGAGCATGCTTGTGAAAAGGCGGATTCCCTTCCCCACTCGAATAGTGCGATTACTTTGTGTTGTAACCACACCAGCCGGTAAGGTTGGTTGTCCTCCCTCTGTACTGTGAGTGCGTTGATCTTTGTGCACTTGATGCTCGTATTTGTTGTACTCCCTTTTATCAGTAGGGCTAGCCCCGGCGACACCGTCACTCTGTCCGAACTCTCTAGGCGACAGAAGCTGATTCCCACTCTCTCTTGTTCGCAGCTCATGAAGAGTGCCACACCTTTTACCCTTAGGCCCCGTTCTCCTGTTCCCGCTCTTTCGAGTATGAGCTCGGAGAGGGTTTCGGGGAAGGTGGTGGGTGGAGGTGTAATTGGTGTGGGTCTCCGCGTGACCAGATTCCTCAGCGTGCTTGGAATTGCGCGGAGTCGCTGCCTCAGAGTGGGTTGTGGCGATGTTGCAGACGGGTTTTGTGTTGGTGTTGGCGTTGTATGTGTTGAGTGTGTTGTGTGTGTTATGCTTGTGGTGTATGAAGTGTGTAATGTTGCAGATGTTGTGGTTGTTGTTGTTACAGATGGTATTGCGGTCGAACCGTTCCTTTTAGCTGCCACTTGGACGGCTTTTCTTGCGAATGCGAGGAAAGGTGTTCTAGTGTCACCATTTTCCATGATGGTGGGTAAGGAGGGCTGATCCAGATCCAGTTGTAAGTTGGATTTTAATTCCTGCCTTCTCTGGATAAATCTGGGACATTCTAGTAGTATATGGAATATAGTTTCCTCACATTCGGGGTCGCAGACACAAGAGGGACTGTCCTTAAGTTTGAAGCGGTGAAGATACGCCGCGAATCCTCCATGGCCGGTCAGGATTTGAACATCGACTGGTGTTAGTGTCGTGTTTTGAATGATCTTTTTGGCGATCTTTACGTCAGGGATGAACGCCTTTGTGACCATGCCAGTTGTGGAGGTGTCGTAGCGCAGCTGCCACCGCCTCACCGTTTCCTCGCGTATCTGCTTTTTGACATACGATATTGGGACTCGATCGTAGTCAGGAGCCGTCTTTTTGGTTAGGGCTGCTTTTTTAGCTAATTCGTCCGCTCTCTCATTACCCGGAGTACCTACGTGGGCTCTCAACCAGAAGAACCTCACAATTCTGCCTTCCTGTCGAATTTCTCGTACACACTGCTTCATCTCTAGGGCTAGATGATGAGTAACCGATGGGCTCCTTAAGAGATCGAGCGAGGATCTTGAATCGCTCAGGATGTTAATTGAGCGGTCTTTCGATTTCCTCGCCATCCTTATTGCCCTGAGGAGTGCATACATCTCCGATTGGAAGACAGTATTGTGTTTCTCTAGTCGGAATGTTGAGTACCTGGTTTCCCTTCCCTCGTTCCACCAGGTTAGGGCAGCTCCGACTTTTCCTTCTATCTTGCTGCCGTCGGTGAATATTTGGGGACCGACTATCTGATGGTTCGCGAGGGTTTCAGGGTCCAGGTTCTCTAAGCGCTCGTACTCGGTTGTTATGAGTTGTGAAGGGTGGGGATTTTGTAGAGGTCCCACCCTGCGCTCTAATTCTCGACCTGGTGGTAAAAGGTCCACGCAGTGCCCTTTTTTGGTTTTAAAGAGCATCGCCGCCTCTTGGACGCGAAGGTCAAGGGGTAATAGGCCCGATAAGATGAGTGCCGATGTCAGAGACACCGTCCTGTAAGACTTGCAGATCTTCTGGGCGAAGCCTCTTTGCAGAGAGTCTAGTTGTTTTCTTACCATCAGCTTCTCTACTGCAGGAGACCATGCACTTGCAGCGTACAGGACGATGGGCTCTATCACCGCCACGTAAATGGTCCTCACTGTCTCTCTGTTGAGACCCCAGTTCACCTTTGCTGCACACGCCAGTTGTTTGTAAATGTCTGCTGCCTTTTTACATGTTGCAGACACGTGTGCGTTGAAGGTTAATTTGGAGTCTATTGTGAGACCCAGCAATTTCATTTCTGTTACCAGATTTAGCCGAGTGCCGGACATATGAATTTTTGGGGTATCGTACTTGAGCTTTTTCGTGATTAGCATCGCGTTTGTTTTATGTGCTGCAAAGCTCAATTTGTTGGTAGCACCCCATTCTTGCACGACAGCTAAGGTGGATTCGGCTGATGTTTGTAAGTCGCTGGTCTGATGACTTGAGAATATGAGGACCACGTCATCCGCGAAGGCCTGACAGTATACCCCTAATTCTGCCATTTTGTGAAGTAGAGAGTCCAGGATTAGGTTCCAGAAAGTCGGTCCTCCGATGGATCCTTGGACACATCCTTTTGTGGTTCCCTTTTCGCTGGACGCCCTGGCATAGTTGACTATGACCTTGCGGTCCTTTAGGTAAGACGATACTAGGGCGTATAAGTTTCTTGGGCATTTTTTATTTACCATCTGTTTTTTAAGGGCTGGCCACCATGCGTTGTCGAAGGCGCCCTCGATGTCGAGCGAGACCAGTAGTACTAGGTTTTTGGCGCTGATCTCACTTCTTACGTGCTCGACTAGATCGTAGAGGGCATCTTCAGTCCCACGTTGTGGCATGAATCCATACTGACTGGGATGGAGAGTTGGTAAGAAGCACCATTGAAGTCTACCCACCAAGAGTTTCTCTACTATCTTTCCTAGGATCGATAGGAGTCCTATTGGTCTATAAGATTTGGGATGGGTGTAGTCTTCTTTCGCTGGTTTGCGGAGGATGCACACTACTTACTTTAACGTCTCACTGCTGGGCACGAGCCGTCAATACGAGAGGAATCAGGTCAAAGTCCACCACGCTACGCTGGCCTAGTGCGGGTTGGCGGACTTCACATGTCTTTCTAAAACTTGCTAGGATTTATGAGACATGCAGTTTTACTCACGAAGACAAGTGGTAATTTTATTTATTTTTATTTTATTTTTATTAGGGAAACAAACAGTTCATTATAATACATATAAACACAAGGCATAAAACATAACACATCGACCAATTAAGTTTCCACATTTAAATATTACATAAATGCGAGCAAGCAATATTATAAGGAATTTATAAAATCAATTAAAAATGTTAGGAAAATATTAGTTATTAACAAAATAAATATGTTTATATCTTCTGACAAAAGATTTTTACATTTAAAAAAGCATATATAATATAAAGCAGATTACAATGATGATTAAAATTAAACATAATTATACATTAATAATTAAAAAAAAAATAAAAATAAGAAATAAATATGATAATTAAAATTGAAGCTAACACATATTTATAATTTGTTCAACTAAATTCTTCAGGGAACCCGTGAAAAAGTCAATCGAACAGAATTCATTATTATAAACAAAACAGGAACGATGAATGAAGGCATTTTGTGCATGTTTGGTGCGTGTAACGTGTAAATCGAACAAAGATTTTTTTCGTGAAGATTGTCTTGGACATCTAAAATTAAGGGAATTAAGTAGAAATGGGGAGTCAACTAAATTGTGTAGTAATTTTACCAAAAATGTTTGATCCCTTATCTTACGACGCTTTTCCAATGATTTCAAGTTAGGAACGTTTGGATTAATAACGGAACACCTAGATTTTAAATGTTTTAAAAATTTTGTCTGGATTTTCTCTATTTCATGGATGTGGACTTTGTACTGTGGATTCCATATAACTGAACCGAATTCTAGTACCGAAAGAACGAACGCATTATAAAGACGAATCAAGGTAGAAATATTTTTAAAATCCTTACTAATTCTTAGGACAAACCCAAGCATACGATACGCTTTGGCAGTTATGAGTCTATAGTGTAGATTAAAGGTTAACTTAGAGTCAAGGTAAACACCCAAATCTCTCACCTCTGAAACCCTTTCGATATTATGTTTATTTAGACTGTAGTTATATTTAATAGTATTTTTTTTGCGTGAAAAAGATATTACGTTACATTTTTTAATATTTAGTTGTAAAAGATTATCATTGCAATATTTACACAACTCATTCAAATCTTCCTGCAATAGGTTACAATCAGAAGGTTTATGTATGGTTTTATATATCTTCATATCATCAGCATAGAGTAGAACTGAAGAATGTTTAAATACTGCAATAATGTCGTTAATGAATAAGTTAAAAAGAAGGGGTCCAAGATGAGATCCTTGGGGCACACCAGAAGTAACAGGCACAAACGTAGAGCAGTAACCTTTAATTGTAACCGCCTGGCTTCGTTCCCTAAGATAGGATGTAATCCAACGCAGGAGGTCGCCATGTATACCGAGTACTTCAATTTTACGAATTAAGATATCATGAGAAATTTTGTCGAAGGCTTTTGAGTAGTCCGTATACATCACGTCCACCTGGAAACCTTGATCCAAAGCTGTAGTGACCTGATGAACAAATTCACATAAGTTCGATTCTACGGATTTTTTGTTGATGAAACCATGCTGTTGGGGAATGATAATGGTTCTTAAAATAGGAAAAACACGGTCGTATATAATTTTCTCAAAAAGTTTTGCGATAGTACTTAATTTTGATATAGGTCTATAATTTTTTACGTTGTGCTTATCACCTGATTTAAAAACTGGAACCACGTAACTTTGTTTCCATAGTTGTGGCATTTCACCGCTACATAGAGATTTATTGAACAATAAATAGATAGGAAGAGATAGATAGCTACGACACATCTTCAAGAAGATAGGGGGCAAGCCATCAGGACCATATCCCTTATTTATATCTAATGTACTAAGGTATTTATGAACAATACTTGGAGAAATTGAAACAGATCCTATGCTAACAGAACCATTCATAATCGGAGCAGTAATACTGTTTTTACTGTTAATTAAGGAAGGAGACTCATAAACTGATTCAAAATAATTACTAAATAATGAACAAACTTCATTTCCAACACTGGCTGTTTTCTCGTTTAATTGCACAGTCTGAGGGATATTTGGGGAAGACTTTTTCGATTTAACAAATGACCAAAAAAATTTGCTACACTCATTAATTTTATTTTCAGAATTTGAGATATACAAATCATAATATTTAGTCTGTAACAATTTTTCACGATCACGTAAGAGGCTAAACGTAAAGTAATCGGAAGTTCTGTTATAAATTTTCCATTTTCTATGATACTTTAATTTTTCTTTGATGACTTTTATCAAAGATCTAGGGTACCAACAAGGAAAATTATTATTGTATTTAATAATTCTAACTGGGATTAAATCATTAACAATTTTATATACAGTTTCATAAAAAACATCAACAGCCTCCGAGATACCACAGTCATTAAGTAGTTCAGTCCAATTTATTTTTGAGAGTGCATTATTGATTTCATTGTAGTTAGCCCGGTGAAAAAGTCGAATCAATCTAGGAGTTGGCTTAACTATTCTCAAATTGTGTATAGCAAATAAAATTTCCAGAGCAGGATGATGTGCATCTTCCTTAACAGGTGGTTGAGAGCAACGACTGACGGTACAGTCACAGTCACAGAAGATAAGATCAAGATATCTGCCATTAACATTATTAACTGAATTGAATTGTTTCAAATCTGTAAAATTCATAAAATTGGCCACGGCGTGAACTAGACTATTGTGATCCTGATGATTACTTAAGATCATCATATTATTGTCCATTAGCCACTGCGCATTCGGAACATTAAAGTCACCTAGAACTAAGAAACTGTCATTAGGGTAATTAAGCCTGCCATCTGAAACCAGTTCAAAGAAATCAATGAGCGAATCATAATGATGGTCACTATGAGGAAAATAGCAGCAATATATATGAAGTGACTTAGAGGATCCATTAGACACCAATGGAATTATCACTTTCACTATTTCGGCAGAATAGTTGTTTAGATGAATGGGTGTTGACGAAGAAACTGCTAAATTAGATTTTAAGGCGATAAGTACACCGCCACCCATAGTGTCTCCACGTTCATTATAATTTCTGTCACATCTATGGACAGTGTATCTTGTGTCAAACATTTCGGAATCAAAAATACCGTCATACAACCACGTCTCACTAAGACAAATGATATCATATTCTCCCTGCATCATAGCCCTGTAAAAAGTATTAGTTTTGGTACGTAAACCACGTACATTTTGATAAAACAAGTTTAAATTATATTCCATGATTAAATGACACTACAAGCAATAATACATACATTGTAATTCATTGTTATTATGAAGGTAAAAAATTCCAAAGATCCAAAATAAAATTGAGTCATAGCGAAAATATAATTTGACTTGTAATAATTACAAAAGATAAATGCTATAATATACATTAAATGAAATCCACACCGAAAAATCCCCTTCAAACTTAACTTAATTGCACAAATGCCTTCACCAACGAGAGTTAATAATGAACAAAGTGTATTATAATAATCAAAATAAATATAGCAAGAAAACAGGAAAATAACGTTAACGTAACAGGATGTGCCACAGGTATAAATATAAATAGTTCTTATACAATTTTGTTTAAATCATTAACATTAGATATATTAAGCACTGCACTGTTGTCAGTACGTCTTATCATTATACTACAATTTTTAATCCAAACATATTTATAATTTTTCTCCTTAGCAATTTTTTTAACAGATAGCAGTAAGGTTTTATTTGTACTTGTTAAATGCTCGTTAAAATAAATATTATTAAAGTTATTTGCAAATCCTAAATCATTACACTTAAGCTTCAGTTTTCGTGCTTGTGCGAGGAATTCATCTTTTTTCCAGCGACATAAAAATTTAACTATGATAGGCTTACATTTTTTTTCATCCCTACTTTTGTTTTTGGTGGCAACTCTCGTAATAAAATCGACGTCGGTGCCAGGATCAATTTTTATAGTAGTTTTATTTGAGATGTTTTGGAAAATAGAGTACAGATTTTCATTTTTATGTTCAGGGATGCCATAGATCTCAACATTCGAACGACGAGCCCATTGTTCACGATAGTTGTTTTCGGTGATGATAGATTGGATTGTAGACTTAATTTCATCGACCTCGCATACCTTTTCCTTATAATGATGTAATTCTTTTTCACATTTTTCAATCCGTGAATTAAAGCTGTCAAATTTAGAATTGAAGAAGTCCATAGATTCCTTTATACTATTGAAATCCTGGCGAATCGACATTAATTCTTCTTTTAGCGGAACGAATGCAGACTTAAATTCATCCTTCAAGCTAGAAATTTCTGAGTTGACAATCGACCTGATTAACTCAAGCAAGTTTTTATTCTTTTCGGCTTCATCACAGGTTTCTTGATGTATCGTTGATGAAGAGCTACCGCCTCTTTTAAAGTTAATATTATCGTTTGACTTAATATTGACACCACTACTGCGTACCGGGGTATTATCATTATTTATTTGCCTCGGTAACGATATGGAGCACTCTGGGCACGTCCAATGTTTCTTAAGGTCATGTTTTAACTCCTTGACTTTATCTGTTGTATAGAGGCATAGAACATGATAATTTTGTTTACATTTAATGCAGGTGATGATGTCACCAACGCCACCTGTGTTCAATTTGCAACACGCGAACTTCATATTTTATATATTTTATGAAGAAATAAAGAAAATAAATAAAACAGCACAACGCTTTCGGCAGCCGAGATTTGAACCCGAGTCAGTCGATTAAGACAAGAGTTCTATACCGCAACGCCAATTGGTTTTACTTATGAGTGGTGAATTAGCGTAACTGATATTCACTATTGTATACTCGGTAGTTGAGGTCATTGAACTAGTTGCTAGAGGACACTCACAATGACACTGCACAATACGGGATTTTTAGTTTGAATACTTTAAAATGAGCACAAAACAAACTGTTTTTATGTCTAATGGCACTAATTATTCAGTTAAGGCACTAGTAAACTTAAAGTACATCCTTAAGTTAAAGTTTGCGCGATTTAAACACATATTTTGAATTAAATAAATGGGTCGAACGGAATGACACTTGCTCAGCACGACATCGCGCCGTTGACTGGTAATCATGTTGAAAATAATTCACACATGAAATTATCAGAGGTGCGAGACCCGGATTTGAACCCGCATCACTCGGTTATCCAAGCGAGCGCGTTGGGCACTGTCTTCCTTTAATTAGTGATGTAGAATAACTACTTATCTTTGATAGAATATAATTTTGCATCTAAAACAAACGATCTACTAAAATAGCCGAAACTTCGTCGAAATTCTCTTTAAAATTATATACTGAAAGCATTACTTTATAATTTTTATAACTTTATATAAGTTATGTAACTCTTAATACTAAACCATCATCTGAAGACACTCACTCAAAAGCCTATTTCATTGAAAACCCTTTACCCAATATCACAGTGGGTGATGTGGTTTCGGTAACCGAATTATTCTAAATTTTATTTATATTTAATTAACCTATATTATTTCAGTACGCTTGTGTTTGAAGATTGTGTCAGAAAAATAATATGAATAATAATCATTGTGTAGTACAAGAGACGGAGGTCAATATATACAGTTATTTTTACTATCTATTTCATAATAGTTATGAGTTATAGAAAGAAAATTAGCCCTAATATGTTTCTAATATCTAAACTTCTACCTATCATTTGATTTCTAAATCCATTTGACTAAATAAGAAGGAGGTTTCATATTAAATAAACTTTTTACACATCTACTAATAGTGGTGTAATATATCATAAACAATAATTTCTTCTACTCTTAAAATCAGAAAGAAAATGATATCTACAAATAAAACAAAATGTTATACAGTGCTAATTATGAAATATTTAAAACTTATGGGCTTATTGCATGTTTTATAGTATATATATGCGTATGCGCATTATCGACAACAATAATAATTTATGGATCTACCTGACGTTATAGCTTGTAATTATTATGGAAATTAAGCAAAAAGAATTCTTATCTATTGGCTAGGCTTGTCCATATAAGTAAAATTTAACAATTTCGTTTTCGAGTACGAATATTACTAGTGTTGGTAGAAACTAACTTTGAAGTACAAAAATAACACTTATGTAATATTATTAATTAATTGTGCATAACTTAGAGTGTTAACAAACATTTAGAACAGATGTACATAAGTGTAAAAACATAGAAAATCAGTGCATCACAGTTTTTAAATTAACCAAAGTGAGCATTTTAAGACGGAATCCACACATCGGACGGTAATTTATGAGTTATGACGTAATGGACAGGGAAGCTGTGTTTAAGCTTTTAAAATAACAAATACCTAGATTGAAAGTTGTCGAACAATAATATTATGAGAAAAAAATCAGATATGCCATTTTTGTAGTTGCTATTATTATGTACAAAAACTAAAAATACGATTACTTACATAATATTAAATATATAAATATAATGCTAATATTAATATTGGTAACAAATCAGTGAAGTTTATTATAAATGAAACTCTCTTTTCAGATTTTGTCGCGGATTTACCCTATTTGATTTATGGTTTAGAATGCTTTATGGCAATCATGGTCACTCTCCCATCACCATCATTGACTGTCTCTCCTTAAAAAATCTAAAAATTCCTAAAAGACGGTTTCATTTATAATATCAAATATCCACGCCAACCTACGACAGTATTAATTATTTATATTAAGTGAAGTTTATATTGAAATGTTACGTATAGTTTAGGAGTTAAATGATTTTTGCCCAGACGATGTGACACAGGTTAATAAATGAAAATTATTCTAAGAAACCAAATCATCGATTCTAGAACTAAATCATACGAATCTTTAAAACTTATTATCTCAACATACCGAGGCAAGTCCGAATTCTACACGTGATATTGCTAGTAGTCAGTAGAATATGAAATATATGGGAATCAGAAGTATGCCTAAATTAATCTGCAGTCTCTCAAAACCTAGTAGTAATAATCCATATCGATAGAAATAATAAAACTTCTAAGATAAATGCTTTCTCAGACTTACAGTTAATGTTTAAAACGTAAAAACACTTAATTATAAAAGGTAGAGGCATATAGAGGCAAGTTTTCTACATCTTGTCTGTCTTGTCATACATTTTACTGTTAATAGCCATTATTAAAAACATATACTTTTAAGATGTTCGGTTTAAAATTAAATTACTTATTAGATAAGTTAATGTCAATAATTAAAATATCGTAGCATGTAGCTTCCTAATAAATTACATATATATTACATTGACTTTGTTTATGGGATATTCCAAAAATAAATAATTTGTAATTTAATTAACATTTGCGATAACTTACTTTAATTGAATTGAATTGAATTGAATTGAATTGAATTGAATTGAATTGAATTGAATTGAATTGAATTGAATTGAATTGAATTGAATTGAATTGAATTGAATTGAATTGAATTGAATTGAATTGAATTGAATTGAATTGAATTGAATTGAATTGAATTGAATTGAATTGAATTGAATTGAATTGAATTGAATTGAATTGAATTGAATTGAATTGAATTGAATTGAATTGAATTGAATTGAATTGAATTGAATTGAATTGAATTGAATTGAATTGAATTGAATTGAATTGAATTGAATTGAATTGAATTGAATTGAATTGAATTGAATTGAATTGAATTGAATTGAATTGAATTGAATTGAATTGAATTGAATTGAATTGAATTGAATTGAATTGAATTGAATTGAATTGAATTGAATTGAATTGAATTGAATTGAATTGAATTGAATTGAATTGAATTGAATTTATTTTATTTTATTTTAATTTAATTTAATTTAATTTAATTTAATTTAATTTAATTTAATTTAATTTAATTGAATTGAATTGAATTGAATTGAATTGAATTGAATTGAATTGAATTGAATTGAATTGAATTGAATTGAATTGAATTGAATTGAATTGAATTGAATTGAATTGAATTGAATTGAATTGAATGGAATTGAATTGTTTTAAAAAAAACAATGTATTTTTTTAAAAAAGCAAAACCTATAAACCTAGAATATATTATGCTGAAACGATCGACATCAAAATCAAAGAAATTTGTTATGATTTAGTTAGTGAAAAACGTTTTCTCCCGAAATGTAAATTTCATCAACAAAAGTACCTATTGTCAGTTGCGAGCAGCAACGCTCTCTATCGCACGAATGCCCGGGGGCATGAGCGCAGGAGCGATGGCATATGTTTTCAAAAATACCTATTTCGTTACGATGGCAAAGCTATTCTTCCCTCTTAATGGGGCGTTGTAGGATGACGTACTCAACTACAAACTGAAGCACACCATCCAATGATACAACCAAGGGGTTGCTCCAAAGAGTATAGATAATATTGGGTTGCTCCCTACTGCAGTCAAATAAGTACTAGGAGCAACCCGCACGTCCCTTAGCCGTTTTGCTTATGACCTTAGCTTTCACGGTCTGCCCGATTATATTTAAGTACACCCTTACTATAATTGGTATTTATTATTATTTTTATAATATTAATAAATAAAAATCAATTTAATAAATGATTATGAAACAAGATTTTAATTAAGGTTTCTATGATATAATACTCGTATAACACTGTATATATAAACTTAAGTAACCTGTAAAAAATGTTCTAGTTGGAAGTTTTTTTTTAATTTAGATCGACTTCTAATTCCTAGTGAATAATAAATCCATTTGACTGAAAAATTACAATGTTTTTAAATAAAGCAAATACGCCGACTTCAGTATAAATTGTTCTTTGTCGAACCCTAAATTATGCCTAGTTACTATAAATAACAATTTGCTTTTAACCGTTTAAAAAAATATATTTAATAATAATAGTGAAGGTAGATATATCGTAACAATGAAATTATTTCTACTTTTATACGCATAGAAATTACAATAGGAATGAAGAAAGTGTTGGTTTTTAAAGTCATTGTCGATAAATTGCTTAACATTTGGAATACTAGAAGAACATCAGTTATTTATTTTGTTTGATTATTATTGTAAATATTTAATATTAATTCACATTTTTGATGTGGAATATCTATTGCCGACTCCGCCGCTCTTGAATCCCTTGTATACTATATAATATGCGCCGTGCGCGTAGGTATACTAATTTTGAATTCTATGCTTTGCACGCGGTCTTTACTAATTATGAATTGTAATGTTGCCATAGTTGTTTCAAATCTGCCGGGCGTTTCGTGATGGCTGATCTTTATTATTTCTTAGGATTTGTAGTATTATGGCAATTAATGGACTGATGAATGTACTTTTAAAATTGGGAAAATATGAATTGGTTATTGATTATATTAAAGACATTCACAGATCTGAAAAATTTGTCCGTAAGTTATTCCCAAGAGAACTTCAACTGAACCTTCTACATTTTATTCCTGCCGTTTTATAAAATAAATTAATAAATTATTGGAATATTATGTGGCCCAAAATTTAATAAGGTAAAGGCCAAAAAATTCTAGTATTTTTCATAGTTCATTTTAAAATTAATGCTTCATCTGTATGAAACATTAGGATTTGTGTATAAAAATTAAGCATGCAAAAATAGAATAGTTATTTACTATATTGGGATCTGTCCACATTACTTTGTAATCTGTTAAGTATTTTTTTTTAATATGTTATCATTATCTATTTCATTTCATAATGATAAGGCAATTAATTTCAATAATAATATTTGAGTTGTAGAAATTAATTTAATTGTTAAATATAAGTATGTAAGCCTTTTCCCGAATTATTAAAAAAATATTGTTTGTTGGGTATACGTTAATATAAGATCACTTTTTAGTTGATGTAGCACTTTAACTAAGGTTGTAAGGTTTGTTATCGCTCTGCGAGTGAAGGTCTGAATAAACGGTTTCTTTTAACTTAGTTGATGTTTTATTTTAAAATAAACTACCTAATTATATGTATTTTATATTTACCAAAGAAATCTTATTAGCACAGATAACATAATACTATAGCTAATTAGACTACAATAATTGTAAGTATGAAATTTGGTATGTGTTTATGTGTGTCATTCCTTCAGATCCAAACAGATAGGTGTATTTAGAAAAAAAATTAGCATTATATTAGATACCAAAGGCAGAATCCAATGGAAGCAACAATTTATTACTTCTCGTATAAAAAAAGTAAGGTAGTTTCACAGGTAGAAATCGTTAACGAAAAACCGTTACGAAGCGCTCAGCTTCGTCCGGCGTAGAAAATCGTCAAGCTACAAATGGCTGCTCGATACTTGTTTACATCACGTGTTAATTGTGCTCGATGGAAACTCCTGTTAAATAAAATCGACTTTAAATATTGTTGAAAATACACGTATGACGTCTCCTGTTTTTTTTTATGTGACAAAGGGGGCAAACGGCCAGGAGGCTCACCTGATGGGAAGTGATCATCTCCGTCCATGGACATATGCAAGACTGCAGGGCTTGCAGTTTTGCAGATGCGTTGCCGGCCTTTTAGGAAAGGGTGGGAGGGGGAGGGGGGAGGCTTAAGGTCGGGAGGAGGGATGGGGATTGGGTCTCCCAGACTCTCACTCACCGGACGAAACGCGACAGCATAGCTGCCACTTCACGCCGGTCTCCTGTGAGAGAGTGGTACTATACGGGGCGTGCCGGCCCATTCGGCTGCTACCCGAAGGTAACAAGCATGGCACTACCACTTTAAAAAAATCCCCTGCATCATCTATTTGTTTAATTCTTATGTAGAATACAATAACGTATATCTATAGTTACCGAACAATTATAAAAGAAGTTAAGAAAACGATATGATGCATAATAATAAAAGTTATTATAAATAATAATTATATGCACATTGTACATTGGTAGGTACTGTGCTTAAGCTTAAAATCTATTAGACTACACCATTGAAAGGTAATAAAACCAACACATATACATATAATATTTTATTAAACATTTACTATGTACAATTGTCATTTTTTTCTTCACTCTTCTCAACTCCATTTTCACTGACGTCATTTGCACTGGCAGTCTCTGTAACATCTTCACCTTCTTTCTTCTCTGAAGTATCATTGTCTACTTCTGACGCCTTCTTGAATTTGTTGACATCTGTTAAGTGAAAAGAAACAGTTATTAATTACAAAATATTAAAGATATTTAATAACATAGAAAAACATTTTTTAAGTAATAACTCTTTAAAATTAAGTAGAACTAAAGAATAAAATTAAAAAGTCATACTCTCAAATTCGAAAGCAGTGGTAGCCCAGCGGTAACGCGTCGCTTGTATAACCGAGTGATGCGGGTTCAAATCCGGGTCTCGCACCTCTGATATTTTCATGTGCGAATCATTTCTATCATGATTACCACTTGTCTTACGGTGAAGGAAAACATCGCGAGGAAACCTGCATGTCTGAGAAAACCTAGCAAGTTTTCGTAAGACATGTGAAGTCCGCCAACACGCACTGGGCCAGCGCGGTGGACTATGGCCTGATCCCCCTCGTACTGAGGGAGGCCCGTGCCCAGCAGTGGGACGTTAAAAAGGGCTGATGATGATGATGATGATGACTCTCAAATTCGAACTTACGCACTAAACATAAAGTACATTTTTAAACGAATCAACTTGAGTTTTAATTTTCTTTTCCGAAAACCAATAATCAAAAGATAATCATTTTAAGTACAATTTTGAGAAGCCAATAATTGTGTTTAAAAGCACAGTACCATTTTTGATTTTCAACATCGTTTTCTAGTTTCGAGTATTTACGTTTTTTTTCAATTATTCACGTTTTGACCCCTCAATTTAATTAAATATTATAAAGTTTTTCTCAACATTCGCGAATATCTTCTCAATGAAATAATATAAGTACAGTGTACACACATAGTCGTTACAAAACGCTCGACAGATGTGAAACATCTATGGTTATATTAAATAGCGATTCCCACGGCTCCGCCCGCGTTCTAGTCGTGTAGTAATTTAGGGTTAGACGTATTTTTGATGCCAAAACATAAATAAATAAAAAATAAAACTTTGGTCTAAAGATAAAAAAAAGTGTGTGTGTACACGTATGTGTATTATGTACACGCGTTAGAAGTTATACTTCTTTAGCGTAACAAGATAAAACTCTTTTTAAAAAAATTATCTTTCGCCTTATTCTACGTTTGTAGAAAAAACTAAAATGTTGACTATAGCTAACTTCAGAACTTCGTAAAAATTCACTCTCATCATTTTTCCCTAACACGACAAAAGAAGTATAACTTCAAAAATAAAAATTGTGGAGAGGGCCACCCTAATTACCTAGGGAAATAAAAAATAGCCTACGAACGACTTATTCTCAGACCTACCAAATATACACAAAAAAATTCATAGAAATCGGTCAAGCTGTTTCGGAGGAGTTGTGTAACAAACACTGTGTGACACGAGATTTTTATATATTACATTGATAAAACGAGTCAATTTTACTATCAACAGCCAAACAGATGTTTCACATCGAAAATGATATAATTCTATTATAAGCGTAAAAATTTGTATTTGTATACACAAATTTTAAATAAGTCCACACAGACTATGGAGGATCCAAATTCAAATTCAAAATATTTTATTCAGCATGAAATTATTACAATTTTTTACTGAGCGTCATGAGTCTACTACCAGTTCGGAAGGAAGAAACCGCTGACCTGAGAAGAACTGGCGAAAGATACTCAAATTAAGCGCGGGTATTTCACAAGTTTCTCTTAATAAAAATAATAAAGTAAATTAAATTACCATATTTGCTATAATCAGCTCCCAGCAGACGCAAGTAGTGTACAGTGTCCGACGTGGCGGTGTACGCGCGCAGGGAGTGCACGCCGCGCCACCCCACCAGCGTCAGCTGCAGGGCGGACGACAGGTCCTTGTATTGTAGGACACAGCTCCCTGTCGCTGGAATGTTTACAATATTATATTGAAACTAAATAACTGCCATTTTGGGCAAATTGACAATTAATCATAAATGTAACACCCAAAAAATCACACATCATTTAGTGTAACAAGTATTTTCATGTCTTGTCCCGTTTCAGATATATAACCATTTTTGTATCCCAAACGGTAAAAAAATGTTGAAACTTGAAATAATCAACTCAATAAATAAATTTGACGACTCGTTTGGCTCAGTAGGTAATGACCCTACTTTCTGCGCCAGCGGTCGCGGGTTCGAGTCCCGCTGGGGGCATTCATTTGCTAATCACGAATGTTTGTACTCCAGTCATGGGTGTTTATATTTATAATATGTATGTATTTAAAATTTATATATGTCGTATATCAACTATCTGGTATCCGCAACACAAGCACGTTACGTAGCTTACTGCGGAACTAGATGGCGCTGTTGTAATAATGTCCCAACATATTTATATTTTTATATTTATATTATAATAAATAAATATGTTGTTGGAACATTATTACACACAGCGCCTTCTAGTTCCGTGGTAAGCTACGAGGCTTGTGTTACGGATACCAAATACACTACACAATTATTACACTATAAAATATCCTAAGCTGCTAACTCCATTTTTAGCTCAACTGACTTTTTAGTAATAAAAGAAAGAGAATTATTAACTGGAATTTAGATATTGCATTTATTTTGTAATTGTAATTTTAAAATTTTACGTAATTTTTACTTCTGGCAAGTAGTTAAATTAGAGTACTTAGCTCACGATATATATAACTTTAAATACATACATATTATAAATATAAACACCCATAACTGGAATACAACAGATTACAGATAGCTGATGTTATAAGGAGTAACTTGGGCTACTTTTATTTTATCACCGAGCACCGAATATGACAATAATTAAAAAAAACTAACCAAAATCCTTAACGAGTTCCTGCGTATGCTCCGTGAATCGGTTGACTGTTGGCGGCTCACTCGGATTGTCGTTTTGAAGGACCAATATCAAATCCTCCTTCAATATATTCACACGACGCTTCGCTCCTATATACTGCGATATACTCTGTAGTCCTTCTTGTGATAATCTATAAAAATATATGCTATATTATTTTTTTAAACAAACAAGTAGAAGAAAAATGTACTCTTGATTATTTATTTATGAATTATACATAATTTATGTTTAAAATATTAAAATTTTTACTACTACTACGGATTAATAATAATAAATATGTTGGGATATTACTAAACACAGCGCCATCTAGTTTCATGGTAAGCTATAAGGCTTGTATTACAGATATATAACTTTAAATACATGAATATTATAAAGATAAACAGTAAACACCTATGACTGGAGTACAAACATTTGTGCTCATAGCGCAATTGAATGTCAGCGGGACCCTAACCAGTGATTGCCGGCTGATTAATGCTGTATTAATAAATATAACAAAAATATATCAATAATGACCTAATATCTTCGTGCTTATGTCTAAAACTAAATTAAACTTAAAAAAAAACATGAATGCTATAACTTACCGGAATGGACACGACATATTCTTATTATCGCATCTCACAAAAGTCTTAACACCAGTGTTAATAATTTTGATGTTAGACTCATTCTTCTGCACTAAATCCTTCACTGCCGGAGACACTAAGTAGATATTCTTCTTTTTACCAACATGACATCTAGTCAATAAGCAGCTTGCATTAAAATTCTCACTCAAATCATAATATTCTTTGATAGAAGGAAATACATCTTCTGTTTCACCGGAGAAGAATACAAATGGATCTTCTCTGTAACCACCCAACCTTCTTCTTTTATTGGGTGGTTCTTTTTTTTCCTTCTCCTTTTCTTCTACGTTTTCAGTGCGTTTGGCCTCCTCTTGTTTCTCCCACGGTAACTGGGCTGTCTTTTCGAAGACTGCTACGAAAAATCCACCTGTGTCTTGATGATGAGGTAAGATTCTGATACTGTAACAAGTTAATAATTATTCGATTGTATTCAATTATTAGAGTTATTTATACACTTATTAGTGAAAGAATATTTATAGAAAAAAATATTATTACTGAAATAATCACTATTATAGTTTTTAGAACATTTGTCTGTCTTTGATTGTGACCATATCACGAGAAAACCACTGAAAGATTTTAATGAAGTTTGGAATGATGATAGCTGCTTATAGGATACTTTTTGCTACGAAAAACATCAGATCTCTGTGGAATCTATACTATTTTCGGAAAAAACCCTATTGCATACAAGTTTTATTATAACAGTATTAAGCACTTTTGCAACTCACCACTTGTCTAAATTGTACTTGTCTAAGTCTTCAGGCTTGGGTGGAAACATCTGTGGACGGACTGAAGTCTGCCACTTCTCTGGTACATCCTCGTACTTGTCGTAGAACACCATGTCTTTGGAAGCTGGTCGCCAGTGGGTCATGCCTGTGAATAAGATATGATTGAGTTTACATACATCTTGTTTCAGGTAAGCTACTTGGCTTGTGTTTTGGATACCAAAATATAGTTGTTACACTACACATATTCAAATCAAATCAAATCAAAATATACTTTATTCAAATAGACTTTTACAAGCATTTTTGAATCGTCACTTTTACATTATTTTAAAGGATTTAAATCAAATGTCAGTCTGTACGTCTGGGACTTGGGAGTAAGCTACCACCGACTCGGAATGCTGTTCTGCCGAGAAGAGCCGGCGAAAAACTCAGCAGTTGCTCTTTTCAAAAAAATATTTGATTACAATATTTATTGCATTACAATATTTATCTATTTATCCTACTTGATACACAAGAAGACATTAATCCCACACATTTACATCTTCTAAGTATTCCGTGATTTAAATTGTTTAAAAGGCAAGCTCAATATGGACTAGACTATTCAAATAATACTTTCTTAGATTTACGCGAATATTAGACATTATAAATGAAACTACGTTTTCGGATGCTTTACAGCAATCATGGTTACGGGAGAGACTGCTGTAAAGCGTTCGAAACGTCGGGAACTAAAATCAAAATAAATCCGCAACAAAATCCGAAAAGGTAGTTTCATTTATAATGTGGACTATTCAACTTTAACTATACTCGCGATCATTACATAAATGAATACCCCAAGTGGGACTTGAATCCGCAACCGCTGCCACGGCAAGCAGGGTCATTACAGACTAAGCCAAAGGTGTTGTCTAATACAGTCTATTAAAGTGGTTAATCAGCGGTCTAACGACATGCGTCTAGAAAGATAAGACTGTTATAAGAAAAAAATCTATATTTATTATAATGCCGAGTATTATAATACCTTTATGGAACTTCAATCCTGGCAGTAGACCAGACACGTCCACCAGTTTGACCTTGTCCCCGACCTCTTGCAGTATGCGGTGTACGACCGCCTCATTCTCTATGGGGTTGAAGGAACACGTCGAATAAACAAGACGTCCGCCTATTGAGAGGAGTTCACAACCTCGGCGGAGGATACGGTATTGAATTCTAGGACAAATATTTAATAATAGTTAATTTGTTTGTTTGTTTGTTTAAGCATTCTGGAATGATCAGACAAATTAATAAAAATATTTATAACGTATTTTCCTATGATCTTTTAATGACCTTGACCTTTAGTGGAGGTGATTTTACTAGAGTGACGCAAATACATATTTATGACCATACGAAACTATGCCTGTTGACTCTTTGTTTTTAGACTGTTAATCTACAAGTATATTATGATTAATGTAAATTTATTTGTTAGTCAATGTGCTTTTATAAACAGCAATACAGGCTTAGGATATGATGGTTAAAGAAAAGCATTAAAAAAAATCTTTTATCTAGATTAAGATAGTTCTTAATACATTTTTAAGTCTATTAAGAGTATGCTTGTGTAATAAAATATAATTTTCCTTACCCATGCAAATTATTTCCATTACCAGCAGACCATTTGAGCCAAATATCAGGGTTTTTTCTTAGCGTACCGTCTCCAGAACAGGGCACATCACACAATATGCGGTCGAACTTCAATGGCTTAGTCATTTCAGGGTTCTATTGCAGACAATATTTCAAAACAACATGATTCATTAAAAAAATAAAGATAATAAGTTTTAGCATTTCATATAATTAATCTTCTAAATAAATAAAAGCGAAAGGTCACTCTGAAAATGGCGCTTGCCAAAATATAGATAACTCTCAAAAGTAAGTCCTTACATGGAATATTACATTTACATATAATAAATATTACATTGTAATACTAAAATAAATACCTGTTCATCTGTTACAACCAGAGATGGCATCACAGCGGAATCATGATTGGTTATAACGATGCATGGTGAGTTCAACCTCTTGGCTTGATGCACTAACATGTAGCACCGACTGTTGTCCACATCGTTTGCTACCACAAAACCTTAAAATTTAAAATGAAAATAAGTTAGGTGCTGCACCTAATGTACGTAAAGTGATTAGCATGTATGGCTGCAACATGACAGTCATGGATTCAAATCTCAGGTCAGTACGATATAATTATTATATTAAATAAAAGTTATTATCCTTCTGGCTGCATTTATTTAAGCATTGAAGATGACACATAGATAAACATCATTTTTAGGTAATGTCAGTTTTTTATCACAAATTCAAAGATATGTTTACAACACATTACAATACATCAAAATGTTCATACCTGTTGGAGTAGTGTCTTCATCCGCATGCAAAAATTCTATAATTTGGGCAGTTTTGGAACCAGGAGCGGCGCACATATCTAGTACCTAAAAATACAAAAATTATTATTACTATTACAACTTCTTAGGTTACTAATAAATATATAATATCAGTAATTTAAAGGCAGTGGTAGCCCAATGGTACGCATTTGCTTGGATAACCGAGTGAAGCAGATGCAAATCCAGGTCTTGCACCTCTCATATTTCATGTGTGAATCATTTCTAACTTGATTTCCACTTATCTTACAGTGAATGAAAACATTGCGAGGAAACCTGCATGTCTGAAAGAACCTAGCAAGTTTTAGAAAGTCATGTGAAGTCCGCCAACCCATATTTGGCCAGCATGGTGGACTATGGCCGGAACCCTGATCCCCTTGTTTTGAAGGGAGGCCCATGCCTAGCAGTGGGACATCAAAAAGGGCTAAATACATCAGTAATTTAATAAACAAATACCTTGTGATGAGGCTCGACTTGCAAAACAACTGGGGGTATCATAGATACGGTTTCTTGTCTTGATACACCACCAGCAGCAGTCTCTGCCACAAGGAAGTTATGGAGCTTGTATAAAGGTTCACTTCTCCGTATATCTGTGCGTGACAGACGTAGCTGCCAGGCTACACCACCAGGATACCTGCAATATATAGTTTTCTTTTTATTGTTGTTCTTGATATATTTAATTAATATAATTGTAAATTAATGAGAGCTATTATATCTGTACTTCTATGTTGCTTGGTTATTTATATATTATTTTTAAGGAAACTTTAATACAACCCAATCATTAAAAAATATTTTTCCTAATTAAAATAAAAATAATTATAACATAAATTGTACAAACCAAGGCAAGTTTAAAGGTTTTATTTCCTCTTCCTCTTCTTTTCCCTCTAACTTAATTTTGGCATTAAGAATCTCAGAGAAATATTCACTTTTTACAATATTCATCAATGCATCAATTTCACATTTTGAGCCAGTTATCCTAAATGCTGTTGGTAAGTTTTCTTTAAGTGTTTTCATGAAATCTCCCCACTGATCTTCTGGACACACTTTCTGAACCTAAAAGTATATTAACAATAATCTAAAATTTTTGACAATAAGGCTATGCACGTTACTTTCGAAATTAAATAGTAAATAAAAAATCTTATTTGATAATTGGATAAGTAATCTAAATTTTATTATTATTCAATGAATATAAAATATGCGACTAACGATTTCAACTTTTCACATATTATTAATGATTATCGTGGCTCAAGTAGCCGGAACAACAGTTTAATAGAAAATTACCTTATAATACTCTTCAAAAGCAGCATTCTCACGAATTATATCTTCATAGTGTTTACGTGTATCTGCTGCCGGCTTTTCTTCAGGATTTTTCTCCTAATAATAAGAAAAAACAACGTCAACATCACAATAAATACATATCATCTCTAAACCTGTAATAATAACTGTGTTTATGTACCTGTTCTTTTCTGTCCCTTTTACGTTGAGCAAACTTATTAACATTTCTGTTTTTCCGTGCCATTCTTCTTATATGTTCGCCGAGAGAAACCAATCTTTTCTGCGAAAAATAATATATAACATTCATGCAACACCACTAAAACTTTGGTTTTGAAATTTGATGTTGAACTTTTGAGTCATGTCACCATGTGTAATGTTTTGCAACTGACACTGACATTTATAAATTAGGTTATATTAAACGCATTTATAAAACAAGCTATAAATAGTAATGCGTGTAAAATATTATTATATTAAATAAATGTAAAATTTCATTAGTTACCTTTGTATTTTTTTTTACTTATTATAATTACAAATATATAAAATATTTGTATGACAGGCGACTAAGTGTTTTTCTTATACTATAAACAGGAATTAAAATTTATATATGTATGCATGTTTGGTAGGTAGTAAGTCCTTCTATAAAGCAATATTTAAAGTATTTTTCTATAATGATAAAAAATCTTTCTAGTTGTAAGAGAAGTCTAAGAACCATAGATTTAAAAATGGACTGAACAATACCCGTATGAAATTGACCAACCTCTAGAAAGAGAGAAAGCGATCGTACGGCCATTAAGCGGCTTTACTAATGCTTCGGCTGAACAATGAGTAGCAACTTTTACTTTCATAAATATAAATTTAGGGTGAAAAGCGCATACCGCCGATTGATCTGTAATTTGGTATAATAATGAATTTTAACCTACTAATTGTAAATACCATAACGAAAATTGGCACAAACGCCATTTTGAATATGAAAAACTAAGCAGAACCTCTTTTCACTCAGTGTGCACAATCGTGCATTCCTAACCAATTTAGCCTATTTTAGCTTTCCACAGAAAGAAGAGAATTTGAGTGTATATGTGCGGTGGAATTAAGAAATGTGGGATGTCTGTGTCTCTCCGCTGCTTGTGTGGAGAACCTCTTTCCGTTCAGTGTGTATAATCGAGCTTTCATTTCCTTACTGGAAAAACTTTGTGTACGCTAGCCCTAGCCTATCACCACTTAGACTACTAATAAAATGAAAGTATTCATTCAAACAGACGACCATAATAACCATGACATATTTAATTCTGGTACGCTGTTGATGGTCTGGTTCATTGCTTTTTCAATAGGCGACAAGACCTATGAAGTTATTCACGGTCCGCCTAACATGTTCTCTAATTGTCAACTTTTTTTTCCTTGGGAAATACATTAACGCATTCCACCTGTAGAAAAGAGGTGATTATGTGGGGCTCACCGGAAAGCCAGTACTACCCGCTAAAACCCAAGCACCCATCTTCGGTCTTCCGTCTTAATGCAGTCACTCCGACGGCCTGGCAGGTCTGCGGAAGTAGACCACTCAGCCAAGGGGCTGCTTCACAGTACACGGTGTAACCCCTATGACATACCGCCCATCGAACTGGGCCCTCCCTACGCGTATTTTGTCTTCACGCCATTGCAATGTGCTACTTAGTTCCCCACCACAACAAGGTTATGTACAATTGCAATGCTATATGTTTAATGTCGATATAAACATATTTGCGATGAAATTAAGTTAGTAATATATTCTTATTATTTATTATTTTTATTTGTACTCCATCGCGACTTCATCATTTTTTGATGTAATTCTTCCAATAAACATACTCACATTCATTATTTTTTTGTCAGATTCACACTTGTATAACCTTTTCTTCATTTCTGTTAACTGTGACTTCATCTTAGATTTGGAATTTTGTAAGCGTTTAACAGAGCATTTCAGAGTCAAAACTTTCTTCTTCAAACGTAGAATTTCTTCGTTCTCAAACTGTCTATCAAGTGAGCTGCTGAAATAATTTTAAAATAGATTCATCATTAACTTCCAATTTAACGTATAATAACTCCTTATTAAACAGTAAGTACCTATCTCTGACTGATTCGCGAGGTGAATAAATTTCCATTGGAACGTCTGCTTCAAAATTTGAAAGTTTCATCTCATTGTTGTAAATATTTAACTCTTCATCTTTTATCTCCACATCATCTGTGGTTGGATTTTGTACTTGTATATGGGAAGTACTTTCCACTTGAGATTCAAGTTTTATTTCATCAACTGAATCAATGGCTTCATTTTCAGTATTATTAGTGGTTAAATGTAGCGTTGGCAAGCTACCATTTTTCAATATTCTTGTTCCGTTAACTAATCCATAACGAAAACAGTTTTCTTCAAAGTGTAAAGAACATAATGTTGTGCGTTTTCCAATGGAGACATTGTTCTTTCCCAAAATATGCAACCACTTAAGCTTTAATTCGTCGTTTGATGGAAATCTGTAATGTTAAAAATTCTGTCTGGTCAGGTTAGGTTAGGTTAGGTTAGCAATATTTCATAAAGCTAAATACTTTAGTGTATAGACTATAATATCATGCATATGTATTACTTCACAGCTATACTAAGATAATTATTTATATATAATTTTAATAAAAAAAAAACGTAATAACACTATAACATAAAATACTCATCTCATAGCAACAATAACCTAATTTATTTACAAACTCACTTGTGATAGGATCTTCGAGGAAATTTATCACTTCTCCACTTACACAAAAAACATGTATAAACCATGTTTTGATCTAGTTGATTGCTAACAGTAACAGCTTTAATCACTTTTTGATTAAAAAATAATATTACAAGCAGTTAGCAGCATATACTGCGTATCGAGATCACGCTGTGAATGCAACTGTAGTCTGTACCCTACACATTTGACATTGGTACTATGAAGTAATGTATAGATACAATTACATCCGTTTCTGCAAGGCTGTGACGTGACCAATCAAAATTCTAAACAAAGAAAACTTATGGCCGTACGCTCGTTTCATCTCCCTTACCCTTTCCTGCCCACATTTACTTTTCTTTCTTACTTTATTTTAGTTAATAAATATCATTTGCACACTTTTATAAAATGCGCTAGTTTTAAATATGTTAATTAATAAGGTAACATATTAATTTCGTCTTATTAAATTTTATTTTTTTAATTCCTTTCAAAATATTTAAATGCTCAAGCGTAATTGTAAATACAAAACAGTTTCGACTTTCGTAAAGTGAAAATAAATTGTTAAACGATATTAAATCTTATGTATTAGTGAATAAAAGTTAATGAATAATTATCGCTCATGTTATCAATTTGATAACAATTTTGACATTTAACAAATACGGTGTATAAAGTTATCTTATATTTTTAATTCTTGAAAAACGCTACTGTAAGTAAATACGCGAAAACGTAACTGTTTTTTAGCCTGAAACGTATATAATATATATGCAAACAATATTCGTAAAAATAAAAAGTGAACATTACTTTAAAAGTTAGTAGTAAAGTGTTTTACCTAATGAAGTCGGTTAAAAATTGGATAACTGTGATAGATTTCAATGAATAAATAATAAGATTTTACAAATTACAAATATAATAGTAATACCTAGTGACTTCACCTTATTGTTTTCCTTATATCTAATGATAGCTAGAGTACCTACAATATCTCTCATGTAAACAACCATCTGTAAATTTTATCAGAATATAAATACACTTTATATATTATTAATGATAAGACTGAATTGAATTTGAAAGGCATAGTTACTCTTCGTTATTGGTATAAGAATTGTGCCTTTGTACTACTTTGTTGAATAATGAAGTAATTTCATTATTGTCATTAAATAGTAAAAAAATAATTAAAAAATTCTAGGTTAAATATGGGGCCTCCAGGATTTCAGTTTGCTATTGATAGAGGAGGCACCTTCACAGATGTCTATGCACGGTGTCCGAATGGGAAAGTGCGAGTTATGAAATTATTATCAGTTGATCCACAAAAGTATGATGATGCTCCAAGAGAAGCTATTAGGAGAATATTACAAGAGGTAATTCTATGACTAATTGAATATTCTTTATTGCACATTAAATTATGTTTGTTGTGTAGCAAAATTATTAAAAATGAAGCAAAGCCAAACTATTTTAAGTAATATATATTTTTTTTAATTTATACATGCTGTATAACATTACAATGCATAAATTAATAAACTAATAGCAAATGACAAATTATTATGTATTATTAAATATATTATTATTGCTATTAGACACATTTTCAATTTTTTTACCAATTTTATTTTCAGGAAATTGGCAATGCTCTAGATAAAGATGGCAAAGTCAATTCTTCTCTCATAGAATCGATCAGGATGGGGACGACAGTGGCTACAAATGCATTATTGGAAAGGAAGGGTGCTAAAATGGCGTTAGTTATAAATAAAGGTTTTAAAGATTTACTATATATTGGTAATCAAGCTAGACCACATATTTTCCAGCTTGTAAGTTACTTATACATTACATATCACTTACACATTTTGAACTTTTCTTTTAAAAGAAATGAAGTTCTCATATTTTAATTTAAGTATTTATCAAAAAACTTTATACTTTATTATTAAACCTGATAGTTTTTTAAAACATTTTTTTACTTTAATTAGTGAAGTAACAACTTATTAGAATTTACTACCTAATTTTTGTCAGTCACACATATCAAGGTTTTCCTCATCAATATTACTTTTGTGATGTAACCAAGTTTAATTTCAATTAGGTCTCGCCTGTACAAAGTATAAAGTAGGGATCATTGTGGACTGAATGAAATACAATGGTGGGCAGCTTTTATATCAGTAATATAGAATTTCCTGTCGCAGAATTCAAAGAAAATAGAACTTGATTTTAGATTCATGTAATATCTTTAACATAAGGTATATGCCTCATCAATAACATACTCATTTTTATTTTATTTTAAGGATATAAAGCGTCCTGGAGTCTTGTACACAGAAGTTATAGAAGTAGACTGTCGCGTAATACCAGCTTTGGATCACTGTCAGATTGATAAATCAAATTTGAATTGGAAGGAAGTGTATGGGACTACTGGTCAGAAAATGTTAATTACCAAAGATATAGATGAGGAAGCAGTGCGGAAAGATCTGAATGTATTAAGAGAGAAAGGGATAGATAGCATTGCGGTAGTTCTCGCACATAGTTATACTTATAGAGAACATGAAATTAAGATTGGCAAGATTGCGGAAGATTTAGGTGAGTTCTTTTTTCAATTTGCCACTTGTAGTTTGCATGAAATTCGTAACTTAATCATATAAAACTCCATGTTACCCCCGCTACACACGTAACGATATATCGTAGCGATTTCAAACAGTGCAGATAAATCGAACGTTCATAGTGTCTCCACACGCCTCCGATATCGACGTCGATCGTCAGTTCTCCGTAGAAGCTCACGCAAGAAACATGTCGTCCACGATAAGAACGTTGAACGCGCTAATCTCAGGAACTACTGGTCCGAATTAAAAATTCTTATTGTGTTGGATAGTCCGTTTATCGAGGAAGGCTATACGCTATATTACATCCCGCTATGATCAATAGGAGCGGAGCACCAATGAAAAATGTTGCCAAAACGGGAGAAAAATATTCCTTTTGAGAGCTTCCGTTGCGTACGCTGCGTAAACGGGTAAAGTTATGCACAAATTATGTATGACGGAATTGTTCCTCTTTAAAAGTTCTAAAAAAAAGTCCGCAATAGCATATGTCTATCTTTTAAGCTTGACTCGCTATAACATTTTTTATTGTTATAAAATTTGTTTTAAGATAATGCATTATTTGCGATGGTGTTTAATAAACATGATATTAATCCTTATCCAAATAAATAAGATATTCATCACAAGTATTTAATTTTGAATAAAATTTCTCTTGGAATCATTTGATTTCTTATGAGATATCATAGTTTTAAAATAACTCCGCAACAAAATAATTATCATCGCGTTGAATATGGGCGGACGGGCGAAAGAATTTGATTTCCAGACTTTAGAACGCAAGCGAAGCCGCGGGAAAGGATAGTTTTTATGTAAAGCGAGAGTAGAAACTTTTTAATTGACGCGGCGGAAAAGTATATAGCAACAAGCGAGCACCTTGAATACTGGCGCGAACTGAGCGATCTCCATCCACACGTGACGATAAAACTGTGCAAACGCAATCGACAACGATTTATTGGATAGAAATTGCAACTGCCACCGATGAACGATAAACTGCAACGATTTACCATACACACGATCGATAAATCGACGCAAACCAGTTTGCACAGTTTTATCGCTACGACATATCGTAACGTGTGTAGCAGGGGTTAATGACCAAAAAACAAGATAAAGAAAAGATAATTACTTAAACATATTTAATTTGTTTATCAAATGTGACAGTAAAAACTAAAATGTTATTCTGTCCAAATATCCTTGTATATTGCTTCTTAGATCTTTACATCTCTCCCTTTCACCCTTTTTATATTGGCTTCTCTTTCACACAGGTTTCAACCAAGTATCGCTATCTCACTCTGTCATGTCAATGATAAGGATGGTGCCTCGAGGATTTACAGCATCAGCTGATGCATATCTTACTCCTCATATCAAGGAGTATGTGAAAGGGTTCTCTGGTGGGTTCACTGATGGTTTGAAGGGTTCCAATGTACTCTTTATGCAGTCTGATGGAGGATTGACTCCAATGAATCTGTAAGCATATAAATAAAAGGCGTTAATGTATATTATGTTTAAGCAGATGCTAGTATTAGTTTCACCGGCAATAGTAGCTGTTATCTGACGTGTCAAGTAAATGACATTATAATTTTTTTGTTTACATCAATTCACTCACTATCTCTGTCTACCACTCTACCTTCAAATATCTGTGAGTGTGACCGCCGCACTCAGAGTCACTTAATGGACTATTAAATCGAGAATCTCCATACTAAAGAACGACTTAATGGCTCATTAAGTGACTCTGAGTGCGACGGTAAGTAGATATAATATACATATATATTATATAATATAATATTATGTATATAATAATTATTTGTTATGAGTTTTTGCTATTATTAGAATTATTGATAAATATTTTTACAGCATGAATATATTTTTATATTTTGTTTAGATTCAATGGATCTCGTGCTATATTATCTGGGCCAGCTGGTGGAGTAGTGGGCTACGCACTGACATCTTATCAAAAGGAGACAGGGCTACCAGTTATAGGTAAAGTATATGAGGCATTAGTATAATCGCTTTAAGAATCACAGTTTTTTTTATTTTTTAATAGGGTTTTTACTTATTTATTTGATTTGCAAAAAAATGTTTATTGATTTATGTATATCATTTATAAGTGTTAGTGCAAGCCGTCATAGGATGGTCAACGGACGGCTGATGTGAAACATCTATGAAATTAGTAATTACCGTTCAATCCCATTTGTGTCTTCCACACGGGCAGAATGTATTGCATTTGTTAACGCAATTCCAAGCCATTACGAAAAAAAAACAGCTATGAAATATTGATTCATAATAATTAATAAATTAACCCATATCTCAAAATGGAGTTACATAAAGAAAAATTAGTTTCGTTATTAATTAAATAAATTTATTTTCTTGAATAAAATTAAATGTAGGAAGTCTAGATTTATATTATCTTTAAAAATTAATAATAGCAATTTATATTTTTATTACTTAATGACAGGTTTCGATATGGGTGGAACTTCAACGGATGTGTCAAGATACGCTGGTGCGTTGGAACACGTGCATGAGGCGACTACTGCAGGGGTTACAATACAGGCACCGCAATTGGGTAAGAGATTATTGTCTAATATCGTTTTACATTTTAATTTATAACTTGTGTTATTTCTCGAATTTTATTTTATTAACAGGTAGGAGTTCGATCTGTTGGCCATTGCTAAGAAAATACTTTTATTGAATTTACTTTTAAACTTTATTTGTTTACTGTGAGATTAAAAATCATTATGGACTCACCTGTATACCAATCTATTTATCCGTTTATCCACCTATCCGCCTGTCTGTTTATCCGCTTATCTATATACCATAACCATATATTCTATCTGTCGTTCTGTCTATCGATATAAAGATATAGCGAGTGAGACATACATATAAAGAGATAGAGAGAAAGGGAGAGAGAGAGATGGAGAGAGAGATGGAAAGACTTAATAGTATGTGTTTGTTTTAAGACATAAACACAGTAGCAGCCGGAGGGGGCTCCATGCTGATGTTCCGGTCGGGGCTGTTCGTGGCGGGGCCGGAGTCGGCGGGGGCAGAGCCCGGCCCCGCCTGCTATAGGAAGGGAGGCCCACTCACTGTCACTGATGCTAATTTGTTGCTGGGTAAGTATTTGTACAAAATATGTTTATTGATATAAATAAATACAAGTTAAATGCAATTTTTATTTCTTAAAAATTGATGATTTTCCTTTAAGCTACAGGCTTGTATTTTAGATGCTAACTTTTTACTTTTACATTATTTATTTAGCTAATGAGTAAAGTTTATTCAATAGTTTCTTACAAAATTACAACAATACAAAAAATCTTATTGAATATTTAAATGCTGTTGTCTTTGGTTTACGTAGTTATTTAATCTAATATCTAAGATACAAGCTCGGCGTAGTTTAGATGCTAGTGGTCACTGAATGTTATACATTCCTTACTAATATTATAAATGCGAAAGTGACTCTGTCTGCTTGTCGCGCTTTCACGTCAAAGCTACTGAACCGATTTAAATGAAATTTGATACACAGATAGACTAGAGCCTGAGAAAGGACATAGGCTACTTTCAAGGCGATAAAGGGCTGTTAGGGGTTCAAATAGGGGATGAAAGTTTGTATGGAAATTACGTCATTTTTAAAGTTAGAATTGATTATTGATTATTTTTTAGGCTTTTGATTGGATATAAACAAGTAAGACATTCAAAGTTTGTAAAAAATTTATACTAAAAGGGGTACTTGGAGACGAACCCGAGCAAAGCGAGGGTGAGTCTCTAGTTGTATATACATGTATAATAGATGTAAACTGAAATGTACATTTATACAGTGTTGAAAGAAAAAAACTGTGTTTCAGTATACCCATCAACATGAAAAACATATCTTTGTCATTTATTTGATTTTATATATTTGTTAATTGCTCCTTAAAATATAGTATTAACTAATAATTAATATAATATTACGATCTCTTTTCCACAGGTCGTCTCCTACCAGAATACTTTCCAAAAATATTTGGTCCGAAAGAGAATGAAGCTTTAGATAAAGAAGCGACCACTAAAGCTTTTAAGAAGTTGACAGATGAAATCAATTGTTTCTTGAAACAAGATGGCGGGAAAGAGGTACGATTTAAAAGTCAGAATGAATAGATTTTTTTTCTTATATACAATGTGGCTGATATTGTATAAATAAATAAATATGTTGGGACATTATTACAACAGTGCCATCTAGTTCCGTGGTAAGCTATGAAGCTTGTGTTACGGATACCAGATAGTTGATATACTACACATATAAATTTTAATTACATACATATTATAAATATTAACACCCATGACTGGAGTACAAACATTCGTGCTCAACGAATAAATGCCCCCAGCGGGACTCGAACCCACGACCGCTGGTGCAGAAACTAGGGTCACTACCAACTGAGCCAAACGTGTCGTCATTGTATATTATAATATGTATCTAACAAAATATTAATTTCATTTCATGGAGCAATATTTTATTATTTTTATTATTTGTGTGTACTCAACTCTTTTTTAATGTCCCACTGCTGGGCATGGGCCTCCAATTAACACACAGATTTCTTGTCTTTCGAAAACTTGCTGGGTTTTCTCAGACATGCAGGTTTCCTCACGATGCTTTCCTTCACCGTAAGACAAGTGGTGATCATGTTGGAATTTGGAAATGATTTACACATGAAAATGTCAGGCTTACGAGTACCGAGATTCGAACCCGCTTCATGCGGTTAACAATTACTCCTCATAATATAACTTAATTTTTCATTTTATAGATGACCATGGAGGAGGTCGCGATGGGTTTCATTATAGTTGCCAACGAAGCAATGTGTCGTCCTATCAGGTAACTAAGCTTTTATGCCTAAATGGTTCAGTGATCTAGTGGCTAGTATGTACATCTAGGTCTTTAGATCCTGGGTTTGGGACCCGAGTCGGGCTAATTTTAGTTATAAATTTTCCTGTTATAAAATTTACAGTAACAGTCCAGAATTGGCTAGCGTTGTTTCACTCCGTATTAGAGAGCGGGTGAAAACCCTCTTTCATCTAAAGTATTCATAGTCCCGAAATATGAGATGGACTGGAATAGAGTGTGTAGTTTAATATGTGCAACTTACTTGTACATCTTGTTTTATTGAAAGTAACTTATATGCTATTCGAGACTATAATCTCTCTGTGTGCCAAATTTCATTAACATCTGTTAACGCTTAGCCTTAACTAAGTAATAAACACATTGATATACTAGGAAAAAAGGTGTAGATAAGTCATACGCGCTCAAAAAGTGGCACACTAAAACTAGGCTATTGGCCTACCAACGCGTTGACGACGCACTGTCGAGAATTATATTTGTCTCTTTTTCACTGGCGATACTTGAATCATGCCATCCTATTTTGACGACTAATCGTAATGTAGTGTGTTATTGCAATATTTTTAGTTATTCTGTATTCATGTGTGCGTTAGTGTGCCGTTTTTGAAGATAGAATGTCGTTTAGGTAACGTATCTACACCTTTTTACTTATAATATCATTGAATAAACATCTATCCAAACTTAAGCATTTTTAATATCTTTACAATGTTACAAATTAACATGTATTTATTCATTATAGAGCACTAACAACGTCTCGCGGGTACGATTCACGTAACCACGCGTTAGCGAGCTTCGGCGGCGCGGGCGGCCAGCACGCCTGCGCAGTCGCCAAGCAGCTCGGGATATCCACTGTTCTCACACATAAATATGCTGGTGAGTATTAAAGATTATGTTATAAAGAATATTTTTTTATTATTATTATGGTATTTAAAATGAATAAAAAATGAAACTACCTAAAACGCAACAAAATATAAACAAAAACGACTGAGTATAATAGTATTATTTCTTTTAAAAAGTTGAGTCTAGCACATCACTATCTACTATCTAGTTCCATGACATTGTAATTGAAACACTACACAAGTATAATCTTAAATGCATACTGCAAACGTTTGTGCTCATGCAACACAAATGAGTGCCTCCGTCGGAACTCGAATCCATAACATAATATTTTTAGTATGATAATATAATTTCTTCAGGTATCCTCTCAGCCTATGGCATGGCCTTAGCTGATGTAGTACAAGAAGCGCAAGAGCCAAGTGCAGTCGAATACAGCTCTAATAACTTTGACGCGTTAGATGCCCAACTTGATAAGTTGGCTGAAGTATGTAAGGAAAAATTGAGGGCTCAGGTAAGTTTTAAAAATTTAATTACTGTTTAAATAACCGTTTATGTATTTAGATGTGTTTATAGTAATGGATGGTAATGATCAGGCTCGAAGGACCATTTCTGTTCATAATGTTGTTACTAAATATATTTTATTATTAAGTTAATGATTCTGATTCTATCCAAAAGAACAGTAAAATGTGTAATAATTTAAATAGTTATAGTTTTATTGTGATTTAGGCCGTAAGGTTTTCATCATCATCAGCCCTTTTTTTTAACGTCCCACTGCTGGGCACGGGCCTCCCTCAGTACGAGGGGGATCAGGCCATAGTCCACCGCGCTGGCCCAGTGCGTGTTGGCGGACTTAACATGTCTTACGAAAACTTGCTAGGTTTTCTCAGACATGCAGGTTTCCTCACGATGTTTTCCTTCACCGTAAGACAAGTGGTAATCATGATAGAAATGATTCGCACATGAAAATATCAGAGGTGCGAGACCCGGATTTGAACCCGCATCACTCGGTTATACAAGCAACGCGTTACCGCTGGGCTACCACTGCCTTTTGGTTTTGTATATTATATATTTTCAAAATATGTGTAGCAATTTATATATACTTAAGTGTATGAGATACCAAAAACACACATCACACTACAAAAACCATTCAAATTGAGAAATTTAGAAGTTTTAGTCCAAACTAATGAGTTTATTTTCACTATTTAAGTCCTATTTATTACCTTTTTATCGATCCAGGGTTTCAAAGACTCTCAAATAGTGGTAGAACCGTACCTGCACATGCGGTACGCGGGTACCGACTTCGCTCTCATGGTGCCTCCCACCAAAGGAGATAATGGCACCAAGCATGGTGACTTTTATACTTCGTTTATCAACAGGTAAGCTTTTATCTTTTTATTTACGACACGTATGGTTCAGTTGGTAGTGACCCTACTTTCTGCACCAGCGGTCGCGGGTTCGAGTCCCGCTGGGGGTATTCATTTGTTGAGCACGAATGTGTGTACTCCAGTCATGGGTGTTTATGTTTATAATATGTATGTATTTATAATTTATATATGTGTAGTATATAAACTATCTGGTATCCGTAATACAAGCTTCGTAGCCTACCACGGAACTAGATGGCGCTGTTGTAATAACGTCCCAACATATTTATTTATTTATTGTATGTATAGTACTATAACTAACTTTCCCGCGGCTTCACCCGCGTTCTAAAGACTGGTTCTAATTCGTTTTAGATTACTCAAAAATGAGATGATACTCTGTAGTAAAATATATCCCATATGTTGATAACCAGCTAATACGATCAGCTACCAAATTTCATCAAACTGTCCAGTGGTACTCTCGTGATGCGACCACAGTCAGACTGACAAAAATTCTAAAAACTATAGATTAAGCCTCTGTATCATTAATAATGTCTCTACATCAATTTTACAATAAATATTCTATATACAGTTTTGACTAAGTTAGATTTTATTATATATATTTTGTGGAAGATGAATAGGAAAGAGGATGTTGGAGTGGGGAAAAAGCTATAAAAGTCGATGCATAACTAGCATCGGGGGGTAGTTGTGTCTTGACACTTGTCGCGGTATCATTGTTAGGTCGTTACTCTGTTGGTTTATTTCTTTAAAATATCATTGTTGGTAGCTTAGTGGTCTTTTTGGTTAGTTTAATTGTGTTTTAGCGTTTTCAGATACTTACAATAAATTGAGGTCGATTTAGTATGCTTGCTTTTTTTAAAGAAAGCTCACTTCTGGTCTAAATTCACAAGAATTTATTATTTTAAATTCTTATTTAAACTCTTTTGGAGAACGTTTTTGAAGACTCTTCAGCCATTAAATTAAATTTAAATAAATAAATATGTTGGGACATTATTACAACAGCGCCATCTAGTTCCGCAGTAAGCTACGTAACGTGCTTGTGTTGCGGATACCAGATAGTTGATATACTACACATATACATTTTAAATACATACATATTATAAATATAAACACCCATGACTGGAGTACACACATTCGTGATTAGCAAATGAATGCCCCCAGCGGGACTCGAACCCGCGACCGCTGGCGCAGAAAGTGGGGTCACTACCAACTGAGCCAAACGAGTCGTCAATGAAAGTCGTATGTAATTAACGTACGTAACTTCAACTCGCACTTGACGATTTATATTTTTTTTATTATAGATATAGAAACGAATTTGGTTTTACGTTATCAAACAAAATATATGTAGATGATGTCAGAGTTCGTGGTATTGGAAAGAGTGAAGTGACAAATGAAGTGGCGCCACCTAGTGGCAAAGGAACAAAACCTACTGTTGAAAAGGTATGAAACATAAATTTTGACATCCATTTGCTTATTTTCAAATTTTATAAATATCTAGAAATCTCGACCCGCTTCGCTGTCCTTAAGTTGATAAATAGATGGTTTTTGTAATTTTCTAATAAAATAAAAGTAAGTTAGTCCTTATAACATTATATATACGAGTGAAAGTCCCGTCATAATCGGTCCAGACGTTTCCTAGATTATAGGGACAAACAAACCTACAGACAAAAATTTTTTAATTTGATTTTTTGATGTAAATACCGTATATACTTTCATAATTTGCGTTTAGTGAAATACTGTTGATTTGAAATTAAAAACAGACACTTCTATCTTATTTATATGTATTGATGTATTGATTATTCTTAGTGGTGGATGTTTTTTGAACATATTGTACCATTTTTCGAGAGGAAATTAAGTATTAATAATTCCTACAAAAATTGATATATCTATTTCAATTGCCACCTCTTTTCTGGAGTTGGTCTGAAAATACGTGCGCAAGTTATGTTTTACTCGATTTTATTGGTATAAAAAACTTAGCCGCACTCATAGTCACTTAATGAACCACTTAGTCGTTCTATAGTATGGAGATTTTTGATTTAATGAGTGCGACGGTTACTGCATTATTAAAAATATGTATGTGAATTACAAAAAAAAAAAGAAAATGACTGATAATGTTATTTTTTCGTCGTTGGTAGGTTGTTAAAGTGTACTTCGAAGGTGGCTATCAAGACACAGCGATATATTTGTTGGAGAAATTGCTTCCAGAACAAGAAATCAATGGACCTGCCATTATTATGGATAAACTGTCTACAATACTTGTAGAGCCTGGTAATCTTTTATCCTTTTTTTTATTTTATATTAGCGAAACGGTTATCCTGCCCCAATTTTCGTTTGTTTCGGTTTTTTAAATTTCGGTTCTCGCACCTGTAATATTTTCATATGGTAATCATTTCTACTTGATTACCACTTCTCTTACGGTGAAGGAAAACATCGAGACTATATCTGCAGTCCGTCATTTGCTCAATGTGGACTATGGTGTGAATACCCTCGTATTGTAGGCAGCCATGTGACATCATCTTCTGACGTCATCATCAGATTAGCTCAATAATAGCATTTCATTGTATATAAATCGTTATTAGATACAGGTTTAAATTGATAACCAATATTTAATTACATGTTAAATTTACTAGTAAAGTAACCAAATCGTATCTTTTGTGTGTTTAGGATGTCTAGCAGAAATAACTAAATATGGTGATATCCGCATCACAATCGGCGAGGGGAAGCACAAGATGGTGACTGCGGATCTTGATTCAGTGCAATTGAGTATATTCTCTCATCGATTCATGTCCATTGCTGAGCAAATGGGCAGGTAAATAAGTTTTTTTTACTGATATTTGAGTAGATTAAAAAACAAAAAAAAAACTTTTGCATTCTGGCCATTCTTTAGTTCCTAATTATTAGTATTTCGATACGTAGATAAAAAAGGACTTCGACTTTCCTCACTGTATATTTTTTCAGTGCAAAAAATAATATAAACGACTTACTCTCTCCTCGTTCGGGTGCGACTTAGGCCCTTAGGTTCCCTAAAATTAGACTGTATTTCATAATCAGGTTATATTCAGTCAGTGTAATAAATCTCATCCAATCCAGTCCAGCCGATTGACAAAAAATAATATAACTTTTCCTTACAATCAAATTAACAAAAAATAAGGAGATAATCATTGTATAACAATTTTGTAAATATATATTATTATCATATTAAAGAGCAACTGTTGAGTTTCTCACCGGCTCTTTCCAGCCTGCTTGAACAGCTTTCTGAACCAGTGTTTGATTCCTCACAGATAGAGGATCATTTAATTTAAGTTTTGGTAACGTAAAATTGACGATTCAAAAGTGTTTGTCAAAAGTCTATTCGAATGTATTGATTGATTGAATGATTGATTGATTGATTGACTGATTGATTGATTGTCTGATCGATTCAATCACAGGGTGCTCCAAAGAACATCAATATCTGTGAACATCAAGGAGCGGTTGGACTTCTCGTGTGCACTGTTCGGTCCGGACGGCGGGCTGGTCTCCAACGCGCCCCACATCCCCGTACACCTCGGCGCCATGCAGGAGACAGTGCAGTACCAGGCTAGTGGCATTTGTTTTTGATATTAATACACATATATTTATACATCGGTCCATGTACGCTACGAGGCTTGTGTTACGGATACCAGATAGTTGATACACTACACCTTAAATACATGCATATTATAAATACCCGTGGATTACGAACATTATGATATTTGTTATCAGCCTTCGTCAATCAGGCAGTGGAAGCCCAGCGGTAACGTGCTTGGATAACCGAGTGTTGCGGGTTCAAATCTGGGACTCGCACCTATGATATTTTCATGTGTGAATCATTTCTATTATGATTTCGACTTGTCTTACGGTGAAGAACGGAAAACATCGTGAGGAAACCTGCATGTCTGAGAAAACCTAGCAAGTTTTCGTAAGACATGCTCAGTCCGCCAACACGCACTAGGCCAGCGCGGTGGACTATGGCCTGATCCCCCTCGTACTGAGGGAGGCCCACCCCCAGCAGTGGGACCTTACTAAGGCTGAAGACTTTGTAAATCTTGCTAGGTATTTAGATTTATTTTAGTATGAATAATTTAGAAAAAGAAGAAGCTCGATTATTAATACTTTTAAAATCAGAATTTATAATAATAATAATGTATTTGTATTTCAGATTAAAGTTCGAGGCGATTCTCTAAAGCCCGGAGACGTATTGTTGGCGAACCATCCCAAAGCAGGGGGCTCTCATTTGCCAGACCTCACTGTAATTACTCCGGTGTTTCACAAGTAAGTTTTCTTTGGGAGCCATGCTGGTATGAAAGGTCTCACTGAGAGTTTTAGCCGTTGGTGGCGCTACAAGGGCATAACGTAAACGTCAAGTATGTATGTAGTGGTTGTCAAATTTTATGTCAAATTTTTTAATTCAACAATAGTTAAAACACCGTATTTTTTCATCTTATATTTGATCTTACAAATCTTAACTAAACTATTCTATAATAATGAACGCGTCTGTCAAAATAGGCGGCATTGAGGTTTTCGTTGGTGACGTTATGCGCTGGTAGCGCTATCTGAGCCGAGCCTGGCGTGAAACCTCCCATTGTATGCATGTGTGTTTGGATGGATTGGAATTAGTTTTATAACCTAGAGAGACTTGGTAACACATTATATTCTAGGGCTCCTAACCGTAAGACAAGTGGTAATCACGTTAGAAATGATTCGCACATGAAAATATCAGAGGTACGAGACCCGGATTTGAACCCGCATCACTCAGTCAGCAAAGCGAGCGCGTAACCACTGTGATACCACTACCTGCTATTTTTACTTGTGAATTATTTACGATTTTTTGTCTTTTCGGGATAAACGGATTTCCTCTTTAAAGGTGTATATTTAAATGTTATATTAAAAATAATTTCATATGACACACGTTTTACTCAAGTTTTAGTGACCTTACTTGTTATGCCAGCGGTTGCGGGTTCGAGTCCCGTTAGGGGTTTTCATTTGTTTGATGAGCATGTTGTTGATTCCAGTCATGGGTGTTTATGCATATGGAAATAAAACTATCATTTCGAATTTTTTCGTGGATTCATTTAGATTTTCGGTTCCCGATGTTTGGAATGTGCAAAGCATTCACCCCTTAAGAGATGAAAGTTTGTAATTGCATCAATCATTTCTAGAGAATGGTATATAAAATCATAGTCCTATCTCCTAGACCAATCATGGTTACGGAAGGCACTAAGGTTTTCGACGTCTTCTAGAAGCAATTTATTGACCCAGATCGAGCACCAAACCCATATTCTTCGTGGCGTCGCGCGGCCACCACGCGGACATCGGCGGGCTGACGCCGGGCTCCATGCCGCCGCACTCCACCGCGCTGGCGCAGGAGGGCGCCGCCTTCTGGTCCATGCTGCTGGTGGACGGGGGGGCCTTCCAGGAGGAACTGTTGGTTGAGGGTTAGTGGCTGTACTGGTGTTGCATGTGTTTGTGACTGTGTTTTTGTGTATGTATGTATGTAAGAACCCAGATAGGTAAGGTTGCACCCGGACAAAGAAAGAGTACATCGACCATGTTTCTGTTCCTTAGTGATCAGGGGGATGGGGGGATGGTCTTATGGATGGGAGGGAGAGTGGGTTTTAGATGTAGATAAATATATATAATACATGTTATGTACATAGACTATAGGCAGCGGTAGCCCAGCGGTAACGCGTCGCTTGTATAACCGAGTGATGCGGGTTCAAATCCGGGTCTCGCACCTCTGATATTTTCATGTGCGAATCATTTCTATCATGATTACCACTTGTCTTACGGTGAAGGAAAACATCGTGAGGAAACCTGCATGTCTGAGAAAACCTAGCAAGTTTTCGTAAGACATGTGAAGTCCGCCAACACGCACTGGGCCAGCGCGGTGGACTATGGCCTGATCCCCCTCGTACTGAGGGAGGCCCGTGCCCAGCAGTGGGACGTTAAAAAGGGCTGATGATTTTTACATAGACTACGTCCTGGAGACTTGACGACTTTAAATAGTGGCATAGCGTGCCAGTTGAGCATATGACTTTGCTAATTTCACGTAGTACGAAGAGGACATGAAGGATATTGTTCGGTAAAACCATTGCCCTCTTCTAATATTCACTTTATAACTTTATTTGTTCTTTAGAGCTCATGAAACCAGGAAAAGTACCGGGATGTTCTGGAACTCGAAACTTAAGTGACAATCTATCAGATTTGAAAGCTCAAGTCGCTGCAAACCAACGGGTAGGAAAATTAAGTATTAAAAATTTAATCGATGAATTTGCTTTTAAAATGGCTCCATCTTGTCTTTTAAATTAATATTCACAAATTAATACATGAATAATTTTATTTATACTTTTAGTACATATAAAGAATGTCTATTCGGATTTAGGCTTATTCTCTTCTGTGGCCATGATTGCTGTAAAGCATTCGAAACGTCTGGAAGAAAGAATCTAAATATATTTCCCTAAAAATTCGAAAAGATAGTTTTATTTAAATTGTAAAATATTTCAGTATATCTCAGAAAGTGTTATATGATTTTCGTATATTTCAGGGTATTCAGTTGGTATCTGAACTGATAGAAGAATACAATTTGGACGTGGTCCAAGCGTACATGGGACATATTCAGAAAAATGCTGAATTAGCGGTTAGGGATATGTTAAAGGTAAATTGAAGGAAATATGAAGGAAAGTGAGTTACCCTTTTAACGATTTGTATATATTTCTCAGAGATGAGATACTTTTCCTCATCAATAAGTATCGAAAATATTGACCCGGAATCAACTCTAATCATACCAAGTTCCACGAATATTGTGATCTTCGTAGAATTACTCGTATGTATGATCAAAGCTCAGTCTGTTAAAAATTCTAATATGACCATTAAATAAATTTTAATGTTATAAATGAAACTACCAAACCATTCGAAACGTCGGGAACTAAAAATCAAAATAAATCCGCGACAAAATCCGAAAAGGTAGTTTCTTTTATAATGTCGAATATTCGCTTAAACCACAGAAAGTACTAAATTGTAATGTTTCAATAAGATTTTGAAGAGAATTGTTTAAATGGGTTAAGTAGATTTAGACTCGAAAAAAATCAAAACAAAACGTAAAGTTTTCCATACATTTGTTACTTTATTCAATAGGAAATTGCAAGACAAGCCATAGAGAAGACGGGTTCCGCAGTGCTCAAGGCGACGGAGTATATGGACAACGGTACCCCAATAGTGCTAACAGTTACTCTGGATGAGGCACTTGGAAGTGCTGTGTGTGATTTTACGTATGTATTGATATATTGTCTTCAGCCCTTCGAACGTCCCACTGCTGGGGGTGGGCCTCCCTCAGTACGAGGGGGATCAGGCCATAGTCCACCGCGCTAGTCTAGGGCGTGTTGGCGGACTGAGCATGTGTTTCGAAAACTTGCTAGGTTCTCTCAAACATGCAGGTCTCCTCACGATGTTTTCGTTCACCGTAGAACAAGTAGTAATTATGAAAGAAAAGATTCGCACATGAAAATATTAGATTTGAACTCTCATCACTCGGATATCCAAGCAAACTCGTTACCATTGGGCTACCACTACCTACTATATATTACACTAGCAACTCGCTCTTGCTTCGCTCGGGCTCGTCCCGGGTTTAAGCGCAAGAGAAGCCGCGAGTTTAGCTAGTATTAGCTCAACTGTAGGCAAGAGTTTTGTCTCGCGTCCGTAATTTTTTTGAAATTACTTCTAAGATATTCAAATTATGGTGTAAAGAGTAAAATAATGTGCATGAAATGGTTAAAGTTCTTAACTTATTTGAAATGAAAAAGGATGGATACCGTATTTGTGTAAATAGCTTTACAATTATCGTTTTATAATCGCCCATTTTTAAAAGTATTAAAACTGATATAGTATGTTATCCTTAAGGAATAGACATATACCATCGTGGACTTTTTTGTAGCCCTATATAAGATACACAATTCTACCACACATCATTATGTTATATCTCAAAGGGTTAAGGCAGCGTTTTCGTTGAAAGCTCCCAGACAGCTTATTTTTCCGACATCTAATCAAATGTATACAAAAACTTGGCAAATTATATACTTATGGCTTATCGCGAACAGATAAACAGACAGACAGACGCGGCGGAGGACTTTGTTTTATAATATGTAGTGATAGTCCGATTTAAAATTACTGTACTTATTTTCCAGAGGTACTGGAGTAGAGGTTTGGGGAAATCTCAACGCACCACGAGCTATCACACTTTCCGCCCTAATATACTGCCTACGATGTATGGTGGGATACGACGTGCCATTAAATCAGGTAAATTAAACTCATCCCCACTTTCACCCCCTTTGTCTTCCTTGATATATTTCTATTCCCTTCTAAGGTTCCCAAACTATTTTTTTATTTATATTGATTTAGCGGATTTTTAGTTTATTCGTTACAAACAACAATACAAAAACACTTTCTTTTTCTTTATAATACTAATTTAGATGTACGAGTTAATGCCTTAGAATTTGATTTTACTATGAGATTGTTACTTAATGTCGTTTTAAAATAGTGACCTTACCTTCAAATATCAGTGACGCGGCACACATTTATATTTTTCCCACTTTTTAAGAACCATCGTCAAACCATTGGTGAAAATCGTATCAAATTCCGTTCGGTAGTTTCTGAGTTTATCACGTACAAACAAACAGACAAAGCTTTGTTATGAATATATAGTGATTCCCTAATAATATTGTGGAAGATGAACAGAAAAGAGGATGTTGGAGTGGGGAGAAAACTATAAAAGTCGATGCATAACCGGCATCGGGGGGTAGTTGTATCTTGACGCTTGTCGTGGTAGCATTGTTAGGTCGTTACTCTGTTGGTTTATTTCATTAAAATATCATTGTTGGTTGCTTAGTTGTCTTTTTGGTTAGTTTAGTTGTGTTTTAGCGTTTTCAGATACTTACAATAAATTGAGGTCGATTTAGTAAGCTTGTGTTTTTAAAAAAGAAAGCTCACTTCTGGTCTAAATTCACAAGAATGTTTTATTCCAGGGCTGTTTAAATCCAGTACAAGTGATCATACCACCAGGTTCTATCCTGGACCCCTCGGAGACTGCGGCGGTAGTGGGTGGTAACGTGCTGACGTCACAGCGGATTGTCGACGTCGTGTTGAAAGCTTTTCAGGTAATATACGTGCTATATCTCAATGGAATTAGCCTTTTTCCTGGGAAGATTAAAAAAAGATCCGCTAGGGGCAGCACCGGTGGGGGGGGGTACATATGTTTTGATTTCTCTATTGACAACAACGTTAAATGTACGTCTTATTAATATTAAAATAAATAAATATTGTGATCAAAAAAATAAAAAAAAAAATTATCATGCCTACAAAACATTGTGCATTCGCTAATTGTACGTCTGACAGTCGGTATAAGCAGGATGGTGTAAAATTCGGGATAGCTTGGGATGGAAAATTTGCCCAGTTTGTAGTAGGAAAAGTGCAGGATTTTGAACTTGGTAGAGTTGGATTGAGTAATTTCATGCGTTGCTGTTTCTCCGCTAGACATTTACCACCATCAATTCCAATAAAAATTTTTTTACTATTACCATTTGCAATGCATTCTTCGATTCTTAAATATACAAAAAAAAAACAACAAAAAAATTTATTTTAAATATTAAAAATTTAAACAACACAATGACACATACGATAAAATTTATGAACCAACTAACCTTTCAACTAGGACATTTTTATTACCTGACACGGTTAAGCCACGACATGCAAGCCATCGTTTTAAGTCCCTGACAAGATGATCTTGTACTTTTGCAAATTTCAATTTCGCCCCAGGTACATCATCTTCTGTTAATTCCATAATAATTCTATATGTTTAACGTTGTTGTCAATAGAAAATTCAAAACATATGTACCCCCCCACCGGTGCTGCCCCTAGCGGATCTTTTTTTAATCTTCCCAGGAAAAAGGCTAATAGCTAAAATATTCGATTTTGTGACGTAATAGAACACAATAAGGCTTAAAATAAAATGCAGTACTCGTAATTTCTTTGTGTGCGTCAAAGTGTTGACGACAAAGACGTATCCTTGCATACTAAGTTAATTCAAAATATTTAAATGTAATTCTTATCAAAATTAATCCCACAATGTCCGACAAATAAAACTAATAAAATTAATATAACAACAAAAAATACTTTCTGTAAAAATTGATTTATTTTATTTTTGGTTTAGTAGTTAATTTTTAAGTTTAAAAATGTAAATGATAAAAAAATACCAAATGTATAAAGAACCGACGGCGTAAAGAACTACTAGTGTAGTGCAGTGTATTATAGACTTAACACATGTGTTATCTTTTCAGGGCCCTCGTAAGACCGAGGCCCCTGGGTCATACTCCTTGTGCCCGAGTCCCCCGTGAGGCTGGGGGCCCGGGACATATGTAATTTAACCTTATATTATATTATAATATATAACAGGTGTGCGCGGCATCCCAAGGCTGTATGAATAATTTGACTCTGGGAGAAGCAAACTGGGGCTATTACGAAACTGTAGCGGGAGGCAGCGGTGCTGTGAGTTACACATTTATAATTACATACTATGAGATAATCTCCAACGAATTTCGGATATAACAAATTCAAATTCAAAATATTTTATTCAGCATAAAATTATTACAATTTTTTACTGAACGTCATGAGTCTACTACCAGTTCGGAAAGAAGAAGCCGCTGACCTGAGAAGAACTGGCGAAAGTAAACAGAAAGAAGAACAGCCAGTCTCACAGGCGACTTTATAGGAGATATTGTAGTACACAAGTACACGTACAGACATAAATGCACTCTATAACTTTCACTCTCACATCTAAAACTCGATATTAGTGACGAGAGTTCTTTCCAAAGCTAAACAGCGTCGACTTCTTTCTGAACTGAGAATTTCTTTTCAGATAGAAATAGTTGGTGTTATAAATGCCTTTATTTGTATCTATCACCGTAAAATTGTAAATACGTTAGATTATAATTTCGCAGTTTACAATCTCGCGATCTTATTAACGGTATCACGCGCGCTGATTAGTTAAACGTACCGCCATATTTGTTTCTCAATTCATTGTCAAATGTAAACAAACAGTGTTATGGTTATTGTAAACTGATTTCGCGTTGAAAATAACTCAATGCTTTATTAGAACCCTTTCTTTCTTACTAGGTCGGTTAGGTTATTTAAATTTTCAAGACATTTCACAATTTGACGTTTTATATTGGTAGATTATAATATTACGGTATTTACAATTTTACGTCGACATATCCAAAACCCAGGGTCCAGGCTGGCACGGCGCGGGCGGCGTGCATACTCACATGACCAACACGCGGATCACCGATATAGAGATAGTGGAGACCAGGTACCCGATACTGGTCACCAAGTTCACGCTGCGGGACGGTTCCGGGGGACGAGGCGAGTATTGTCTTCTGTTTCTTATCTCCTTTCTTTCTAATCTTTCATAATTTAGCCCTCTTCATATCAATTTCGTTGGATATTCATATGGGTTTCCATTAAAATCAGCCGAAAATAATGTGTTCTTTGTGTGTTTATTATGTGTACTACTATGCTTGCTGTACTAATGTGTCAGCGGTAGCGGATTCGAGTTTCGCTGGGGATATTCATTTGTATCCTTGTCGTGTTTGTATTATAATAATTATGCGTTTTTAAAGTTATATGAACTATCTGGTATCCATATCAAACGGCCCGTAACTCATGGAACTAGATAGTGCTGTTCTAATGTCCCAACATATTAAAAAACATTTCATTATGAAAATATTATTATTATAGTATTAACAATAGGGATGTTCAAGTTTGTATGTTTGCTACTGCTTTGCACTGAAATTTGGACGGATTTGGATAACAAGTACACATATTATATGATTATTATGATTATAAGTGGTAGAAATGAAACTATCTTGGCCTACAGTGCCTAAATTGTGGGTAGGTACTGTCTGTAACAAGTATATAAACTTCTGAGACGTCAAATACCTTAGTATCGCCCGTGACCATGATTGCTGTAAATAATTCGAAACGTCAGGAACCAAAAATCAAAATAAATCCGCGACAAAATCCGAAAAGATAGTTTAATTTATAATGTCGAATATTCGCGTAAACCTAAGGAAGTACTAACGCGGTGTAATTGTCAATTGACTATGCAGGACAATGGAGTGGCGGCGATGGGATAACAAGAGAGTTGGTGTTCAGAAGAACAGTGCAACTGTCGGTTCTCACTGAACGTAGGGCCTTCCAGCCTTACGGGATGAATGGTAATATTATTACATTTATTACATTTTTGAAGTAAAACTTCTTATGCGACTTCCAACAAGGTTGCGTTAAACGTTTAACGCAACCATGGGGTTGTAAGTCTCGGAAATGTAAAGCTTTAACTTTAGTATAAAACATAAACGAGTACCAGTACAAGTACCAGGCACTCAGATACGGGGAAGAGTTAGCGCCACCACCCCTCAGACCAGGTTAGAGACCAGGAGGACGATCGCTTCATACTAAAGCATTACCCGCCTATCCCTGAAAATTTGTAGAATTTATAACGCGCTGCAATCGGTAAGTAGTATTTGTGAAGTTAGCTGTTTATGAGTATTGTCACTATTGTGACAACGTGAAGTTAGGCATTGAGACAACATAGCGATCGCAGCGCCTCCTTAGTTTGACAATATTTCTGAGACACTACATTCTAGGGCGATGGTTCTCCTGGTCTCTTACCTCCATGCCTCAGACGGTCAAGATGCGCAGGTCGGGGGTCTCGCCCACCGCAAGTCGGTGATTTTTAATGTGACATTATGTGTAGCCAAAGTATTACAATATACAGCCTAACTTATGACGTGGCCGCTCATGCTGGTAATCGTTAGGAATTGTTTTTTAAGTGAAATTACAATATCATTAGTATTTATACAGTGTGTAAAAAGTGAGTTAAATTTATATACGAAGAAGTTTCACTTCTGAAATGTGTACTTTGTACGCACGCACTTTTTTTGTAAGAAATTCCTCCCGATTCCTTCTTTATTCCTTATCCGACCACAGCGGCTAATATTATTTTTCTGATATGAGATATTATAGTGCGCAAGTACCCATGTAGCACTAACTTTGGCCTCAAGCAGTAAATACTCTTAATATATAACTTACATGAGTGTATGAAATTAAAAAAAACTTGTCAAGTGTGAGTCGGACTCGCGCACGAAAGGTTCCGTACCATTATCTATAACAATTAAGCTAGTCTTCTATATTGTATGAGTGCGCATACAACTCGGAGAACTTTTAATTTTCCATTTTTTTTTTAATTTTTGGATTTTTCCTTTATATGTGCTGTAAAATCTAAGATAAGAGTGATCTTATAAGGTTTACCTTTTGAGGTATGGAACCCTAAAATGTACAAATGTAACATTCAAGGTGGAGAACCGGGAGAAAGAGGATTGAACATTCTTCAAAGAGCTGACGGCAGACTCATCAACCTTGGAGGGAAGGCCTCCGTGGAAGCTCAGCCTGGGGTAAGTTATACAACTTCGGTGACGTCCTAAAGCAGTTTTTTACTTTTTTTAATTCTTTTTTTAAAAAAAGTAGCCTAAATTACTCCTTCTTATATCAGCTATCTGCTAGTGAAAGTCCTGTCGAAATTTATTTTAGAAGTTGTCCAGAACAAACAGACAGATAGACCAAAAAATTAAAATTTGTTTTCCTTATAAGTAAAAAATCTAACCAGTGATTTTCTCGTGATGCGATCACAACAGACCAACAGAAGTTCTAAAAACGATCTCTGCATCGATAATAATGTCTATTTCAATAAGATCTCCCAAAAAATATTCAATATAAACATTCTACTAGTAAGAATTTTATTATATTATTAAATAAATATATAAATTTTAAATTGAATTTTATTTTATTATATAATCTAAGCCAATATATTTGTATAGGATAAGTACATAATGAACTCGCCCAGCGGAGGCGGCTTCGGGAGTCCAGATTCAACACAAACGCCCACAAAAGAAGATAAGCCATACAGTGAATTCATAGAACGTGGTAGCGTGTTCGAATACAGAAGTGCTCAAGAGTCAGTGTAGTTTGCTATATACAAGAGCTTATATATCACAGTATCTATCATGGAGGTTAGAGAAAAGGAGGACGATCGCCTCATATTAAAGCAATGTAGCCTGTCCCGAAAAAATTGTAGAAGCCAAACAAAGTAGTGTCTGTGAAGTTAGCTGTTTATGAGTACAAGTAGATGAAGTTAGTATTGAGACAACTTAGCGATCGCAGCGCCACCTTAGTTTGTCCATATTTCGAGACACTACATTCTAGGGCGATTGGTATCTATGATGTAAATCCATACAATAATAATTTGTCATAGTGTAGTGTTTAATTCTTCAAACTAATATTTGTTGAACTTTATGGTATTTTTTCTTTTTTTTTTTAAATCAAGGTTTATTTATTTCTAATACAGATGCAGATTCAAAAATCATTTTTCAATTTCTTATAGCAAAATGCCAATTTAGATATTTCAAAGTCAATAATATATTACTTTGATATATTTTTTAATTTACAAAAATTTTTTTTTAAATTGTTGATGAACACTTATTATGACAGATATAAAGTTTATAAACTAAGTACAAAGTGTTGCTATTAAAAAACATGTAGTTAGTCTCGAATACAAAATATAATATTTTTAGGTGGTGGTGTTACCAGTAGCTTTAAAATGTTACGCACAGTATGTTATATAGAATGTTATTTTTTATATATACATTTGTTAGATCATTAGTATATTTACATATTTTTATTATTTTTAGTACTATTATAACATGAATATTATATTTTGATGTTGTTAATTGAATAAACTTTTTAACAGTTAAGATTTTTTTTATTTACAACGTGAATACTAAAATAGAATACTTTTGTTTTAACTGCTTTTTTTAAAATTTTGGTTTGGATTACATTCTTTAATTTTCTCGAATATTTGAGATTTTTAATAAGCTGTAATTTTAGATTTTTGTTATGGCGTCTATAAAACCTATATTTTTATACCGATTCGAGATTGATTTGGATGACTTTTTTTTACATAATGGCATATTAGACCAACATCTTAATTTTGGCGATATCTATATCTTATGACATTCATCTATCAAAATGTCACAATCTGTTAAGCCATGGAGATTAAGGTCTCTAATCTCCATGTGTTAAGCCATGGAGATTAGAGACCTCCATGTGTTAAGCAGTTTTGTAATTATGAAGGAACATAGAATAAAACATACACGCAGGTCTAATATATAACCGTTTAGTCAGTCGACTACGGCGAACGCAAAAGGGGAAAACCACAAGTTTTTAAAAAAATATATCTTTTTAGGGGAACCTAAAGTAAATAAAACTATTTGCTTGACAAAAAGATAAGTGATTGAAGTTCTTTTATTTTACAAGTACTCCATTCATTGAAATTTATTACATAATATATTGATAGTTTTTTTTTTAATTTCCATAGAACATTTTTACGGCTACATTTAAGAACTGGTGACGAGAGCTGGCTCATTTTTCGCCCAAAGAATCGGCATTGCCATTCAACGGGGGAATGCAGCTAGCATTCTTGCCACTATTCCACGCGGACACGACTTGTACAGTAATAATTAAGTGTACATTTGCTTTGAATATATAGTTAAGCTTACTTGTAATTTCCTTCATTGTAAATAAATAAAACTATGTACAATAAAAAAAAAGAAGGTTTAGTAAAAAAAGGCGTAATAAATCAAATCAGTTCTTTATTTATCATAATACATTCTTTTCTAGTATATTTCTATACATATTTTATTAAAAAAATACATTTTACATTGCATTTTAGCCACAATTTTTATATACTATTTACAAATTTAGTGATAATTTTTATTATATAAGTAAAGGCACAAAAACGTAGTCGTATTTTCGGCCGATAACAGAAACTTAAGTATATTTAAATAAATAGAATTGTTTTCCTTTGTCTTACATACAAATTGATTGTGTGTAATTACTACACAATAAATTATACAATAATACTTTTTGTGTAAATAAATTGTTGGGACAATATTACGCACACAGCGCCATCTCGTTCCGTGGTAAGATACGAGGCTTGTGTTACGGATATCAGATAGTTGATACACTACACATACATCACCCATGACTGGAGTACAAACATTCGTACTCAACAAATGAATACTCCAGCGGGACTAAAACCTGCGACCACCGACACAGTAAGTAGCGTCACTACAAACTGAGCCAAACGAGTCCTAGCCAATGGGTCACACGTGATTATCCACAGTCGTAATCGACTTAACCAATATGTCAAGCGTGATCATCCATCACACTCGCGCGAAACATTGGTCAAGCGTGATCCACCCAATATGTCAAGCGTGATCATCCATCACACTCGCCGGAAACGTTGGTCAAACGTGATCCATCCAATATGTCAAGCGTGATCATCCATCACACTCGCCGGAAACGTTGGTCAAGCGTGATCCATCCAATATGTCAAGCGTGATCATCCATCACACTCGCCGGAAACGTTGGTCAAGCGTGATCCATCCAATATGTCAAGCGTGATCACCCATCACACTCGCCCGAAACATTGGTCAAGCGTGATCCAACCAATATGTCAAGCGTGATCATCCATCACACTCGCCCGAAACATTGGTCGAGCGTGATCCAACCAATATGTCGAGCGTGATCATCCATCAAACTCGCCCGAAACATTAATCAAGCGTGATCCAACCAATATGTCAAGCGTGATCATCCATCACACTCGCCCGAAACATTGGTCAAGCGTGATCCAACCAATATGTCAAGCGTGATCATCCATCACACTCGCCCGAAACATTGGTCAAGCGTGATCCCCCGCCGCAGCTAGTGCCTCCCTATTCTCATACGCCCAGAAGCCGTGCAGCTCGAGCAGGATGGACACGGCGGTGTGTCCGTGCCCGCTGCGCACGAGGTCGTGCAGCGTGATGCGTGCGGGATGCGCGGGGCGGATCATGTCGAATATCTCGTCCTTCACGTCGTCGAAGTTGACGGGCTCGGCGCCGTGTGCCACCATCTGCTCTTGTATCGCCTGTTTGAAAATGTGAAATGATGAAAAATGAAGGTAGTCTAAGTTACTCCTTGTAACATAATCTATCTGCGAGTGAAAGTCCCGTCAGAATCGGTCCAGTTTTTTCAGAGATTAATCGGAACAAACTGACTTACAAAAATTTCAAATATTGTTTTGTTTTTTATGTAAGTACCGTATTCAGTAAAAAGCTGTTAATTTGGAATTACAAACAAACACTTGAATTTTGTTTATATGTCTAGAATAGCGATTTGAAGTTCTCGTGGATGTTAGCAAAACGCGAAGAGATTTCTTGTTGAATAATATTGAATGAATATGAATAAAAATACTTTTTAATGAGAAATAACTAATAATGAAGAAAAAAAATTGTATCAAACATCAACCATCTAGTGAAAATTACCAAAATCTTTTCAGACCTTTTGGAGGTTATTACAATGAAATAAACAGAGAAACAGACAGACAACAATTCAAAAAAAATATAGATTCAGTCTCTGTATCAATAATAATGACTGTTTCAATAATAATTTCCAAAAAAACATTTAATGTAGAGATTCAACTTGTTAGAATTTTATAAGATACAAATTTAAGGAAAAATATGTTAAAATTAAAATAACAAAAACAAACCTGACCTTAAAGAAATAATTCAGTGTGAAAGCATCCAAATATCCCTGAGAATTGATATCCAGAACCCTGAACAGATATGCCAAGGCAGCCGGTTGCCGCCTGTTCTCCAGTGCCAGTACTAAGTCTAAGTAAGTCTTGTAGTCCATCTCACCATCATATGTGAGACACTGTTGAAACACTCGCTGGAGGAAAGCCCTTGTTAGTGTTCCTGAACCGTAGCTAGAAAGTAAATTTTACAGAATTAGTTAAGCCCAAGTAGATCCTTTCTTAAGAATATACGACATAATAAATGGAAAAAAAAGAAGATGGAGAAAAAAAAGAATATAGAACACAAAAAAAAAGAAAATCTACAGAATTAGTGTAACATAAGTAGTTCCTACAAAACATTTATTGCTAGAAAAAAATATGTGAAAAACAAAGCCCACAGGAACCACTACTTCTTTGCAAAATTTTAATTTAAAAACTGTTCAATTAAAATATATATAATCGACTAATGTCTTAAAGTTGGTCAAAAATAAGGCATCACAATACTTATTACTCACTAGCTGTGCCCGCGACTTCGTTCGCGTGGATGTCGGAACTTAAATGTATTTTTAGTGCGAAGCGCTGTTGGAGGATACCGATACATATCATTTTTTTTTATTTATTATAGTGCTTCTTTATAAACAACATTAGCTGTGGAACCATCAATTCAAATCATTATCAATCAAAATAACTTTTCCGTCTTCTTGTACGGGGTATGTGCCATCGCCTATTTGTAACAATAAATTGGAAAACTCCTGTGCATTTTCGCAGCCTCCTAACTGTGCACACATATTTACACTCAGGTGTGTAGATGAGTGAGACCAAATGCACATAACGCTAATTTTACTTCTGGAATTTCTCTACTTCTTCACTTTAAACTCAAATATCTTTTGATAGACTGAACCGATTGCAATCCGACATATTTTTTGATGTACAAAAACGACTTTTCTACAGTGTTATTATATGTATAGATGTTAAATAAGTATTTTATTTGAAGTACCAGTTGGTTCCAAAGGAAAAATGTTCCTCAAATCCTTAAACCTAAATAATCATTAATAATAAATACAGCAGACAAAGCCACAGACAAAAGCTAGTTAGAAAAACTCCTTCCTAGATCATTTCATTACTCAAGTAAGTATTTAGACATACACTTAATAAAATGAACATACCCAGCCAACTCATTGATGCTAAGCATTCCATTGTGATCTCTGTCCAGGTTGAGGTACTGTCCGTACACGCGTAAGGCAGAGGCTGCACTGAACCAGTTCTGTTCTTGCAGTTCCATGGGCAGATCTTCTTCACGTAGCTGGTAATGCATAGTAATGAATGAATTAATGATGAACGAACGAATGAACGAAAACTGAACGAAAGATTCATGACATACTCTTTATAGACATTACAATAGACAAAATAAAAAAGAAAAAAAATGTTTTGCATGGCAGTGTACCATCATAAGAAGCAAGCAATGTCACAAAATTATTATTTTTTTAATTAACATTGCAATCTATAATACGCGGCAAAATCTTAATGTTCCCATACTTTTCAACTTTTCGATTTTTTTGTGACATTCCTTGTTTTGACCCTGTACCCTTCAAATGTGACAATGTATCTGAGATATTTATTATAGGTAAAGATTGCCATTATAAAAACAATGATAACTATTAAAAGTGATCTCATTATGTATTATTAAAGTTAGTTGTATTCAAAAATGCTATTAAATGAAAAATATAATTCAAAAAAAGGATGATAAAGACAAACTATCTATCTCCCTCTTACCTCCAGCAAATCATCTAAGAAAGAACAGGACAGCACATCCCTGATCCTCACCCGGCCGACCCTCAGGGGGTCGAGGAAGAACAGGAACTTCCTCGCCGCCGTGCACACGTAAAATGATGTGAATGATGAATCTAAACCATCCAATGCAGCTAGTGATGGGACGAGTTCTGCAATGTAGCTTTCTAAGTCCTGAAATATTTTTTTTTATTGTTTCTATTACAAAAAAAAAAGTTTTATAAAATATTGTTTTAAACTTAGCATGCTAAGACTAAACCCATAAAATTAGAACTTTTTTTTTGTTAAGTACTTGTATTGTCTGTTGTCCTGAGTTTGATAATAAAATGCTGAATATTATATAGCAATATTATATATTTGATATAACCGTTTTTAAGGTACCAAACACGAAAAGTACATTCTTTATACAAATAAATGGCGAGACACTTTTTGGTTGCTCTGGGAAAAACTGCAAATACTAAGAAACGGATTGACTGTTTATTTTAGAGGATGCAGCATATTTCAGTGAAGGTTTTTATAAGTTTAGTATGTGTAAAATATAAGAACTTGGTATCTCTTATTTGGAACCCGGGCGGAGCTGCGCTAAATGCTATCGTCAAAGAGCTAGCAGCGTTTTCGAGAGAGTATTTCAGTAAGGTCTGTTTTTAGATATGCTATCTCTGTGGTAGAGATCTCCCGGACATAATACAGGCTATCTGGCTGGCGATAGTGGTTGTGTTCATCAGTGCGCATCATATCTGGCCAGGTAAAATATCAATCTTTCAAAGAATTTTAAGGTTTCTTTTGTTTTTATTATGTTAATTGAACTTTTTGCAACATGAATCTATTATTGCCAGACAGTTTCATTGTTGTATGAACTGTGCCAGATGCTAATTTTGAATATTATTTTTTTCCAAATATTTTAGTATGGCTGAAATTTTTATATGATGTTATTTAAGTATCTAAAAACCCAAAATTAATTTTCCAAACAATAATTCAGTTGTAAACCTTCAGCCAGACCGATCTAAAAGTAAAAAATTCTACCGCCAACTATTACTATCGCCAGGCAGGTAACCCGTATTATTTCCGGGAGAGTGGGAAAGATAGCATATCTAAAAACTGGCCTTACTGAAATTCTTGGTTGTCCCGACGTTGCTAGCGCTCGTACCACTAGTAGTATATAAGTTACCTCCATAAACTTACATGTTCAGTAAGATATCCTTGTCCAGTCACATCATATAATGACAGTCCTATCCTAGTCTGCTGCAACCAAACTCTACGCATCACATAGTTAAATAAAGACACACCCCTTACTCTCCCAATTCCTCCTTCTGTTGCTTGAAGGCGGCCAAAGACTTCCGCAGTAAAATATGGTCTGAAAAGTTTTAAATATAAAACTACTGTAATTTATTTTTTAAACTACATTTACCTCTGAGATATTTGACTAATCAGGTTATGTGTTATTTGAACCAAATATTCAAACCATATATACCATAAAAAAGTTATTATATATTATGTAAATATAAATATGTTGGAACATCACCATGACACTGCACCATCTAGTCCATGACTCGTGTTATGAACACTAGATAGTTGAAACACTACACATATATAACCTTAAATACATACTACAGACATATTTTTAATTTAATTTAAACATCCATGACTAGGGATGAAATATTCATGCTCGTCACACAATGAGTGCCTCTTAGCAGGACTCAAGCCTACAACCACCTGGCACTGTGAGTAGGATCACTAGAAACTGTGCCAAACATGTTGTCTATAGTATCATGCCCCTATGTAAAGATACACCATTTTACGGTTGAGTAAAGGATTTAAATAAAAAGTTGCAAATATAAATAAAATTGGTCTCACATACCTATATTTAGGACCAGCTTCTTCCCTGATTTTTTTAAACTGTAAATAATCAATAGTAAGCTCATCACTATTTGCCATACTGTAACTACCATTAGATTTTTCTAGCAGGCTCCATAAAAATTTTAATTCACTGTTATCCAACAACTCTTTACTTTTCTTTTGTAAAAATTGAGCTCTTGTTTCTTCTCTTAATTTTTGCGCTAAGACATCTTCAGGTTTTGGTAACCTAAAATAGAATTTGGGTATTTTTTTGTATGTCTCTTGATCTCCTTCAAGTTTTGGCTTATATAACTGTTTAAATGTATCTAGTTCCACTTTTTCACTCTCTTCTTTAGTTGAACTTGTATTTGTATCTAAAAAATATTAATATGAATTACAATTTGCAAAGTTTAAAATATAGAGTAAAATTTAACTTATACATACCGTCCAATTTTTTTATATATTTTCTTAGACGATTTTTTAAAATCTCATTGACTTTTTTCTCTTCTTCATTTATAACTGGCGGGGCACTGGATCCAGGTAAATCGCTAGTGCCAGTTTCGACACTTTTATTTTCTTTACTAGCCATTGTAATATTATATTTAATATTTATTTAGTACTACAACAACACATTTGTTTTGTTTTTCATAATTTTTATATATTGAATAATTAGTCAGTGTAAGCTCACTTAGAGAGACTATAATTTAAATTGTTATAATTAAAGGTAAAAAGGCAAATTTTAAATTGACCATTCATAAAAAATATAACTTACAATTTATTTACAAACAAACATCAAGTATCAACACATGGGGGCACAGAACCAGATATAAAAATTCTTCTCTATGCTGTATGCACAGAACAAAAATACCCCAGTATATTATCTATACTCTTTGAAAAATACTACTCTAGGACACTGTACTCTATAATACCACTGGACTGGCTGTTCCAAGCGTTTGACAGCAATTTTTTTGTGTCTATTTGAAGCGCCACTAGCGAGAGTCCCGAGAACTAATTTTAACGTATATTGCAAAAGACAGCGAGAAGTGTTTGTTTACTGTAAAGTAATTTTGCATTTTCGTTGTTAATATAACATAAGTAGTAATTATGATGATACGGTTATTGATTAATAAATATAATAATAAAAAAAATAAAAATAAAAATCTTTATATCGACATCATTAGTTTTAGTACCACGAACTCTCGCTACGTCCGATAGCGGCGGACAGCGCCAAAATGGCGAATATCAAGCAGCCACAAAAGCACGTTGACAACAGCCAGTCCAGTGGTATTATAGAGGTCAGTGCTCTAGGAGGACATAAAGGCATTGCGTGCCCCATTTGCAATATACTCTATGGCATAGAGCTCTATGGTCATTGGTCACTCGTCAGTTGTCACCACTGACCTCTATAATATCCATGGAGGTTAGATACAGGAGAACCATCGCTTCATACTAAAGCATTACCCGCCTGTCTCTGAAAATTTGTAGAATTTATAGCGCGCTGCCGTCAATAAGTAGTATCTGTGAAGTTAGCTATTTATGAGTACTGTCACTATTGTGACAACGTGAAGTTAGGCATTGAGACAACATAGCGATCGCAGCGCCTCCTTGGTTTGACAATATTTCTGAGACACTACATTCTAGGGCCTTGGTTCTCCTGGTCTCTAATCTCCATGATAATACCAATGGACTGGCTGTTGTCAACGTGCTTTTTTTTTTTTTTTTTCTTCTCCCAAATCAGTAGAACTTGGCTAGCACTTTTGTGCATCTGCCAGCGTCAAGTTGTTATCAACGTGCTTTTGTGGCTGCTTGATATTCGCCATTTTGGCGCTGTCCGCCGCTGTCGGACGTAGCGATAGCTTGTGGTACTAAAACTAGTGATATCGATATCAGCGAGCAAATATCGATAACTTTTAATAATAAGTTTTTACAATCAATAAAACTGTTTCAAATAAAGGTTTTTATTTTTATTAATCAATAACCGTATCATCATAATTACTACTTATATTATATTAACAACGAAAATGCAAAATTAGGTACTTTACAGTAAGCAAACACTTCTCGCTATCATTTGCAATATACGTCAAAATTAGTTCTCGGGACTCTCGCTAGTGGTGCTTCAGATGGACACAAAAAAATTGCTATCAAACGCTTGGAACAGCCAGTATATTATCTATATTCTATACTCTTTGGAAGTTGGAACAGCCTGTCCAGGGCTACCCTACCCCAGCCTGCAAATTTATGATATTTGCAATGAAAAAAATACTAATCGATAGATTTTCAATAGCTCAATTTAACTACGTAGCCCTTTCAAATTGCTCACCTTTAATTATTTAATTAAAATCAATAAAGTCTTTGAAAAAAAATTAATTTATCTGTATATTCAAACTCCTATATCTTTTGATGTATACAATATTTCAAATTGCTCAAAGTTCTAAAACACTGCTCAAGTTGCATTTGTAATTGCTCAAGTAGAGTTTTTACCAGCTCCACTTTCGCTGATTATTAAATAATTAAAAGTATAGTTGTAACAAATGTAACGTAGGTTAAGTGAGCGTGCGCATGCGCACCGCGCATTGTCGGTCGGCCTCGGCGGACTTGGACAATCGTTCCAATTCAACGTCTTAATTCTGTTTCCACATTTAAAAATTGTTTCTAACCGTGAATGTTGCCAAATATTTAAATAATTTTCTACCATTTTTATGTAATGCCAAAAAACTTCTTAGAGTACGCGAAAGTGGAGCTGGTAAAAACTCTACTTGAGCAATTACAAATGCAACTTGAGCAGTGTTTTAGAACTTTGAGCAATTTGAAATATTGTATACATCAAAAGATATAGGAGTTTGAATGTACAGATAAATTAATTTTTTTTCAAAGACTTTATTGATTTTTAATTAAATAATTAAAGGTGAGCAATTTGAAAGGGCTACGTAGTTAAATTGAGCTATTGAAAATCTATCGATTAGTATTTTTTTCATTGCAAATATCATAAATTTGCAGGCTGGGGTAGGGTAGCCCCTGTCCAGTGGTCTGTGGTATCACAGATAAAAAAAAATATAGAGGTCAGTGCAAAGAGTATAGATAATATACTGGGACAGTGGTTGTAATCAATTATCAAAGAGAATGTAAAGGAGGTTGTAATAATGTACTCTGTGGTGGTTGTCACTCATTGTTCAAGACAGTTCAACTCTTTTTAAATAATTTGTGCTCAACTGGCACGGAATACGCATTGAAGCCAACAAACCAAAGAATTGAATTGAACTTTTTATATTATAGTATTCTTTGGTTCAACTGCGGTGGAGAACTAAGTAGTAAGTAGAGACGCGTTCAATCCAAAATATATAATTTAGAGTTGTTAAAATCCCTAACTTTAAATAATTTAAATTTGTACGATGGCATCTTTAGGAAAAAGAGGTAAACCTTTACTAGGTCAGTCACGCGAAATTATCTACAATGTATATAAATATTTTGTAACCGAAGCAGACAGATTTAAAAAAGTTGAGGATGAAAATGTAAGTAATTATTTCAAGAAGGTTCAAGAGCGAGTTGCAAATGCCACTGGAATTTCAAGAAGAACTTTGAACAATATATTAAACGAAGCTAGTATTGAAACATCTTCCACTGCAGTTGTGTTTAGCTCACCGAAAAAAGGTAGACCAAAAAAGCAATTTCATTTAGACATGGACGATTTTGATTATGATGCTATTCGAAGAATGGTGTATGATTTTCTCTTACAATATAATGAACTTCCAACTATAACATCATTAAAAGCTAAATTATCTGAGACAATCAATTACAATGGGTCTGAAAAGACTTTGAGAAAAATACTTCATGATATAGGATTTCGGTTCACTAAAATGGAGAATAATCGAAAAGTTCTCATGGAAAAGCACAATGTAAGTCTCAAACGAATTGAATATCTCGACAAAATACAAGAATTTCGCAAAACTGGCAAAAACATAATTTATACGGATGAATCTTGCATACACACATCCAACATTATAGGAAAGACTTGTAGTGACAATAAGAAAAAAGGGATAAAAGGGCCAATTTTAAAAGGTCAACGTTTAATAATTGTCCATGCGGGGAACGAAAGAGGCTTTGTACCCGGAGCCTTTTTAATGTATAAATCCACGGACACTACAGGTGATTATCACAATCAAATTAATAACTATGAGAAATGGCTCGTTGATCAATTAATGCCAAATATACCCAGTAATTCAGTGTTAGTTATCGGCAACGCACCCTATCATAACAAATTTGTTGAAAACCCACCCAATTCAAACACCATTAAACAGGAAATGATCAACTGGTTAAACAGACACGAAATTCCAGTTGACTCAAAATTGACGAAACCCCAGATTTACGATATTATATGTCAGCACAAAGAAAGTTTTACAGAGTTTTCCGTGGACAAACTTCTTTCCGAACATGGGCACACAGTGTTGCGATTGCCACCATATCATCCGGATTTTAATCCAATTCAAAACATATGGTCTCAACTGAAAAGCTATGTATCCTCCGCTAGAAACAAAGATATGACTTTAACTACAATAAAAAAAATATTGACTAAAAAAGTAAATATGATTGGGCCTGAAGAATGGAAAAAGGTTTGCGATTATACATTTGAATGTGAGAATGAATATCGAAAAATCCAACACAGCTTAGACAATTACACTGATAGACTTGTGATAAATTCGGCTGATAGTGACAGTGATATTGAACTCATCGAGAGCACAGATAGTGAAATGGAAGGAATTGAGAAATTTGATGATTAAAAGTTATTATTAGAATGTGAATTTTAACAATATGTTATTGTTGTGTTTATTATGTACATAATGTTATTTTTATTATATTCAAAAAACATGTTCTTTTATTATATTCATTGCACAGAAAATCATAATTATTTTTTCAACAGCTCCTAATATTTTAGGATTAGTTATTTATAGAAAACAACACGATGCCTCATCGCTGCGCTTTTGGATGTAAAAACACCGATAATGGTAAGTACTTATTTCTTGGAATTCATGTCCACGGTACTCGAAAAGTGCTTGCCGGCACTTTTAAAGTTGAAATTACAGATCTAATCATAAAATTACCAGCAGTGTATAGATTTGAATATTGTATAATTTTTTTTATACTATACAATACAGAGATTTATTAGGCAATGTTTTAAATAGACATGTAATAAAAAGTAATTATAAAAAAAAAGTACAAAATAATAATTCTACTAGTAGTACATTATTTTAGTATAACTCATTACTTTCAGGTGTTGTAATGCATACATTTCCAAATCCAAAAAAATTTCCTGAGCACTTCCATGCTTGGGTAAATCTTCTGGGAGGAAAGTTCAAAACATTATCAGATCAAGAAATCTACACAAAAAAGAGGATTTGTGACATACATTTCACTGACGGACATAGAAATCGGTTCAAGCGCCTCAATGCATTGGCAATGCCAACATTGTATCTACCAGGTATGTATGAAGTTAGAAATATTAACTGCTTAAAATTAAGGAAATAGAGAAAATATAGACTGTAGTTAGGTCCTCCTTAGTATGTAAAATCCTGAGTTACACAAGACAAGAGTTGGTGCGTTTTCATAGAATTATAATACAATTTGTATTGTGGAATTGAAATGTTTATATTTTTTAGATGACATTGGCAGTATCACCAACGTAGCTAATTGTGGTATTAGTGGTTCTGAACCTGCCATTCCAGCTATGATACCTCAACTTCATGATAAAAATACAGGTATTGTAAAAATAACTTTTATGGTACCTCAGTATACTTTTTTTACCCAGCTATGTATTTCATTATTATATCACAAGGGTGGCATACAGTGCTACAACTGCTCATCCAGCACCTGCAGTATCATAGTTAGACGAGTCGTTTGGCTCAGTTGGTAGTGATCCTACTTTCTGCGCCAGCGGTCGCAGGTTCGAGTCCCGCTGGGGGCATTCATTTGCTAATCACGAATGTTTGTACTCCAGTCATGGGTGTTTATATTTATAATATGTATGTATTTAAAATTTATATGTGTAGTATATCAACTATCTGGTATCCGCAACACAAGCACGTTAAGTAGCTTACTGCGGAACTAGATGGCGCTGTTGTAATAATGTCCCAATATATTAAAAAAAAAATATTAAAAAAAAATCAATGTAGTTGTTCGTCTTGCTCTGCATCATGGGGTCGACCCCGAGCAATTACTTCCTGAAGATTGACAAGTCTCTAAAATAAGAAAACAATATTTATCATTTCAGATGAACCAAACCTCATAACATTGACAAATGCCATATTACCAGAACACAATTACAGTGCTACAGGTGCTAAAGGTTGGTATTTGTGTTCAAAAAGAAATTTAAGCCCACAACCATGAACCCATCTTAATTTTTGTGGGCATCTACATTCTATATAAGTCAATGAAATATATAGTCAGCCAACGGACGTGTCTAAGCAGAGCAATCGTGCGGGGTTTGCGGGGGCGGTAGCCATACCGAGCTGCCATACATTCCGCTACCTGCCTGTCCTGCCTGGACTGCCTCCGTCTTGGCTGCGACCCGACTCGTTCTGTAAAGGGTCACTTGCTAGCTATTTCTCAGTGATAGGTCTTAGTAATCTGCTGCAGTTTGTGCCGGGACATCTCCAAAATGTGAGGGCTCCCGACTCCCGAGAGTTCATGAGAGATGAACTTCGTTCAATACTTTACTTCATGGATAACCAAAATAAAAATATCCAACCAAAGATCAATAAGCAAGTTACCACCTACACAGAAGCCTCTCAAACCGCCTCTATTAACATGACCTCTTTTTTCTCAGCAATTCCACAACCACAACCATCAATCACCACGAGCTCCTGGAGTGTAGCGGTTCCCCGTAAGAAGTGGAACTTCAACAAAAACCGAAGAGAAGGACAAAGCAGGTCAAGGACCTTAGACAGACTAAACGCAAGGGAAACTGGTGACAGTGAACCTGAGACTCAGGGTAGCAAGTGGTACACCACTGAGGGGTGTTCATTCTCGGCTGCTTCTGGAGGTACCGGGATACCGACTGGAGGAAACCAGCGCGCGGTGAAGCCTGAACAAGGTGACACTGCGCTGGTGAAATCCAGCACGGTACCCGCGGGCTTCTCGAGCGGTAGTGATAGTGGACATTCCGAGGGGGGAGGATGCCTTGCTATCCTAACCGACCATCGCAAACAGACGGAGGGGTCTAAGGGCAAGAGGGTGACTGGAGTACGCGCAGCTCAGGGAGCTAAGGGCGGTCCAAGTGGTCACAACCATGGGACTGCCCGCCCGAGCTCTAGCGGAAAGAGCACCTCTGGCCCCTCAGATCCCTCCCGAAAGACTCAAAACACGAAGGCGATCACTTCCAGGGCTAACCCGAGCCAGTCGAAGCTCACACGTCCACGTGTGAACAGCGGCACAAGCGAAGGTGAAACCCTGGAAGGAGGCCGCCCTAAATTAAACAAAAGGGATAGGCTTGACGATTCTATCTCTCTGAAGGTTGTCTCGAAACGCCCCCGAACATACCGCCTCATAAGGAAAGGTGAGACCAGATACGCACAGGCGCTTGACTCGTGCCTGAACGTATCTATCACAACCAGCCCTAGGATAGACCTTTCGGAAATCGAATCCACCGCCATTAAGGACCAACTGCAAAAGGCTATCTTCGAAGCAATGGAGACGCAACTTGCTTCACCCACAGAATCAAATTTTGCTCCCGAATTCCGAGGCCAAGCCTTCCTACAAGATGGAGTGGTAAAGCTGAGGGTTGCGGATGACGAAACACTGGCCTGGCTGAGAGGAGTCGTACCCACGATGAAGGCTCCTAGGGAAGGCTACGGCCTAACCCTCATTGAACAGCGTCAGATCAGGCCTAAGGTCAAAGCTGCATTGTATGTCCCTGACTATCAAGGCGACGTAGATTTCCTGCATAAACTCTTAATATGGCAGAACAGGAAATATTACAACATTGGCTCTTGGCAGCTTACACACTATCACATTAGCAAGGGAGATCGTCCTGGGATGCTCTTGTACCTAGGAATACCCAGCGAGGAGATCCATAAAATCCTAAAGGAAGGCCGTCGGATCAACTTCTCTCACGGATCTATCTACATCCGGTTCACTCTTGAGGACTGAGTGAGGTACCACCCGGTGAGGAAAACCAGGAGGCCCCGTGAGCCAGCCAAACGACGGACTGACCTTAAGTTCTAGCGAAACCACCCGCGGACGGACAGACGGACAGACGGAAGAACAAAAGCCCTCTCCGACTGAAATTCAAATCCCCCCCGATACACGAGATATAGACGGATAGAGAGATACGAGACGGACACGATAGAGCTCTACTCTCCTCAAAAGACAGTAACATCCCCCAGACTTCTACTGACAGACCAGACGGACCGGCGGACAGCATGGACTTCCAGATGAATGAGACCGACACCAAACAGTCTCCAGTGCCCTAAGACTTTAGCTTGTTGGCACCTTCCTCGCAGGTGTCCACATCGCCGGTGTCTTAGGAAGCACTGGCTGAAGTGGACTACTAAACCAGAATGACACCCAACCGACGGCTTATCGCCGTCACTCAAGCCAAGTTCCAGCATAACCATCAAGCCACGGCTATCTTACGCAGGCAACTGGAGGTTGAAGGGAAGGAGACGGTAGCCCTAATCCAAGAGCCGTTGATTAGAGGCTTTAACATCTGTGGTCTGACACTCAGTGACGGTAAGATACTCTATCATGCTCCCAATGAAAAATCTAGAACAGGCATCTACTGCTCCAAAACTATTAACGCGACACTTTTAACGCAATTCAAATTAACGTTCAAATTCAAAATATTTTATTCAGCATAAAATTATTACAATTTTTTACTGAACGTCATGAGTCTACTACCAGTTCGGAAAGAAGAAGCCACTGACCTGAGAAGAAACTCAGCGGGACTAATATTTTATTTTGTCTTAGTCTGTTTATCTTTTTTAAATTAAATTGAAATTATCAATAATTCTATAGGTTGAAATAGGCAGGAGGCGATCAAATAATTCCCAAGGCGTAGTGTCTTCTTAAAAAATCTTTAATCAAATAATATCCTTTAGTACTCAAACATTCTTTCACAATTTTTTAAAATTTGTTACAGAGATCATACTGCTATAAGAATAGAAAATGACGGAAACAGTCAAAATGATGCGCCAGTGGCATCGCTGGTCATGGTGTCACTGTATTTACCAATTGAAGAGGACATACCACATACTATCACAGCAGACCTTATAGAGTACTGCGACACAAACAAGAGATCACAATTGGTGTGGACACACCCCACCACACCTTATGGGGAAACATCCAACAATAAGAGGTGAGAATTTACTGTCTTTCCTAAACACCACAAACTTAACAATCATAAGTGATGTCCTCCTGATCGGTTCCGGCCACGGTTTGTACTCCAGTCATGGGTGTTAATATTTATAATATATGTATGTAATATGTATGTATTTAAATTTTTTTTCTTGCGGGTGAAACCACTGGCAATAACTAGTAAAACAAAAGTTTTGTTACTCTTACTACCTATTTATTGACTTAACTATTTTGTACTTTTCAGCTGTGCTTAACTCAATGCATGCAGATGAAACCACTTCATGTGACCTTCAGATGACCTTCCTAATGAATGACGAAAATTAATAGATTTTATTTTGTTAGTTGATAATCTGTTTAATTTATTAAATGTTAGCAATTTATCTATTCAAAATGGTATAGTTTATAAAGGCCCTATTAAACACAATTCGCTTCATCATCAATTATAGCAAGAAGCTAAAGAAATACTCAAAACCACAAAATATATTAGGAAGTTAGATTTGGAGATCCATAACAAATTTAAATAAAACTGTAGAGGATATGGAATCTCTTTGGAAGTTATTGTCTAGAAAATATGGCATTGATGCAATGTTGACCAGAAATTTTAACGAAGACCCTATAGAATACTTTATGTGTTAGAGACATTACTCCAAATACTGTCTCATTTGAGGGGGCCTTAAAGGCTTTGATGATAAATAACTATAATGACACCATTCAAGTGGAGAAAATTGTGTAGAAGACCACAATGAATGCCTTCAAAGTTTGGACTTCTTCCGTAAAGATAAGAATATAACTCCTGATTAACCTGATACCCTTGATACTAATGAAACTATTCATTTTAACAGTTAAATTTGCATTGAACAATCTAATGAAATTGACACTTGTCAAAGCGATTAAGCCATCTGCAGGTTTTAAAGAGATTCTTTAAATTTATAATAAAAAGTTTTCAACTTGCAAGCAAACATTGTTTGAAAATGATATATCGTATGACAATAATTCATATATCTATACAAAAGAGTACATGAATGAAAAACGTCTCTGCTATCCTAATAAAGAAATGGAATCGAATCTCAAAGAAATCCAAAATATGGCCACTTCTATTTAAAAAAAAAACGTATCCAAAACAGGTTTGAAAAAAGATTTTTTTTTTTAATTTTTTTGTGTATATTTGGTAGGCATGAGAATTAGGTTAGGCTATTTTTTTATTCCTCTAGACGAAAAGGGTGGCCCTCTGCAGATTATTTATTTTTAATTTTTAGACCAAATTTTATTTTTTAACGATTTGACATCAAAAAATACTTATAACCCTAAATATTCATCCCTCGGGCGCGGGCGGGGCGGCGGAAATTGCTAGTATTTTATAAATATGACAATCGTCAATCAATTTTGTATTATGGAATTCATTTTTAATTTTGTGGATAGGCACTGTCTGTAACAAGTATATCTTTAGATGTCTAAAACCTTAGAATTAAGTCTCCCCCGTGACTGCGCTGTAAAGCATTCGAATCAAATCGAAATCAAAATAAATCGCGAAATAATCCGAAAGGATTAGTCTTTTCTAAAAGGTAGAATATTCGCGTAAATCTAAGAATGTATAGAAAATGAGATAATAATTGTATTACTTAAAAGAATTATTATTCAATAGAAATTATTGTGTTATCAATAAATGATTACTCTTGTAGTTATGGTTGTTTTATTTCTTTGCCTTTTGACTAATATCGTGTCCCAACAAAGGACCAAACCGAGAGGTTTTTAATATAGGTTGTTTATCGATCTGACCTTCGATTTATTTCTTCGCAGCTATATAGCTACCTATATGTAGTAGTATTAGTTTTGGTTAGAAAACAGATGGCGTTTCAAAGTGATTTGCATAATAATAATAAATAAATAATAAATATGTTGGGACATTATTACACACAGCGCCATCTAGTTCCGTGGTAAGCTAAGCTTGTGTTACGGATACCAGATAGTTGATATACTACATATATACATTTTAAATACATATATATTATAAATATAATGACTGGAGTACAAACATTCGTACTCAACAAATGAATGCCCCCAGCGGGACTCGAACCCGCGACCGCTGGCGCAGAATATAGGGTCACTATCAACTGAGTCAAACGGGTCATCAGGAGGATTATTATTATAATTAATAATAATAATCCTCAAGACTCACTCTTCCCAGTTTATAACTATACTGGTTGCGGGTCACTGAAGTTAGTCCCCAGGATATTTTTATTCAGCTAATTAAAAATGTTAATTAAACAAACAATAAACAATGTGAAGTAGGAACAAACGTTTTTTATACATGTACAATCATAAACAGGTTTATTGACCGGTATTTGCTAACAAAATATTAAATAATGCGATAGTGGGGGCTAACTTAAGGGTACCCTATGATTTTTTTTTTAAAATAAATAAAAAAGAGCAAAGGAATATTTATAGTGGACAAAAAAGAAAGAACGAACTAACGATGTACTTAATAAAAAGTTCAAAAATAAAAAAACTCTTACTTCAAAAATCAAAATCCTGGGGGGCTAACTTCAGTCCATGGAGATTAGAAACCAGGAGAACCAAGGCCCTAGAATGTAGTGTCTCAGAAATATTGTCAAACCAAGGAGGCGCTGCGATCGCTATGTTGTCTCAATGCCTAACTTCACGTTGTCACAATAGTGACAGTACTCATAACTTGACAGATACTACTTATTGACGGCAGCGCGCTATAAACTCTACAAATTTTCAGAGACAGACGGGTAATGCTTTAGTATGAAGCGTTGGTTCTCCTGTATCTAACCTCCATGCTTCAGTCACTCAGTGACATATTCTGCATCAACATTTCAACATTTATTTTGACAGTTTAATAAAAAGCGTTTCTCTCGTCAGAATATATTTTGTTATTGACAGGACGTGCTTAGTTCAAAATAGTAAAATACATAATATGCAATGTATTTGCACAGACATTTTTACATGATTTTTATAATATTAGTTGTTACCATGCACAAAACTTTTGAGAAATTAATTGTGGTAATAAAAAGGTTTTATTTAATACACATTTTATCTCCTCTAGTTGAATGAAGTCTTGCTGTAAAATGAAACGTATTTAAAAAGTTTCGTCTTACAAACTTCTAATAGATGGCGGTGTTACAATCGTAAAAAAGATAAAATAGAGCTGAGAGCACGTTTATGTCTTTTGTATGCACCAGTATATTATTTATACTCTTTGGTATACAATTACACCGCACAGCGCACTCACAGTTGCGATGCGCAAAATTTCCAAATTAACCATGTTTTTTTTTATTTGTAGTAAAGATTTGCAGTAAATGTGTGAGCATTATCACCTCCAGATCCATGTTGGAGGATACATTAATATGATAATACTTTCTTAGATTTACGCGAATATTCGACATTATAAATGAAACTACCTTTTCGGATTTTGTCGCGGATTTATTTTGATTTTTAGTTCCCGACGTTTCGAATGCTTTACAGCAATCATGGTCACGGGAGAGACTAAGGTATTTGACGTCTCATAGGTTTATATACTTGTTACAGACAGTGCCTACCCACAATTTACAAAAATTTTGAAAATGGCATCAGATTACCTTATAAAATTTTAATTCTAAACATTTATATATAAATTTAAATAATTTAAAAATAATTTATAATTATGGCAATATTATTAACTTATTTTTAGCTAGTATTGTTATAATTATTATAATTTTTATTTTTAATATTAGTTATTCAAAAGTATTATGTAGTGTTGCTATTATAATAATACATATGTATATTTTCTTACCTATAAATTGTTTATGCTAAGTTGCATTTTATTATTTAAATTAATTTGATATAAGAAAATTAAGTTAAAATTGCTAAAAATATAAATTGAATTTTGATTATTTTAAAGTATTAAGCAACACTACTGCAAATTAAAAATAATGTAATCAAATCAAAATATGCTTAGATTTGACAGATTCTTTTGAATTATAATTTTTTAAATTTTTTAGAATTTAGATTGAAAGAAAGCTACTGCACGGTTCGGAAGGCACATAGTACTTAGCACTACATAGTAGTTAGCTCATACTGTGTAGATCTTGATACAAGTAGTCAAATTTAATATATAATAATTATTGTATGTATTGCAATATTGTTAAAATATTTTTTAAAAAGAGCAAGTGTAGAGTTTCTTGCCGGTTCTTCTCTGCACAAACTGCCTTCCGAACCGTGCAGTAGCTTTCTTTCAATCTAAATTCTAAAAAATTTAAAAAATTATAATTCAAAAGAATCTGTCAAATCTAAGCATATTTTGATTTGATTACATTATTTTTAATTTGCAGTAGTGTTGCTTAATACTTTAAAATAATCAAAATTCAATTTATATTTTTAGCAATTTTAACTTAATTTTCTTATATCAAATTAATTTAAATAATAAAATGCAACTTAGCATAAACAATTTATAGGTAAGAAAATATACATATGTATTATTATAATAGCAACACTACATAATACTGTCGCGTAATATAGTGTGAACTCGTCATAATAGCACGCCTGTACTATGCCTAAGAACGGCAACTGTCAATTTTTAGCTTATGTCAATTACATGACAGGAAAAGTTTATTACAAATTCTAATGTGTTAGAGAGAGAGACAAAACACTTTCGGGAAAGGATTCGAAATTACTAGAAACATTTTGAATTTTCGATACTAGAATGTTCTAATATTTATGCATATAAAAAGGCCGACAGTGTGTCGAGAGATGAGTTGACATCGAGACGAAGTTGAGTGAAGACTAGAAATACGAAATAGTGGAAAAGTGAAGAGTTAGTTAAAGTACTAGTGAAGAAGTATTGAGAAGGAGTATTGAGAAGAGAAATACAGTGTTCAGAGACTAGTGTTGTGTACAGACTGTGCTCGTGTTTTTAAATAATTAAAACAACTTTGGTACAAGAACGCTATTAATTTCCGATCCCGAACCCGTAGTACGTAACAATTGGTGTCAGAAGTGGGATCGGAAATATCGCTAGTACCGAGGCACAAGAAGGAAGGTGCAACTACACGCGCGATGGCAGAACAACACAGGGAGGATTTTGGTGCTAGTTCTTCGAGCGGAGAGCTCACTACTCGACAGAGCACCACGCCAGAGGTGAACGCATTTCTACAGCAAGTGGCGTCCATGTTGCAAGAGCAAGCTCGCCGACAGGAAGAACAGCTGCGCGCACGCCAAGAGGATCAGGCTCGCCGCCTGGAAGAACAAGCGCAGCAAGTCCGCCGCCAACAAGAACAGCTGCGCGCACGCCAAGAGGAGCAGGCTCGCCACCGGGAGGAACAGCTGCGTGCACTTCAGGAGGAGCAGGCTCGCCGCCGGGAGGAACAGTTAAACACACTTCAGGAGGGCATTCACAAGAATGTCGTAGCAGCTTTCCAACAAAATATGGAAAGGGTGAAGGCTGTAAAAAGGGAAGTTGAGGGAATAAAGACGACACTCGGTGAGGCCTTAGAGCAGTATGTCTACAAACTTTCTAAAATAGAGGAAAAGGTTGACTATTTGGAAACTAACAAAATACTGCGTAATGTCGACATTTGCTCATCACAATCAAAGAGTTTGAAAGTTCCCTACTACGACGGTAAATCTTCATGGGCCGCCTTCAAATTCCAATTTGAGACTGTCAAAGAGACGAGTGGATGGACAGATGACGAAGCCCGATCTGCACTTACTGTCGCACTTCGAGAGGAGGCTTTGACGGTATTAGAGACTCTTTGTGCTAGTGGCAGGAAGGTCACATACAGTGAGCTACTCAAAGCTTTAGAGTTGCGGTATGGTGATAGTCACCTGGAGCACGTGTACAGGGCTCAAATTAAAGACCGTACACAGCGAACCAATGAAACCCTGCAGCAGTGGTCCATAGAGATTGAGAGGCTCGTGCGGAAGGCATATCAATCTTCGCCGCCCACCATAGAAACCATTCTCTTGCAGGCTTTCGTGGATGGGATTCGCGACCCGGAGATACGTGCCACTGTGCGTCTAAGACATCATACAAGTCTTAAGGAAGCCGTCACTCATGCTCTAGAGGTAGAAGCTGTGCGTCATGACTGTAGACCTTGGAAGGTGCGGGAAGTTACGATGAAAAGAGCGTTTGCACGGAAACGCAGGTTTAGCCTAAATTGTTACGAGTGTGGCGGTCGGGGCCATCTTCGAAGTAACTGTCCTACAAGGAAAAATGGCCGAGCCAGAGCTAGGAGAGTGGCACTGGTCGAGGAATCTTCAACCCCAGCAATAGAAGTAAAACAGACAGTGGACGGAAATACCTTAGTAATAAATGGCGCAATTAATGGAGTAGCATGTAAACTGACGCTGGACACCGGAGCATCTCGAACCGTCATTAATAACCGAAAGGTGAAACACATTGCGGACAATAATTTACGTGATAGAAGGCACATCACTCTTATGACAGCCACCGGCCAGCGCATACCTGTTTGGGGAGAAAGGAAAATTGCTATCAAAATTGGGGACAACATCTATTGGCATAACGCAGTAATAGCAGATATCATGGATGATTGCATCATTGGTTTGGACTTTCTTCAAAATTACCAGTGTACGATTGACATGAAACATGGAGTTTTACGATGCAGAAATAGAGAAGTGCCGATAAGTGGTGGAATTCACGGAAAAGTTTGTTGCTTGAAAGACACCGCTCTTCCACCAAGATCGCAGACTTTGGTACCTGTCGCTTTACCTCAGAACAAGTCAGGCCGTCCATGGTCATGTGCTATTATAGAGAAGTTGGAAGATGAGAGCTCATGGATCCCGGCAAGAGTTGTTGTAGGTAAAGCTTCGACATCTATGGTTCCAGTTCTGAATACCAGTAATTCTACTCAAACCATTCGAAGAGGCGAAGTTGTGGGAACTTGCGAAGAGATAGCCTGGTTAAACAGATGTGAGCCGAAAGAGGAGGTGTTGAACAAGGATAAAGAGCAAGCGATGAAACTTTTGGAAGATTGTAAGGAAGACCTCACAAGTTCACAGAAGGCGAAAGCTGAAAATTTACTATACCAATATTCTGATTTATTCTCCAAACATGACGGCGATATTGGAAGAACCGGATTAGTGAAGCATAAAATCAATACTGGGGACGTAGTGCCTATTCGACAACGACCAAGACGAATTCCATGGGCTAAGGAAAAGGAAGTTGACGACATGATCCAGGACATGAGAAAGAATAACATCATCGAACACTCCACTAGTCCTTGGTGTTCGCCAGTGGTACTAGTAAGGAAGAAGGATGGATCTTCAAGGTTTTGCATCGATTACCGTAGGCTCAACAATGTAACCAAAAAGGATAGTTATCCCCTGCCTCGAATCGATGACACCCTAGACACTCTCAGCGGTATGAAATGGTTTTCGACTCTCGATTTGAAGAGTGGCTACTGGCAAGTGGATATGGACCCCGTGGATAAGGAGAAAACTGCGTTTTCAACTGGAAAAGGGTTGTGGCAGTTTAAGGTTATGCCGTTCGGATTATGCAATGCACCAGCCACATTCGAGAGATTGATGGAACGTGTACTCGCTGGATTACTGGGAGAAGCTTGCCTTGTTTATCTGGATGACATAATTATTGTGGGACGAGATTTTGAAGACCATCTGAAGAAACTCGAAGCAGTATTCGATAAACTAAGGGAAGCAAATTTAAAGTTAAGTCCGAAGAAGTGCTCATTCTTCAGGAAGCAAGTGAACTACCTTGGACACGTTGTTTCGGAAAACGGAGTAGAAACGGACCCTAGCAAAATCACCGCTGTGAAAGATTGGCCGACCCCTAAGGACAAGACGCAAGTGAGAGCATTTCTAGGATTGTGCTCTTACTATCGACGGTTTGTGAAAGGCTTTTCTGACATTGCCAAACCGCTTCATAAACTAACCGAAGAGAGGAGACCTTTTGTATGGGACGATAACTGCGAATTGGCCTTCCAAGAATTAAAGAAACATCTTTGCCAAACACCGATCCTTGGGTATCCTGACACAAAGGGACAGTTTATTGTCGACACTGATGCCAGCAACATTGGAATCGGAGGTGTATTGTCGCAGCGAAAGGGTAGTCAAGAAGTAGTTATCGCATATTTTAGTAAGTCACTATCTAAACCGGAGAAGAACTATTGTGTAACTCGAAGAGAGCTACTTGCTGTAGTCAAAACCTTACAGCACTTCAAGAAGTACTTGTTAGGTCGTAAGTTTTTGATAAGAACCGATCACGCTGCCTTGAAATGGTTATTGGAGTTCAAGGATCCTGAAGGACAGGTGGCGCGATGGATTGAACAACTGCAAGAATTTCAGTTTGAAATAGAACATCGTGGGGGTAAAAATCACAACAACGCCGATGCACTATCTAGAAGACCATGTGAAGAAGACTGCAAGCATTGTCAAAGACAAGAGGCGAAGGAATTAGAGTCAATTAAAATTATTAGGACAGATTCGGTAGATGAACGTTGGAGCGATGATGCCATGAAGAAAGCACAAGAAGAAGATCGAGACATACGACCCATTCTGGAATGGTTAAGGAGTGATAGACCAAAACCTAAGTGGTCTGATATTGCTCAATACAGTACCGCTACAAAGAGTTTGTGGGCTCAATGGAAGAGTTTGCTGTTACACAATGGAGTGTTGTGCCGCAAATGGGAAACGACAAGAGAAAATGATAGCCATCTTCAATTAGTTGTACCTAAAATAAAAGTATCCGAGGTACTTCGAGCTTATCATGATGGTTCTTCTGGTGGACATTTAGGGGTAAGAAGAACGCTGATCAAGATCAGGGCGCGATTTTACTGGTTGCATTGTCGAGAGGATGTCGAGGACTGGTGTCGGAAATGCGAACAATTTGCTTCCGTCAAGGGCCCGCAAACCAGAAGCCGAGGTGCAATGAAATTATACAACGTTGGGGCACCTTGGGAGAGAATCGCATTAGACGTAGCAGGACCATTTCCGATTACTGACTCTGGGAACCGATACATTTTAGTAGTAATGGACTATTTTACAAAATGGCCCGAAGCATTCGCCATACCAAATCAAGAAGCAGTAACTGTTGCTAACAAATTGGTAAAAGATGTATTTTGCAGATTTGGTATTCCATTAGAAATGCACAGTGATCAAGGAAGAAACTTCGAATCACAGGTGTTTCAAGAAGTGTGTAAAATCATGGGGGTGCATAAAACTAGAACTACGCCTTGTCATCCACAGTCCGATGGAATGGTAGAGAGATTCAATCAGACTTTAGAACGACATCTAGCCAAGGTTGTAGATAGTCATCAAAAAGATTGGGACGAGTATTTATCACTGTTTCTTCTATCTTATCGGACCGCCCTACACGAAAGCATTGCAATGACACCTGCCTTTGCCAATTTCGGAAGAGAACTACGGTTACCAGCGGATTTGTTAAGTGGTTGCCCACCAGATACCCCCAGTTGTATCACTGAATATGCCAGTGACCTAAGAGCGAAGATGATTGATGTTCACGAGCAGATACGAGATGCAGGGCTACAAGCAAGTGAACGCATGAAAACGCAATACGACCGGAAGGCGACAGGAACGAAATTCGAGGAAGGCTCTTTGGTATGGCTGCATAACCCAGTGAGAAGAAAGGGTAAATCACCAAAGCTACAACCCAGTTGGGAGGGGCCTTATAAGGTTGTAACGAAAATTAACGACGTCACTTTCCGAATTCAACGAACATCTAGAAGTCCAGCTAAGATCGTACATGTGGACCGGTTGGCTAAGTACCATGGCAACAACGATGCTCGAGACGAGCATAACTAAGGAGGGGGTAGTGTCGCGTAATATAGTGTGAACTCGTCATAATAGCACGCCTGTACTATGCCTAAGAACGGCAACTGTCAATTTTTAGCTTATGTCAATTACATGACAGGAAAAGTTTATTACAAATTCTAATGTGTTAGAGAGAGAGACAAAACACTTTCGGGAAAGGATTCGAAATTACTAGAAACATTTTGAATTTTCGATACTAGAATGTTCTAATATTTATGCATATAAAAAGGCCGGCAGTGTGTCGAGAGATGAGTTGACATCGAGACGAAGTTGAGTGAAGACTAGAAATACGAAATAGTGGAAAAGTGAAGAGTTAGTTAAAGTACTAGTGAAGAAGTATTGAGAAGGAGTATTGAGAAGAGAAATACAGTGTTCAGAGACTAGTGTTGTGTACAGACTGTGCTCGTGTTTTTAAATAATTAAAACAACTTTGGTACAAGAACGCTATTAATTTCCGATCCCGAACCCGTAGTACGTAACAATACTTTTGAATAACTAATATTAAAAATAAAAATTATAATAATTATAATAATACTAGCTAAAAATAAGTTAATAATATTGCCATAATTATAAATTATTTTTAAATTATTTAAATTTATATATAAATGTTTAGAATTAAAATTTTATAAGGTACTCTGATGCCATTTTCAAAATTTTTGTAAATTGTGGGTAGGCACTGTCTGTAACAAGTATATAAACCTATGAGACGTCAAATACCTTAGTCTCTCCCGTGACCATGATTGCTGTAAAGCATTCGAAACGTCGGGAACTAAAAATCAAAATAAATCCGCGACAAAATCCGAAAAGGTAGTTTCATTTATAACATTAATATGATGTTTAATATTTTCTATAGATTTATAAATGCGACATTTCCATAAAGCAACTGAATTGAAGGAAAAAACACCACTAAATCGACACTTAAGCCATATTATGGTAAATTTAGCTTTTACAACAGATCATATTATAATGTTATAAATCGGATTTCCGGAAAGATCCATTTATAATGTATTTATATTATACTTTTTTTATGAAATAAAGGGGGCAAACGCGGGGCAGGAGGCTCATGGACATTTGCAACACCGCAGGGCTTGCAAATGCGTTGCCGGCCTTTCAGCAAAAATACGCTTTCTTCTTGAAGGTTGCCAGGTCGTAACGGTTCGGAAAGTCCGAATACTATACTAGTATTTTACATTTAGTAGGGTATGTCTATTAATATTAGCTTTTTCTCACATAATGAAGCTAATTTATTGTGTTGTTTCATTATAGTTTCCTTATTGATCAATATATGGCGAGTCTAGATGTTCAAAGACATAAAATTACAAAAGTATTAGACCTAGTATGAGTTTAAGTACTTACTTAGGTAAGTATTTACTATTTTAATGTGGTTGCACCTTTATATTTAATGTAATATCTACTAAATATATTTAAAAAATATATTAATTGCTTTTTGTTGTAACCTAAAACCAAACATTCGTTTCTCGTTCTATATAACCTAATACCAAATAAGTATAATATAATAAAATAATATAAATATATAAAAGTATAATATAAATATATAAGTACCTAGGTGGGTACGATTATGATAATGTCTCGCTTCCTCAAATATATGAAGACGGCAAGAAACCGTACTGTCAATGTGCCAATTTATTATTTTTATTATACTTGGTGTTTATTGTTCATTTTTAACGTTATCTGATAAGATTTTATATTTTTTGCGATGTATTTGTTACGGTTATTTTGTTGACATGGTTTTTGTTTACTTGTCGTTACTCTTTTCGTCTTGTTTTTTCTATACTCTTAACTCTTTAGTTATACGTCCTTATAACTAAGGACTTTTCTCTAGTCATAAATCATCATAGTTTTTCATTTCCCTTAACAATCTTACACTATTACAATAAAGTAAGGTAGAGCGGGACTTAAAGAACCGCGGGTATAAAGGTCCACCATGTATATCTTAAAAACTAATGACGTGTACTTTTTTTAAACTATACGAGGGATCAGAGCAGGTCGCGGAGATATCGTTGACAGTCGAGGGCCGAGGCTAGCGGGAAATACAACACTGTTTGTAAAATATAAGTAAAATGATGACGTAAGTAAATTTTTTAATAATTTTTCATTTTAGTTCCAAGCGTTGTTATTTCGCTTACCATGTATAAACATCGTTTATAAGTATACGTTATTTATTTGTTTATCAATATTTATTATTAGTTTTAAGCTAGTTAATGCGGTATTTTTTTATAACATATAAACACATTTAAACGTGTTTGGGGTAAAAAGGTAAAATGGACATTTAGGCCACATTGTTTTTTTTTTATTAATTTCAATGAATATCTTACGAGATATCATAGTTTTAACATAACTCCGTAACAAAATAATGATCACCGCGTGCAAGACAGGCGGGACCGGCGAAAGAATTTGGTTTCAGCCTTTAGAATGCGAACGAAGCCGCGGGAAAGGCTAGTCTATACTATTTACTAGCTGTGCCCGCGACTTCGTTCGCGTGGATGTCGGAACTTAACAATGTATTTTTAAGTGCGAAGCGCTGTTGGAGGATACCGATACAAATCATTTTTTTTTATTTATGCTAGTGCTTCTTTATAAACAACATTAGCTATGGAACCATCAATTCAAATCATTATCATTCAAAATAACTTTTCCATCTTCTTGTACGGGGTATGTGCCATCGCCTATTTGTAACAATAAATTGGAAAACTCCTGTGCATTTTCGCAGCCTCGTAACTGTGCACGCATATTTACACTCAGTTGTGTAGATGAGTGAGACCAAATTCACATAACCCTAATTTTACTTCTGGAATTTCTCTACTTCTTCACTTTAAACTCAAATATCTTTCGATAGACTGAACCGATTGCAATGAAACAAAAACTAAATGTTACTTCAAGTTACGTTAAATCGTTGTGTATAAAAGTTATCTACATTGCTTTCGTACATTTAACGTGATGCCCGGATAAATAAACAGACAAACCGACAAACCGACAAACAGACAAACAGACAAAAATTCTAAAAATGCTGGAAATGGGTTCTATTGGTTGTCCTTTAACACCCTGGCTATTTTTTTGTATTTTTTTTTTGATGTACAAAAACGACTTTTCTACAGTTTTATTATATGTATAGATATAGATAAAGCTGAAGAGTTTGTTTGTTTGGTTGAACGCGCTAATCTCAGGAACTACTGGTCAGAATTGAAAAATTCTTTTGTGGTGGATAGTCGGTTTACCGAGGAAGGCTATATGCTATATTACATCCCGCTACGATCAATAGGAGCGGAGCACCAATGAAAAAAGTTGCAATAAGGGGAGAAAAATATTCCTTTTGAAAGCTTCCGTTGCGTGCGCTGCGTAAACGGTTAAAGTTATGCAAAAATCATGTATGACGGAATACCATCCAAAATCATGTCATACAAACAAAACGGCCGTTAGAGATAAGATGACTGCTTTACTGAAACGTAATTCAAATATATCAATTAGAAAACCTGAAGCAATCAGTCTCAGTAGAGCTACTTAGTTCAACAAATCTAATGTGCAAGGATTTTACACGAAATTATAGACCAATTTTACAGCTTCGTCGATATGCAGATGAAACTAGGGTATCGACTGTTACCAAACCATCAAAATAGATGCAGCTACAGGAATGCAAAATGTTGGTTCAGTAACATCTGATGAACGTGGATCTAATAACCCTCTTAGGAGGAGAAGAAGAATTTTATTGTTATTAAAAAGTTAAGTTAGTGAAAGTTTTAGAGAGATTTGTAATTATATTTTAAAATAATGTCCGGTTAAGCCAGGACTTAAAGAACATCGTCTTGTTAAATTGTATATCTCAATTGAAGCTTTTATTTAGATAAGTTATTAAACTGGCATGAACCCAAGAAAATTTTAAGACTGTTTAAATACTATAAAATTTAGACATAAGAAAAATAGTTTCTTTTGTCATAATTATATAGTACTTACCTATAACTTTTTCCTTTTGAAATAAGAATATAGTTTTGATATTAATTGGATTAAATATTATTATTGTTTTATAAAGCCTTTTTAAAAATGAATTTACATACTGGGCCTTTTAGCCCCTTGGCCGTCCCTTTTTACCCCTACCATAGGGCAAAAAGGAACAGACGACAAGATCTAGAAAAATTGAAAAAATACATATTATTTCTATAACGATAATTTAATCAATATATTGGTCAAAGATGGTAAGATAACTGTTTGTTTGATTACCGTTGTATATTTTGATTTAGTAGATTTCGTTTTCATGGTATAATCCTTAAAGGTCAAATTGGACCTTTAAGCCCCGCCCAACCCTACTACAGACTAAAAAGTGTACACACTAGCAATCAACGGGCACGTGCCTCAATAAGAAGGGGTTCGAGCTACAGTTCACCACGCTGGTCAATTGCGGGTCATATGTCTTTCGAAAACTTGCTAGGTTTCCTCACGATGTTTTCCTTCACCGTAAGCCAAATGGTAATTATATAAGAAATGTTCGGACATGAAAATGTCATAGGCGCTAGACCTGGATTTGAATCCGCTCCCCTTGGCTTTCGAAGCGAGCGCGTTACCACTGTGCTAACAGTGGTTAAAGCCAACTGCCTAAAATCCAATTAAAATCGCAGAAAGTATTAAAAATACTACTTCCTGATCTTACTCTTTAATCGTGATAAGACTTAAGATTGTAAGCATCTGCCTCTTTTCATCCGATAGCCGGTAGATAATTTATGGGTTACATTCGCGGTACCCAAAGATAATATAAAGTCGAATGTATTTGAATATGATCTCCAATGGGAGCTTATTCACATAATTTCTATTGCCATAATACCTGTGCTTTAATAATCATAAAAGCTGTAAAATATGACTTTACATTTTAAATGAGCAATATCGCCAACGCTTTATCCTAAGAAACCTACGAGCATCTATTGATAGGCAACAAAGATTCTTGAGTTAAAGATGTCACTTCTAGAATAAAATTCAAATTAATTTATCGAGAATGTCGTGAATGCACATAATATGTATCACAAGACTTATAAATTGACACGTAATCAATGAAATTGGCACTATTTTAAACAAGTTAGTATAAATTTAAATAAAATAATGAAAATGAAAAAGAAAGACCGTATAATACTACTATCTTTTTGTATTAATAATTTAGATCTAGAAACAGCATATGAACTTATGCATGAGCTTTTATTGTAATTTTTGTTAATACATTGATTATATTTAATATGTGAGGGACTCACTAAAACCTAGCATATCCACCCCCGTCTTAATGAGGCGGCCGAAAGATATGTCACCATAGGGTTGTTCCAGAAGTACCAGAAGTATTATTATTGTTGCGTTAGTTGGGTATGGTGCCGAGGTTGGTCCTAGCTGCGTCGACCAGTGTTGATCCATTGTAGCTCCCTCTAGAGTAAATTTATAATTCCGCCTAGTTAACTCCAGGAATTTCCAGATTTTCTGAGCGGAGAGCTTCTGTATCTCCTCAGTGGCATGCATGAGTGATCTGCAAAAGCAGAGGACCATCACCACCACCATACGTTACCAGGAGTAAGGATACATAAGTGCCCTAAGTCATTTTTATTCTATAATTAAGACTTTGTAAAACGAAAATTAGTACAATATATGTAAAAATGTTTTATTTTAGAGTTTATCAATTTTTTCGCGATTCCAGTAACTTTATATTCTTATAATTGTTGCGGTGCATCTTTGTTGCGGTTTGATATAAAAGAAAGACTTTCTTGCAAATCATCTATTGTGATTTCTAAGTGAAATTTATGAAAAGGGCGTATTTTCTTTCTCCTTTTTTAATGATGAAGGCTTAGATTTTTCTCCTAGGTGGTTTTGTAGTACCGAGTGTAAAATGTTTTTTTTATTTAATATGTAACTTTCCAAGATCTGAAAATTATAGCACTTATTTTTTGTTTTATAAATTATGCGAGTAGTGTTTTAGGCATATACTTAGTTGAAATTTCCTTAAAATAATCAGGTTTGAAATGAAAAACTCTTCAACAGATACTTAATTCAAAATAACAAAAAAAAAAAAAATTGAGAAAGAAATCTTAAACATTTAATGACACGAAATGTTTTTACAAAATCAATAAACTTATGATACATAAAATGTATGCTAACTTATATACGGACGAACATGAAGCACCAAGACAAATAAACATTGCTCAAATTAAAATAAAACACATAATTAATAATGCTCTACATAATTAATTCTTTAACTAGAGCTTACCACTAGAAAATGAATAGCATTACGTACAGTACACTCATTATACCAGTTTCTTCTTATAACAAGTATTTGTTATGAATTGAATGAAATTTAGTAGATACACTTACACTATGGCCTGAAGTAATACAAAGACGCATAGCGAATGCGAGAGAAGCAATAGAAATACACTAGTGAATTTATTATTTAAAATATACAAGATTTATTATCCATATATTGGTTATTAAATGATTATAGTTCCAAAATCCATAATTAAAAATGGTACCTAAATATAATGTAGGTATATCCATTTATAGAAGAGGTATATATAGGTAATGTAAATATATTTACCACTAAAATAAAAGCAAAATTTAAATTAATATTGTAATTCATGTTAACTATACCGATTTCCTTACTACAATGATGCACGTAATAGCGTAGTAATTTCAATCGTAACACATTTTTTCATATTGAAAATTGTTTCATTCGATAATAACGTAAGTGCGAGTCATTATATAACTTTGTTAATTATTGCGTAATTAACATTACGATCTTAATTTGTTAGACTAGGCTTAGAAGGAAGTTTTCAATTATTTTTACTAGGACCGATTTATGCTTTCGTAAGGCGATTCCTACTCGAATTACGAATACGATAATGGTTTAAATCGGTTTTTGCGTTTTGTGGGTAGTTGAGATGTAGGAATTTGATATGTTTTTAAAATATAGTAGAGACTAGCGACTCAACCTGGCTCCGCTTGAGTTTGTCGTAAATATTAACTGTTGTAACATATTTAGGGAATCTAAACAGATTAGTTGGAAATGAAATATTTTGCTGTAGTAAAAGAGGACATATGGACCATTTAGAGTACCAAATTTTATTAAAATTTGTCAAGTGGTTTTCTCTTGATGTGGTCACAGACAGACAGACAAGCGACAAACACACAGACAAAAATACTTAAAACTAAGCAACTGCAGAGATGATAACGACTATTACAGTAAGATTTCCCAAAAATATTTAAATTTACAGATTTGACTCGGTTAGAATTTTGTTATATGTAGGGATAATAGAGAATTTATAAAAGAAGAAGAATAAATATATCAAATTAATGCACAAAAATTAATTAACTATCTTCATTAAACTTTATTTAATTACATAGATGTTTTGGGTTATTGTAATCAAGTACATCCAAAATTATAGTTATAAAATTTATAGCTTATAATGTCACACGATTCCATCATGCCTGAATCCAAAGTTACCGTTAAATGTTCTGAAACTCTAAAACGGTATTTATAAATGAGTTGAGCAGGCTTCAGAATGACATTTTTTTGACAACATATAGAAGGTCCGGTAGTGCAAGTGAACACGGAATTAAATAAAAAAAGAACCTGATAAATTGAAGTGAACCTACTTACAGTGTTCTTACTGAGACTAAAGCCAGACTTACCATGATAAAAATAATATTATTTTGTTGCTCTGGGACTGAAGAATCCACTAAAACGATGAAGTTCGACAAAAATGCCGGCTCTAGACGTGATTTTCCTGCTTACACTGATTTTGCCATAAACATCTTCTATTTAGTTGACTTTCTTCAAAGAAAAAGGGTTTGATTTACATATTATAATGTGTTTGAGGTTAATTTAAAATATTCAAGCAAGAAAAAATATGAATGATGATGAAACTAAAAAAATCCGTTCATTTATCAGAATTTTATTTTACTATTGCGGAATGTTAATTGTAAAAAATTAACTCGCCAATTAATATATAGTAGTAGTGGTAGCGCGCTTGCTTGGAGAACCGCGGGTGATGCGGGTTCAAATCCGGATCTCGCATCTCTGATATTTTCATGTGCGAATCATTTCTCTTTCTTTCCACTTATGTGACGGTGAAGGAAAACATCATGTGGAAACCTGCATGTCTGAGAAAAACCTCATGTCATCGTCATCAGCCCTTTTTAACGTCCCACTGCAGGGCACGGGCCTCCCTCAGTACGAGGGGGATCAGGCCATAGTCCACCGCGCTGGCCTAGTGCGTGTTGGCGGACTTTACATGTCTTACGAAAACTTGCTAGGTTTTCTCAGACATGCAGGTTTCCTCACGATGTTTTCCTTCACCGTAAGACAAGTGGTAATCAGGATAGAAATGATTCGCATATGAAAATATCAGAGGTGCGAGGCCTGGATTTGAACTCGCATCACTCGGTTATACAAGCGACGCGTCACCGCTGGGCTACCAATGTTTTGAGAAAAACCTAAAAACGTAATTTTGTAGTTACAATAAAATAACGTTTTTTGCCTATTTTATACTAACAACTATAATTTATACTTATATATAAGCTTAACAGTCATAATTTTTAGATTTCTTTCATTAATTAGCAAGGATCAAAGGTATAACCAGCCATGGGGTAGATGTGCGTTCACTTTTAATCGTGTGGGGTGGAGGGGGGTGCGGGTTATTATGGCATGCTTATCCATTAGTGTTCGGCAATCCAGCCAAGCACGAAGCCATTAAACAAATAAACACACTATAGTCCACTTCAATGGGTTGTGTACCATGCGGGTTGTTCCTTCTTTTATAGCAGAATGGATTTCCTTGGCTGTGTGGTCTGATCGCTTGATTCTTTTATACATTTTCTGTACGTACATTTGTAATTAATAGACATAGTAATTTGTAATTATAATAGCTATTTTCAAAATAATATTCTAGCGTAACAGGGCAAAACATTATTATAAAATTAATTATAAATAAAATAAATAACGGTTACTACTAAAATGTAGAGTTCTTAAAATATACGACATAATATTCAAAAAAGTTCATTAATTAATCAATAATCTACCTATATCCAAATATTACATAATTTTTAGAAACTGATATATTCTTATGACAAAAGGTAAACGAAACAACTAACAAGCGCAAACCGGACCATCCGTTGGGTGCGCGAGCGCAACCGCCCAGGCAAGTTTCTTAGCACAGAGTCAGTTATGCTCGAGACCTCGCCGGGTACGCACGTGTTGTTGCATAATAAGTGCCGATGTTTAGTGATCAAACAATTGGTTAATAGTTTATTGAGCTGAGTGCTTATAATGGATGGATAAAATAAATATTCATCGGTAAGTCTATTCGAATAAAAAAATAATTTTTCTATGTAGAGTTTGGTTTGTTTCATTTTGTAGGGTCTCTACATATTTCACGGTGGATTGTTAATAGAATAATAATTGCGAAATGTTTCTTTTAATATACCGTCTGATAGATGTATGTTTTTATTAAAGTACGAATCTCTCCGACCTTGTAAGTTGGTGGAATGTTAGGCGGTCAAAGAAAATGTGAACGTCGATTTAGGCGCTGTACAGATCCGGTACTATGCTGTATATAAATGTATTGTAAGGGCACAAATACTTAGAAATATTCTTAGTAATGAAATGTGCATACCCTTAGATCTATTTTGTTTCTAATTCAAATGATACATTGGAAAATACAAGACATGTTGGTGGTCGCATATTATAGATTATAGATAATATATTTATTTATTTATATTTCAGTTAAATGCGTAGATGCAAAAGATAAAAAGCAAGCAAGCAAAACATTTTATTAACTAGTTTTAATTTTTTTATACGGAGAGTACCTCATTCCAAATTTTCGCAATATTTAACGTAAAATATTAACCATTTAAAAAATATTTTTATTTATAAGTAAATCTACTTGGTCTAGATTAACGAAATTTTTTAACAACTTACTTAACTTTTTATGCCTTCTAATATGAATGTGTAAATTATTTCACGCTTACTTTGCAATAGAAAAAAAGTAGAACATGACACATTCACCTTTTTAAATAAAAAAATATATAATAATATATTCGCATACTTAAGACAGGATATACTTGATCCCGTATAATCTTTATGTAACCCATTAGTATGCTAAGCATGCATGCTCCCATTTACCCATAACCTATGAAGGAGAGACGTTGATTTCTTTTTCATTTAATTTATATGTATGAATAATATTAGCTCTACCGAGACATAAATTTAAAAAATGTAATACGCATTTTAATTACATATTTTCCTAAGAGTAACTATTTGGTTAGCACTGTGCATATTCAAAATTGAGGCTTTTATGCTTTCTGCGTTCACCGGAAAGTAAAAACTTTCAATTAACAACACAACTAAAGTGAATGACATAGTTAGTAGTATCTATATAATTAAACTTAATAATGTGCTAGATAAATAACAAAACATGTAGAGTCGGCCTTAACTAAAATATATTAAATGCGGTAGAGTCGGTCCTAACTCTATTTCAAATATATTAAATGCGTACGGACATACATATTATATATATAATGCAAATTCATTAATCACATGCAAAATATTACCAGAACTAGAGTATAAAATCAAAATTGTTTACCTAATAGTGGATACATAATAGCTCTACCTTTGAAGAAGTTATTTTATTGTAACGCCTGACCATTCTAACTGATGGAATTTACAGAACAATATTTAAAAACATTTGTTTGATTGTATTTTTTCAGTGGCTTATCCAAGCCAGACCGTTACCACTGAGCTGCCACTGTTTAAACTAAGTGAAGCAGGTTCAAATCTCGGGTCTAATACTTTCGGTTTTTTATACATTAATCATTTTCATCACATGCTTATGTTATAGTTTAGTTTGTAGTAATTGATAGAACCTAGCAAATTTCAGAAAGATATTTCGTAAATCCACACCCAACCCGTCTGGAGGATTATGGCCTGTCCTTCCTTGCATTTATAGGAGGCTCTACTAAATAGTTATATATTACCAATCACTACATAGTAAAAAACAAAGTAGCTTTCTCTGTCCGTTTGTATGCTTAAATCTTTAAAACTACGCAACGGATTTTTATGCGGTTTTTTTAATAGATAGAGTGATTCAAGAGGAAGGTTTATAAATAAGTAAGAGGCTTTAAGCATTTCATATACATTATATTACTCTTTCACATCAAGTAATTTAAACGAATATCTTAAGAGGAATCTTAAAAAATTACGGACGCGACCGCCGACTTGCGAATCGCCTACCGCACCGCCTAGGGATGAGCCCAAGCGAAGCGAGGGCTAGTCGCTAGTAGGATTATATTTTATATATGTTTATTTCAATGTATAGACAAGTTTGCGTATGTATGTATTTATGTTAATGAAATTTATAATTTATGTAGGTATAATCCTTAAAGTTTATTATTATAATCTTGTTGTACGTTATATACTTACGTTACAGGTTTGTATGGAATACTAGCGACATAACTCGCTTCGCTTGGATTCGTGCCTACATGCATTTTAATATATATGTACAATGTGTATGTACATACATAGGTATAGAAAATAAACTAAGTATTCAAAAAAAATATCCTTTATCAAAATAATCGAGTACACCATTTAAACTTCAAACCCCCTTTTCGAAGGACCACTAAATAAAACCAGTTATTAGATGCGTATACTTGTGAAAATGAAAGATATCTCTTCGGAAGAAAATATCCTAAATGTTGACTTCAATATTAGGTTATCACTACACAAAGTTTAATTAAAATGAGTTCAGTAGTTTTTGTGTGAAACGCGCACATCGATTTCGTACGTTACTGTTTTATTATATGTATGGATTCTATAGTACCACTATAGAGTGCTATTACAACATAATTTTTTTCTAAAATTGATAGGTTGTAGCAGTACAATAAATAAAATGAATAAATATTTACACATGAGTCGTGGGTAATAACTCGTTCTAATAAATGAAACAATATTACAAAATTCTAAATAATAGTTTTAACAATCAAAGCGGATTAGAAGCAAAGAGCTAATCAATTGAAATTCACAGAACAAAATGCGAGCTATGCATTTCATAATGCAATTATTTTGAACTGGTTTGTTCTACGAAATTTGGTTGGCCAGGTATTGCGTGTTCGATTCTCGGTTATACAATTATATCTGCTTAATATTTATGAATACGTGTTGTATAATAATTGTATAGAATTATTATAGTACTAACACATTTTAAGGGGTTTTTATGGCATATATTTATAAGTTTTTGAGCTTTGAGTCTTATTTTGAGTATTATTATTTTTTGAAGTTTAGATATTTGCTACTTTTAAACTGAATTCATTTGGATTCTGCTAAAAAAGGTTATTTTGTGAAATTACTTTTGACCTTGTCTAGCGTTAATGTGAAGAAACATTATTAAGTATATAATTACTTTTAAAAATATACTTAAATTATGCCAATTGTTAAATTAATTATGAGTGATTTACTCGACTTCATAAATAATCTGCTAACCAGCGTTTGTGAAGGTACCACCACTAGTAGTTTGTATACCGCAAGGGTGCAAGCAAATCTGCAACGCCTAATTTCCCTTCGAAGATAGAGTTCCTGTACATAAAAATTATCAAGTCAAATTGATATTGTTAGTAGTAATTTTAAGTTCAAAGGGAATTTAAGTTTCATTCTCTTTAGTTTTGCATTAAGCGTATTTCAAATTTATATTAAAAAAACGTCTAAAGTAGTATTTAACTCTATTTAATTAAAGCGTAACGGGTTTATCCTAAGTGCCATTGTAAGTGCTATATCTAGGCTCAAGGATATTTTTGTTAGTGCAAAGACATGTAATATGTATAAGCATTCTGTAAAAGCAAATAAGTAACTAACGTCCGGGCAAAACCAGGTCAGTTTGTTAGTTTTCCCTATTAAAAACGAGTTGTGCTGCGAGTGTAACACAATAATCCAAAAAGACTAAAAAGTATTTATTTCTTTATGAAATAAATTGAAAAATTGAAGTCTATCTGTGATTTGAAAATAATTTCCTAACGATACGAGTATAGTAAAATATAGGTAATATAAAATTGAACTGTCTGTTTTTAATTACAAATTACAACTTTTCACCTATTAGGTGCATTAAATGCATATGATATACGGTACTTACATCAAAAAAATATTTTTTTAATATTTTTGTCTGTCTGCCTGTCTTTCTGTTTGTTCCAGCTAATCTCTGAAATGGTTGGACTTATGTTGACGGAACTTTCACACGCAGATAGCTAATGTTATAAGGAGTAACTTACTCTACTTTTATTTTATTAAAAGAAGCGTAAATGAATGCTTTAGTAGATTTTTTGTGTTACTTAGAGAAGAATTTACGGCTTGTATTTTTTTATAAAATATAAGATGTAAGGTAAATGCGGAATCTAAATCCGAAAACTTTTTATAAATTGAACGCATATGTTACTCTAAGAACTAATGTAGAGTCTCTGATTACACAAGGCCGTTTTAAAGTATCTTTATTGGGGATCTTAACGAGTTAGTTAAAGTTAAAAATTTTAACATTAGTATTTTAACACTTCCATAAATAGTTTGCAAGAGATTTATTTTAGAGATAGCTCTATCTTTGCCATTATCAATCATTAATTTCCTTACCAATTATAAGATGCAAAGTAATTATAATCGATACATAAGATATTATACACATACTTTTTTCATATAATTTCAACTCATATTATGTATAATATATTATGGATGAAATTTAGCACAGAGATGTTTTTAGTTTGGAATATGTTACTTTGATCCCGGAAAAATATATGGTTTTTCTGATATATGTTTTATTTCTCCCTAAGCACGAACCAGAGCGAAGTGAGATTGAGTTTCTAGCATAACATAAACTAAATTATCAGTTAATAAGGCAGTGGTAGCCCAGTGGTAACGCGCTCGCTTGGATAACCAAGTGATGCGGGTTCGAATCCGGGTCTCGCACCTCTGAGATTTTCATGTGTGAATTTTTTCTATACTGATTAGCAATTGTCTTACGGTGAAAGAAAACATCGTGAGGAAACCTGCATGTCTGAGAGAACCTAGCAAGTTTGCAAAAGACATGTGAAGTCCGCCAACACGTACTAGACCAGTGCGATGGACTATGGCCTGCTCCCATTCGTGTTGAAGGGAAGCCCGTGCCCAGCAGTAGGACGTTAAAAAGGGCTGAATAGAATTTATTCAGAGTATTGTTTGTATCGTGATGCACAGACAGATACGATAATTAAATTAATTGTAATACGTAATACAAGTTTTACTTGCGTGATTGAAGGACGCCGCGCTGATGTGAAATTGATTTATTCATATAATTGCTTTTTAACTCTTTGTAAAATAAATGTTTAGGTAGAGTCGTTGATGAATCATTGTAAGAATATTTTTGTATTACGAAATAGATAACTAATGATTTCTTTTGTTGGATGAATAGTATTTGCAGATAATAGAAATGAAATCGAATTCCTTAATATAGACTACATTTAAATATAAAGTAATTTTCACCTGTATCACTTGAGTTTTACATTGATAAAATATAACTTTAATTAATTTATTGACTCTAGAATTCATGAGGAAATAAAATAATAATTCGCAAAGATTGTAATACAATATTGTGGCCGATAATCATACAACATACCTATGTATTTAGATAAATAACACCTTTCAAGGGTCTGTTTGTAATGTTAGAATAAATTTTTACGAAATTGTATACGATATTTATAATATAATACAATTTTATTATTTTGTCTGTCTGTTCTAGCTTATCTCGAAAATAGCTGCACTGATTTTGATGGGACTTACTGGTCACTGATGTATGAGGAGTCTCGTTAGCTATTTTTATTTAGGAAAAAAAAATTAGAAACGCACCTGAAACGATTGTAAGTCGCTAGTATTCACAGAAAAAGTGTACTGTGTAATAAACAAACAGTGGATGCTAATCAGATGCTATGATTCGTAGTTACGTATTGTACTCTCATATCAAAATAACAAATCTACATCGCAAATAACTGGGTCAGATACTTATATCTATTGTATAATAAGTTCTTACAAGTATACATATTATTTAAAACTTGCAGATGAATTTAGCACGTGTGAAGCCGCGGTTAAAATAAACAAAATTTCTAAAATAAATGTAGCCCTCCTTATATCATTAGCTATCTGCGAGTGAACGTCCCGTCGAAATCGGTCCAGCTATTTCAGAGATTAGCTGGAACAAACAGACAGACAGACAAAACTTTTAAGAACTGATTTTTTGATGTTTATACCGTATATACTTTCATATACGTTTAGGGGAAAACTATAAATTTTAAATTAAAGCAGTCACTTCAATCTTATTTATATGTATAAATAGTAACCATTTCCTTGCTTTTATTCGATGGGTTGTCAATTGTTACGAATTGTTTAGGCACTTATACTTTCGAATTTTAAATTATTGAGAGAAGAAATAATACGAAAAACATGGTTTTTTAATATTATTTAAATTAGTATTTCCATTTTTGGGTCACTATAAAACGCTGTTTTTCATTTGGCTAAAAAAATCTAGAGATAGCTCTACCTTTACCCACGTTGGTCTATAATATATAATATTATACACGAAGGTAATAATCCCATATCACAAGCCTATATCACAGTGCTATCATCTACGCAAGTACTAACATCTATCTTTTCCTCTATTGGTGTGAGAGGTATATAAAAACCAAACAGCTTTACGATTTTATAAATATAAATAATTTTAGTTTTAATAAACCAAAAAACACATCTTTGTCCGACTGTTAGGTAAAATATCGTGGAAACACCATAAAATAAGCCCAAACTCGAAGCCGCTACATCCAGTATCTGTCACCCGATCATAAATAAGTATCTAATTGATAAAATATTTATATTATTAGTAGTAAATTGAAATCGACATTCAAACTTTCATTAGATAGAGTTAGTAAGTTGACGCTTGGCTCAGTTTGTAGAGTCGCGGGTTCGAGTCCCGCTTGGGGCTCATTTGTGTAATGAGCACGCATGTGTGTGGTAGTCATGGGTGTTCATATTTAAAATATCGTATCGTCTATCTGGTATCCGTAGCACGAGATTCGTAGCTTATCATGGAACCAGACGTTAATGTTCCAAGCTAGTAAAAGTTTGCTAAAAAAAGTATACCAGTTTTCGTTGTTCACATGTTATACTGTTACGTTTCTAATTTCTAGCAATAATATGAAATGATGCAACTAATAAAATTATTTTGGCCTAGAACAGACCAGTTTCGGAGGATATACGTAAGGTCGACGCATTACCAGTACTTCCAGGATGGGCGCAACGTCCGAACGTATTATTTCATTGAAATCTCTACATTTGATCTATTATATGAGAAATGTAAATGAGAATGTAATGAAGATATATTTTGAATGAATTATGATGCATTCGTAGGAATAAGCCAATTAAAACTACAACAAACACAATTTTCAAATATTTGTTCAATTATTTCGTAGGAATTCTTTTCTTGTAATTGAAAAAAAGAGCGTCTTTGTAAACAAAATAAGTAGAGATTCATAAAACACACATTCATTTCTATATGTAATTAAATGTTTTTGCTAAATTTCTCAGTACATTTAAGATTTCTACGTATATTCTAAGTCTAATGCAAACTAGATTTTTTAGCTGGTTTTCTAACGAACTGACTAAATCGACTCTCTTTCAATACAATTCACGATTTAAAAGTGATTGTATAAATCTAATTAAATAGTATAATTTGATTGGACTTCCTTTCAAGAGCGTATGAAATAAGTTTAAAAAAAGCCAAAAAAACAACTGTTTCACTTACAAAATTTTCCACTCAGAGGCTAACCTCCTTAAGAATGGAGTTTTTTAAATAAAGGTTAATTTAATGGAAGCTTTAACGGAAGATTACTGTCATAGAATTTTAAGCTAAGCTTAGTCTTCACAAGACAATTTCATTATGTCATGGTATTATTCAAGACTTATTTGACTTTTGAGTGAAATTCCGAACGAATATAGCAAAAAAATAGGTACTTAGAAGGAAAAGTTACTGATATTTTTATTTAATATAGAAAATCAAATATTTTCAATGTTGGTACCTCTTCATCTTTCATTAAGCTCCTTCTTCTTGGAAGTCGGTGAATTAGTCAAAAAAAAGCAATGGGAGCTTTGAAGTAAGCAAGTTAACATCAAATAGACTATTATAGTAGACTATACTTTATACACTTTGAGTAGTAAAGTATATAATTTCGATATTGCTTTTAAAAATAACGGACACTCGACACTTTAATCATGCAGAACTTGTAAGACGTTTAGTTTTCTTAATATTGGTAAACACTATTACTTCGTTCACATAATAACATATTACGAGGATATCTCCAGTTAATTTGCTCTTATATTTTACATAATTTAAAGGCTATTTTCTGTAGATACAAAAGAGTGGATGTTTGCGTCTTTATTTATTGGAAGTCCGGTTTTTATAGCTCAGTGGGTGAGTGACCGCATGTGACAAGTGTATGTTGCTGTAATTATGAGAAGTCAGTAATTTAGTTAAACGGCCACACGATTGAGTAAAACATGTATTAAGTAGCATGTTGTAGTTTAAAGAATACATTAACATTATTGGCAAGGTCGAGTTTCGGATATAACAAGATCAATTACAGATTATATAATGTCTTTATTTCATAATTTGGTTCGAGTTTTGCACTTTTGCATGTTTTATGTTATTATTTATTATTTATTTATTGCTACTTAATGAAAGGTATTTAAAAGAGAAGAAACGAAAAAAATACGGCAAAGATTTACGGCTTTATAGAATTACCTCTATAATAAAAATGTATTCTTTTGTTAAGAATAATAATACATTAAAAAGAGTTACTAAAAATAACTAAAAATTTACATCCAAACACATTGAGTTTAACTTTACTTTCATTTATCTAAGTGTTTTATTTATTTATAAGGATTAATAATCTATACGTACAATATCAAAAAAATGCCATCAGATATGTATTAGTTTAACCGATACATTCATTCAACACCCTGAATCATATAAAGTACACACTTTTATGCACGGATTTTGTAACATCCTAACGGACAGTCTGGTTACATACAATGATTTTTAAATATTACGATAAAATTTGTAAAAATCGTACTAAACGTAATTTCGTTTTACTTTAAAGAAATATATATTAAAATATTTTCTTTAAATACAAGAAACGCCTCGGGAATTTCTAGTTCAATTCAGCGCATATAACAATGAGTAAGTATTAAAAGCCTTATTCGATACTCTCGCAACCCGATACTCGATAGCAGTTTATCGCATCGATCGCCCGTATGAGTTTTATTACTTAACTGTTTTCACGCTTTACACACAATGTCGGTAATGTATACTTCAATTTTCATGTTTAATAGTGAATTAACTTCTGTATTACATACTGTTTTCCATTCATATTATGATTTAGTGGAGCCTTTGATTTGTTTCTTCAGTAGCTTTATTTTTTTTATATATAACAACTGACTGGCAACTCATCGCAAAAAATAGGGCAGTGAGGAAGAAGAGATAGAGGCCTTTGCCCAGCAGAGGGACAATAACGTCTGAAAAAAAAGTTTAATAAAATCTAGATTATTATTATATAAGTTAGACTTATTTAAGTTGCTACATAATTTAATTATGCTTTTATCTTACTCAATTTTTTTTTTTGAGGAGGCTCACCTGATGGTAAGTGATCACCTCCGCCCATGGACATCTGCAACACTACAGGGCTTGCAGATGCGTTGCCGGCCTTTCAGGAAAGGGAGGGAGGAGGGAGAAGGACGGGAGTAGGGATGGGGAGTGGGCCTCACTTACCGGACGAAACGCGACAGCATAGCTGCCACTTCACGCCGGTCTTCTGTGAGAGAGTGGTAAAATAGACTTTATTCAGTGGAAATAAAGCTTTATAACACAGATGTACATACTTACAAACATACGAAACAAATATTTGAAAATTGCCATCTAAAAGTCAGAGGAAAGTTTACTTTAATAGGGACCGAAAAGCCTTTATACTTATAGTAAAAAATCACGTGCTACGTTCTCATTTGAATAATAATATTATGTGTTTTTATATAAAATACATTTACACTCTTAAACAAGTTTGACATAACTAGTGGTTGTATTTTTAATGGCGGAGAACTATATCATGTTATAGTATAAAAATATTCTTTTTCAAAATTCATATATCAAGTAGTTCCAGAATGTTATCTAGAAAGAGAAGTTTAAGCAGATCTCTCTATATATATATATTTCTTTTTTTTTTTATGGGACAAAGGGGGCAAACGGGCAGGAGGCTCACCTGATGGTAAGTGATCACCGCCGCCCATGGACATCTGCAACACCACAGGGCTTGCAAATGCGTTGCCGGCCTTTCAAGAAAGAATACGCTCTCTTCTTGAAGGTTGCCAGGTCGTAACGGTTCGGAAAGACCGCCGGCGACAGCTGGTTCCACAGAGTGGTTGTGCGAGGCAGAAAATGCCTAAGGAATCGCACTGTTGTGGAACGCTGGACATCGAGGTGGTGTGGGTGGAATTTACGGTTTTGGCGCGATGTCCGATGATGGAATTCTGCGGCCGGGATCAGTTCGAACAATTCCTCAGAACACTCCCCGTGATAAATGCGGTAGAAGATGCAGAGTGATCCAACATCTCTACGCAGAGCTAAAGTATCAAGCCGATCGGAAAGAGCCTGATCGTCTATAAGTCGAACAGCCCTACGTTGAATGCGGTCAAATGGAAGTAGCTGGTACTGGGGAGCTCCTGCCCAGAGATGAGAACAGTACTCCATGTGCGGCCGAATTTGCGCCTTATAGAGGTTAAGGCGCTGACCAGACGTGAAGTACTGTCTCGCCTTACTGAGCACACCAAGCTTCTTTGAGGCCAATTTGGCCTTATCTTCCAATTGACCACGGAACTGGACTTTGCTCGAAATGTCGACGCCAAGTATTCCGATACTGGCTGTGGCAGACAGGGGAGTGTCCTCAAATTGAGGAGTTACGACAAACGGCATTGTTTTAGCGGTTAACGCGCAAACTTGTGTCTTTTTGGGGTTAAATTGGACTAAGTTTCGTCGACCCCAATCCGAGACTTTGGTTAACAAAGATTCGACTTCAGACACAAGTTTGTTCCGGCACTCGTCGACGTATTCCCGAGAAATATTAGCGCGGCCAGTGTACAGGGCATCCACAGTGCTATCGTCTGCATAGCAATGAATGTTGTTGATTTGCAACATGTCATTGATATGCAGAAGGAACAAAGTAGGAGACAGTACGCAGCCTTGTGGTACACCAGCATTGACAAATTTAGGATCAGAGCAAGCACCGTCGACAACGACCTTGATGCTCCGATCTGCCAAAAAGCTGGTGATCCAGTTGCACAATTTTCGGGAAGCCCATAGGAAGTCAGCTTCGAAAGAAGCGCTTTGTGCCATACCCGATCAAAGGCCTTCGCTATGTCCAGACTGGCCGCAAGCGCCTCCCCCTTGGTCTCAACTGCTTCTGCCCATCTATGTGTCAGGTAAACTAGAAGATCACCGGCTGAGCGACCTCGACGAAAGCCGTACTGGCGGTCACTAATCAGCCGGTGCTCCTCTAGGTACCGCAGGAGCTGGCAGTTGATAATGGTCTCCATTATCTTGGAGAGCAAGGAGGTAATGGCTATTGGCCTATAATTGGACGGATCCGAGCGGTTGCCCTTTTTTGGGATCGGGTGCACTAAAGCGGCCTTCCAGGATTTCGGGACTACGCCTAATGAATAGGAGTGCCGGAAAAGACGCGTTAAGACCGGTGCCAACTCCGGAGCACATGTCTTCAACACGATCGGAGGGATGCCATCGGGCCCACTCGACTTATGAATGTCCAAGGAGAGAAGCGCTTTTCGTACTGCGCTTTGCCGGAACTGAACTTCCGGCATCGTAGTATCGCACCGCATATAAAAGTCGATGTATGTATGTATGTTCCCTATAGATCTTCAGATTTAAAGGAAAATAGAGTAGGTATAAACACACCAAGAAACATTCATATATTATATAGATAAAATTTGATAGGCATTTCTCAATACCGGTATTTCTGGTAATTTACTTTGAGATTATGTCATGAGCTTACTAATAGCTTAATTCCTCTAAATTATTATAAAAAGAGGCTTTTGATTGATTGACATTTTTGCGTGGTATAATTCCACTGTATGTCCACTTAATATTTTTGCATTTTGAATGTCCTGCTGCTAAGTTAGGGCCTCCCTTCAATATTTGAAGGATCAAGCCTTAGTCCACCACAAGAGCGGGGTGGCGGAAATTACGTCTTTCGAAAACTTGCTAGGTTCTCTCATACATGCGGTAATCATGAGAAGCGGTTTAAAATATATTATAGTCACATATTTTATTTTATTTTAAACCAGTTTTATATTGTAAATAAATATAACATTTAACAAGTTCAATGGCCGTTTAAAAGTGAATGAATCTTTCATAGCTTTAGATAAAAAGTAGATTTTTTATGTGCATAACATAACAAAATTGCCAAAATATCTCATATTGTACGACTTATGAATAAATTTCAATATATTTGCATAGTTATTACTAATGCAATAAAGTTAGCTATATAAAATAAATTTGGTTGTGGTCAAAGGTGTGCATAGAATACTAGCGACTCGCCCTTGGTTTGCGCGAGTTTGTCTCTACGTATATACGGTTAGTGTTTCTCAGTGATAAATATCTTCCCGTAGTAAAAAGTATATATTGAATAGGATATCGTCATACCTAACTACATCAAAATTTGTCTAGTGGTCTTAATAAAATTCTAAATCTATAGATTCGGATTCTGTACCGATAATAATGACCATTTAAATAAGATTAGATTACGGATTTTTAAAATTATATCTTGTAATCAGTCCTTTTTGTAACGTCCTACTGCTGGGTGGCTGGGTGGGCCTCCCTCAGTACGAGGGGGTTTAGACTGTAGTCCACCGCGCTGGCCTAGTAAGTGTTGGCGGACTTCACATGTCCTTCGAAAACTTGCAAAGTTCTTTTTGACATGCAGATTTCCTTACAATGTTTTCCTTCACCGTAAGACAAGTAAGAAAATATCAGAGGTGCGAGACCCGGATTTGAAACCGCATCACTCGGTTATACAAGCGAACGCGTTACCACTGGGCCACCACTGCCTAAATTACATCTGGATCATATAAAATAGAAGCTAAGATAGTTTGTAATAGGTATCAGTACCAGTTTTTAATGTGCTGAAATGACAATCATTCGAATATGGGTTAATAACAAGATTCTTATGTTGTCATTGTTCTCATGTTGATTCTTATGTTCAGAACCTTAACACTTTGAGCATTTAGTTATGTATGGTAAAAATACATGTGTAGAAAAGTAATTTACATATAAAATCTGTATTTTATACGTATATAATATATACGTATAAAATACAGATTTTATATGAATATATGCTAATTGTTAAACTTAACTGTTCTTATATTTTTTTGCGTAAATATCTTTTACGGCTTACCTACAACACGCTTCCAGTTTATATTCGGACCTCCATAAACTAGCCTTATTCTATTCTAAAACTTATTATATTGAGCATTTTGAATATTTTTTTTTTATTTCTTCTAGTGAAATAAATTTCTCAAGTAAAAGTTATAGCTTATTTGAACTGTCACATAACTAAGTGTTACTCTACAATTATGTAGTCGAAAATGGTCCTGAGGGCCTAGACAATGTAACAATCGATTAGCGAAAGCGCTAGTAGAAAAGTCCAAAATGTATGGGTTTGACATATGCCATGGCCCAGGGCCTATAGCCAACCGGCATTCGTTATGAAGCGATTCCATTTCTACAATCGTCATCGCTTAAACGCAGCGTATGCATCTTGAACTTTAAAACACTAATAATTGAAATGAATGTACATTGTCTAGCATCATCTATTCGTTGACAACAGATCACGTGACATATCTAAGTCATATGTCAAACCCATACATTTTGGACTTTACTACTATCGCTTTCGCTAATCGATTGTTACTTTGTCTAGGCCCTCTGGTGTTTATTATGAAAAAGTAACGAAAATAATATGTTCATAAAAATGTCCTTATGTATAATAATAAATATTTATATATAAGATGTTTTTTATATGCAAATACTATATTAGTATGATTTAATTTGAAATCTAAGTTCAAGTATAAAATATAAATAAATTTTAAGAATTGAAGGAATAACTTTGAGACCGTTATATTTTTGAACTTAATTTCTCAGTACTTTTCGTGATAAGCACGTGTACATACAGATAACCTATCATTTTTATAGTAATATTTAGCTCGCTAACTAGCGAGTGCTCCGGGCGGTGCGACATTCCTTTTCGAGCAGATGTTGGTAGTTTCGCACTTACATCATGTACATTGCACTGAGAGATCTTACACTGTATGATATCAAAGTAAAAAAAACATATTTTATGTTAAGATTTAATCGCTTTGAGAATATTTGATTACATTTGGTTTCTGTGCTTTGAAAATAGCTTGTCTTTAAAGCAATTAATTTAATTACTTTTGCCCGCGGCGAGCCTTCATATGGTGGGTACATCGTGCATCCGTAAAAAATCTATTAAGTCTTTAAACTTTAAAGAATAATTTTAATGTATTAATGTATTAATTAATAATACTTATTAGAGTAGGTAATAGTGATTGTTTTAACTTACAACTTTTTACTTCAACAATCCCGCAATGTTATTAAAAGACCTATCAATGACACCCCGCGCCAGACGACAAGGAGAGACAAAAACTATTTATTCTACAGGTTACCCAAAAAATAATTTTGAGATTTGTTTTACAACTTTATCGGCCTAACTTAATATATATCAATGACGAATTTCAGTTGTCTTAACCACGTGTTGGAGGTAAGCTACGGACAGACGAACTGACATGACGAAACCATAAGGGTTTGTTGATTACGGAACCCTAATAAGGTTTACAAATAGCATACAACGTTAAAGCAAACAAAAGCTAGCTTGCGTGTTTGCGTGATATATATCTGATGGCCGCACTCGTTTAATTGAATACATGTTATTTTTTCTGTTAAATGCTTAAGTAACATGAAGTAAAAGATATAGAGAGGCTTTAAATGATACTGTTTAATTTTTAACTAGTGATCCCTTAATGAGTTTTAATTATTTTGAACTGAACCCTAATAGTTTTATTTGAATGTCAAGTATTCGCTTAAATATAAAAAATATTAGTAGTTAGTACTTATGACACTTTAAATGATACCATCTTTTCGGATTTTGTCACGGATTAATTTTGATTTTTAATTTCTTATCGTCCAATAACTAAGTGTTATTTCCAATACTAATTAGTATGCTATGTTGAAAAGCAATTTCTACGCCTTGTTTTAGAAAAATGGTAATGAAGTAGAAAGGCTTAGCTCTTGTTGATGGTTACTATTCGTCGATATATTTTTTTGGTTTCAATATAGTTTTCTATACCGATAAATAAGATTGAAGTGTTTGTTTGTAATATCAAAATAACAGATTTTCTCTGAATGCATACAGAATTATATATTATATATGTATATGTATATATACGGTACTTATAAGAACATCTTTTTTATTTTTGCCTGTCAGTTGGTCTGTCCGTCTTCTGTTTATTTTTTCCAGTTAATCTAGAGAGTTAGATGACTGTACACTGGCAGGTAGATGATGTTATAAGGAGCAACTAAGGCTCCCTTTTATTTTAGTTTTCATAATATTAATACGTACCTATAGACGAGCCCCAGCGAAACGAGGGAAGTTTATAATCAAAAAATAACTAAGTTTTATTACTAATAATGTATTATGTATTCCTCCAGGACGCAGTCTGAGTAGTAAAATTCTATTATATCCGCTTAGCAGTGTGCAAGAGTAACACCATACTCACATACTCGCATTAAAAATGATGCTGTACAGATCAGTCTTGCTCAAAATATGTTACAATCTCTGTGCAACGTAACTACACTTCTATATAACTTCCCACGGCTGTCGCTGACCCGTTCAGGATGTGCAATTAAATAACTGTAGCAAACTATAACGGTTATATTTAACTTGTAACTTAATAACGAAATTAAACTTAAACTCGTTAGGTTTAATGACGGCCATGAAAATCCTTTAACGAGTTATATTGATATACTGTGGTTTCATATAAATAAAATGTTGGCAATGTTGTTTTTGGCAATTATAAGGACTTACAGGATGATAATAAACTTTAGTCCTTTTTAATGTTTCCATCGTCTAATTGAGGTAATTTTAAGGTATTTAGAAGGCTAATATATTCTATACTATTATGGATATAAAAAATGTATTTAATATAAGATGTAACACTATTGTTCATATTGACGTGTATGATGAACTTAAACCAAAGAATGATACATAATCAATTTTATATGCATGAAAAGGTTTATTTTCCTACAAAAAGGGGCATTTTTTAAATTACATTTGGCATATTAATAATACAATTTAAACTGCAAAATATATAATTTGGTAAGCTAGAGACTAAATATTTTGGGCTATTTACTATTTCAGGCACAAGCTAGTTCATAATTTTTTTACACATCACACTCGTTCGTCTAAGAATGCTTCTAATTAGTGTCACCTAAAATTACATATGTGTGTATGTATTCCAGAAGATAAATATTTACCTCCACTTGGAATCGAAGAGAACCTATAATTTAGTGACTCTATATCCACAAATAACTTCAGTAACAACCATACAAGGCTTAAATGACAGCTGTGATACGTTTAATCTTTTTTGCTTTTAGTATCATCTGCCAGAGAACAAAGATTGAAGGCGCATTGTTGCCTACACACTGCGCTTGCGCATCTATTGAATTTATGGCACGTGCGAAACATCTGTTTTGATCTTTGATTATGTTGTAATCCAATGACTGCATTTTTTTGCTAAACGATTATTTTCTATTTCATTATCACAAAATAAAAGTTCGTATTTTATTAAAAAATCATCATTATTTATTACTTAAACTGCGCCTGTCATCTTTTCGCCAATTCTTCAATGAATGCATTTACTGTATATACGTAAAACTGGATTATTTTTGTAAATACGTACATGCACAATATTAAATACTAAAAATACTTATATTTTTTTAAACCTTTGATCTTCTATTGCAAAGCATTGGGCTATAGACAAGATGTGATTCTACCACGGAATATCGTTGAAGGATAGAAATTGTTGTTGTGCAGTTGTCAGCTGTAACTTTAATCAAAAAGGGAAATAAATCCTTATACCTCGAGTCGTACATATCAATTTTCATTGGCAAAGCAATTATGTACGTATTCTGAATTTCGTATTAACTATAAAAATCAGCTGTTTTCAGAAAACTATGATTTTGAACTTTATTTTCATTAAATTAAGGCCTCTTTTACTGTGTGAACATTTATTTATCCATTTCTCATCTGCCGTAAACCTTCAAACACAACCAGGTGTTGAAATGAATCAAACGCTTCAATCATTTCAACAAATTGATACTCCTTTATATAGCTTTATGTTTTTTTAAAAGCTTTATATGTAATATTAATATATTGGGACATTATTACAACAGCGCCATCTAGTTCCGTGGTAAGCTACGTTACGTGCTTGTATTACGGATACCAGAAAGTTGATATACTATACATATACATTTTAAATACATACATATTATAAATATAAACAGCCATGACTGGAGTACACACATTCGTGCTCAACAAATGGATGCCAGCGGGACTCGAACCCGCGACCGCTGACGCAGAAAATGTCACTACCAACTGAGCCAAACGTGTCGTCAACGTATTAAAATATTTTAATTATAAAAAAGTGAAATTGTTAAACTTATGACACCTATGAGCATAGTATAGTCTATGTATAATCGAAGAATAATAAAATCGATTCATAATAAAAAAAAATGCTTTATTTCTAAAGTCACTTCACATTCAGCCGCATATATATGACACTTATATATTTTTTTTACTTATTTTTTTTTAGTAAAAAGTAAGTGTAAGAAATTAAGGAATATATGTGGTTCAATAAAGATAGAAAAATAAAGAAACGTTTCCTTCAGCACAACCTCCTTCTTTTTGAAATTGGTAAAATATTTTTTTCTCTTTTTATCACTTAGAGGTGCAATAATATTGATAGTATTTTAATAGTATTCTCAAATAACCTGTATTTAATTACATACTGCTGGTAAGAATTGTTAAAGGACTTAATGGGATTCGCCTACAATCTTCACATGAATGATACATTCCGTTCATTATTAGGTAATTGTTATCAAAATTTAATTAATAATGCATTATTAATTTTTGTCGCAGGATATGGTAGTATAATAATATATTAATTGAGCTTATGATATTTAGTATTTATTATCCATTTGACCTATATTTCAGACGTCCAAATACTAGTAACAACGAGTGCTGTTTCGATCTAAACGTCAAGGGCGACAAGTAATACTTATGGTTTAGAATAAGTAATTAACTATTCAAACAATTATGTATATAATGGAAGTTGCAACCCGGTGGTTACGTACGTTTGGGAAATCAAGTGATGCGGGTTCATATACCTGGTGAAGTCGTATTAATATCGTGTTTGAATCTCTTCCATCATGAATCGTAATATAACTGTTTTAATTTAATTCAACTTTTTTTAGTGCCCTACAGTCCACCACGCTGATGAAACGGCGGTTGGCGGACATTACAATATGTTGTCATCTTAAAACTATTTAGACTTTCTCAAACATGCAGTTTTCTCACTATTTTTTCCTTTACATAAAATCTGAGATGATAGAGAAATGATGATGATCATAGATGCGATACCCGGGATTTGAACCCACTTCACTTCATTTTCCAAGCGGCTTTAAGCCATATAAATATCTTTATTTAACTAAATGTACATTTTAGCATATATCTTATATGATTCACGCAGATAAAATCACTAGTAACTCGACGTTAATTGCATTTGATAACCACTCACACTTATTTACAGTTATTAAGCTGGACCAACTACAAAAAAGATAATTGTGTAATTTAAACTATTTTTATGCGCTGGCGCAATATAGTTGTTTTTTTAAAAAATAAGACACTGGTTTAACAGTACGTGTTTTATTTGAATACTTAAAGTATTGGATAATGTTATTTTCTTTAATGAAATAGGTTTTACTTCTATTATGAAATTCTATTATTTATTACACACATTAATAAGTCGGAAAGTAATTAAATATTTACGGTCAAAATTTCTTTTCCATAAACATATTTTATGGAAATCACAGAGTGACAGAGAAGAATGGTGAAAATGAATGTAGACGGATGGGGACTGAAAGATAAAGATAGCCGAAGATAAATTATTTTTAACAAAAAAACAAAAACCGACTTTCAAAGTAAATAAATCTAAACTAAAAAGTAGAAAATAATACTTTTAAGAACTTGGTTATTTTGGAGTCGGTGCCAGCCAGGTATTTTAATTGTTTACAAATAAATAGATTAATCGAATATACAATCTATTTAGGGTTATTTTGCTTAGGCTGCACGGGAAGCACTACCTTTCAAATAAAAAAAGAATTATCAAAATCGGTTCACACAGTTCAAAGTTATGAGATAACAAACATAAAAAAAACATATAGACGAATTGATAACCTCCTCCTTTTGGAAGTCGGTTGAAAAGATAGACAGAAGTAGGATGAATGATGATATGACGAGTAGAATGGAAAAAACAGATATTCTGCACCGACTCCAAGTAACTTGGTAAATGTACAGAAGACATTTATGTAAATCGATTTATCGAAAATAATTCACACGAATGTAAAGACAAGTAAAATGGTTTACTATAAAAATGGTTACCCTAGTTAATTAAAAAAAAATGTTTATAGAAAAGATCTATTTCATAAAATATTAACAAATTTCCAACGTGCCTCAAGGTCGCTTTATGGTGCAACTCAATCGTGCCTGACGTTTTAACGAAAAATATCACGCACTAATTAAGTATATTTCAATTGATGATTTACTGCACTTTAATTATTTAATTTGATATAGAACGCAAACCCGACCCACTTCGCTGGGAGTAAGTCAAAATAAATTAAATGGATTTTATAATTTTGTAATAAAATAAAAGTCGCCTAAGTTACTCTTTATAACATTAGCTATCTGCGTGTGAAAGTCCTGTCAAAATCGGCCCGGAGTTTCAGAGATTAGCCGGAAGAAACAGAGAGACAGACAGACAAAAATTGTTTTTTTTTAATTTAATTTGATATAGAACGCAAACCCGGCCCACTTCGCATGAAGTCAAAATAAATTAAATGGATTTTAAAATTTTGTAATAAACTAAAAGTCGCCTAAGTTACTCTTTATAACATTAGCTATCTGCGTGTGAAAGTCCCGTCAAAATCGACCAAGCCGTTTCAGATATTAGCCGGAAGAAACAGAGAGACAGACATACAAAAATTGTTTTGTTTTTTATCTAAGTATCGTATATACTTTAGTGCAAACTGCAAAGCAATTAATTTAAAAAAATACAAACAAACATTTCAATTTTATTATATATTTTTATTAGTGATTAATGTAGAGAGTGATGCTTAAATGGAGGCCTAGAAACAAACAAATCATGTAATAATTTTTCATTTGAATAAAGCGTAGGTATATCGATATTGAATTAGGAGGTGTTTAAAGATATTATTATGTATGTATATTATGTAAATATGCATCTACATATCTATATACATATTTATATACGTTAGTGACGTAAAGTGGCTAAAAATGACGCCCACATTTAAGTAATTCAATAGCAATATCTTACAAAAACATAAAAAGAAATAGACCTGAAAAGTTAGAAATATTTAGTTAAAAGCTTCCTTCATCGGATAAATTAAAGCCATCAAAGCAAATTATGGTTCGATTCTGAAGAAATATATTTCTGTCGGCAATAAAACTATTTAACACAATACTAAAACAAAACGTAATCAGACCTCTTTGCTCAACTGTAAAGGCCGTAGTGTCAAATCAAATAGATTTTTTGTGAATGAAATTCTATGTAAGAAGTTACTCAGCGTGTCGTCACGTACGTTAAAAGCTGACAATGCATTTGCGTGTGAAAAAAACGTGAGCGTAAAAAACACATTCTTATTACCTAACCTTAGAGATTAAGATCCACTGCGTGTGATGCAAGTAAAGTACAAAACTAAGGTTGTTTTGTCTCGCATTACAAATATAGACTTTTCTTAATTCATAGTTCTTAAGACAAGGCAATAAGGTTGAATTTGCGAATATTTAGGTAGTTTAAAGTTTCATAGTTCAACGAACCGAATGAATGGTTAAGCAAATAAATTGGTGCTAGCAATTGGATGCTGAAGTGAAAAAAAACGGTACCTTGGCACGGATAGGTTAGATAATGCATCTCAGACCATAGGGTACCTAAAACGGAATGGCGGCAAGATAGGGTTTCCGGGAATCGAGGATGCCTTATTTGCAAATTGAATTAATGATTTCGCTTTGGGAACCTTTCGAATTTATTTAAAATTCTTTTGTAATACTTCATTATTATTCGAGTTTAAAACTTTGTTTAAATTAAAAAATAAAATATAGATTATATATAACTTAATACATAGCCACTATTCCATTAATAAACAATCGATACTAAAATCGATTACGATACTTTAAGTCTTAAAATATACTTATCTATCAGAATATATCAATTGTGCTTATTAAAATCGATATTAAAATAATATTATGTCAAATTACCATTACATGCACTTTTCTTCCCAACTTTATACTTGTTGAGTATTAGTTAATAAATGCAATCAAGGTGAAAGATATTAACTAGTGTCTACTTCCTTAGTTTTTTACAGGAAATAGATAATCGAGTCATAACAGTATTTGTAATAAACAGCTACTTGTAAACCGTAATACGGATTTCGGATGATGATGCGAAATTAAGTAGACGCAGTACCTATATGGTCTAAATGGTTAAACAAAGTAACTGGTACTATTTATTTCTTCCTAAGATCATATTATGGATTTGATTTGTACGCTTTCTCAGCATCCCTAGCGATTTTTTTTACTGATTTCGTAATGAAAATTTGTAAATTTTCGTTGCTAAGAAAAGTGTCTTACACTTTTGACTATGAAATAAAAAAAAATCCTAAATATTACCAGAGGAGCTCATACTCGTAGAGACTTTTTGTATCAAATTGGCAGAAAATTATAAGTTAGTAGCCCAAATTAGATTTACAAGAAAAAATTACGTAGTTACAAGTGAACAATAAAAAAAGTATGTTATATAGTAAGTAAATGTAGTAATAATATGTTACAATAAAAATATCATAAGAGCAACTTAGACTCAGGTTTTACAGCGTTCCGTAGCATTAAACATAGGTTAAAAACGGTATATGGACTTCTTAACAGAAAAAATGAAAGTTTGGGATAACCAATAATGTAAAATAGTAATAGAGTTATGAAAATCAATTTACTATTTGGCATAGCATAACTGAACCACAAATTATATAAACGCATCGAACCTCCTTCTTGTTAATATCGGTCAAATAATGAGTTTAATATTGGTGTAAAGTTAGCACATACCACGTTTTTGTTTAAACTGCGGCCTAGATACCATTTCGCTAGTGTATCAAGGCCAAACCAGTAACATAGTAAGACGCACGAGCATTAATTCTCGCTTATAATTTGAAGTTTATCGCAAGTAAACGTTAAAACACGCTTTAACTTAAATCTAGAAACTTAGTTTACCTAACCCATAAATGTGGTTAGTTCAACGACAGTGACTATTGAAAATGTATAGCGGTTCTGATGACCGTGGTGTCGAGGCACGTAGATCGTGTATAACTAACTAGCACAGCTCCATTTCGTGTTGTGGGTTCGATGTGCGGTTTGAGCAAATAATTTTATAACGAATAATCTGTTTAAATATATTAATATGTTGCGATATTGACATACATCTAGTTCCATGGCTGGCATGGCATTACGAGGCTTGTGTTATGGATACCAGATACCAGAATAGTTATATAACATTAAATACATACGTAATATAAATATAAGCACCTATGATAGTAGTACGAACAATAGTGCTCGTCAAACAAATGAATACCCCAAGGGGCCTAGCCGTACTCGAACCCGCGACCGCTGGCACAGAAAGTAGAGCCACTATAAACTGAGCCAAACGTGTTGTCAAAAAGCTACGTATATATAATAGTTTTTATTCAACAGTCAAGTCTACATTAGAACCCGTTATAATATTTCATGAATAGTCTAAAAATTGCAATTGTAAGATCCATGCATGATATGTAACGACGTATTAGAAATCTAGAAGCTAGCTCGAACTAAATAATTGACATTGCGAAAAAATCTGCCAGAAGCCTTATTCTAAGCGAAGCCATTAATCGTCCTATACAATACTTACATCAACAATATTATTAAGTAACTGATACACGATAAACAATTACCTAACATCGCGTGGGCGCACTTTATGTGGCTGGCTGCAATTAAATTTGTTTATTTATTTATTAGAGCAGCCGAAAGTTGATGTAAATTTACTATGTATACTGTTTGATGAATAAATTTAGCGGCATTCTATTGACATTCGAAATTTCAAGCCTGACAAGTATGCGCGGTCGTAAATAGCGAGTAAATGGCTACATACTGCCTTCGTTCGGGGTAGGCGGTATTCTTGAAAATTAACGTGCATTCGAATCCTGGTATTACTTTACCAGTATTATTGTTTACTATATGGCGTTTATTGTTGTCGATGTTAGCAATTGTCATCGCAAAATCGAACTAATTTTCATTTCCCCATGTAAAGAAACTAATATAAATTAAAAATAGGCATATTATATTATGTATTCGAATATTTACCAGTATAATTTTGGCTCTGATCTGGTTTTATATATATATATATATATATATACATATTAATACGTACGTACTATGTTTGTTCATACTACTAATTATTTATAGTAGAAACAGATATAATATATACCTACATATAAAAAAATATTCTACAAATAATGTTTCACTTTCGTATCGCTTTACACTCTTTCCTTTCTCAGGACAATGTAAACGCAATGCATACATTAACCTAGTGCGATAATCGAAGCCGCTACAACATTCAGTATTTTCGAAGTTATCACTACATCGAAACGGTCTCAATAAAATTTTATTAGGTACTTGTATTACCATAAATTGTACAAAAACAATACGTGTTAGTTTACACGTTACCCAACAATACATGTCGATAGATGAAAGTGTTTATTTTTCTCTCACATCACCCAGTATTCTATTAAGTGAATATGGTTTGTTTATTTTTTTTCTTAGAAGCATGCATTATGTGATAAAGCTTACGCCAACGCGTAGCGATTTTAACGCTGTTTGACACTTCTTTGTTAAAAAGGATTGATAAATACAAGTAACTAAATGTAAATAGTATTTTTAAAACACATTTATTTTTTACCAAGTCCAGTGTGGCTGTTGATGGGTTTCCATAGTCTAACCTTAACTCTATGCTATCACATCTACAAAAAATATATAGCTTAGATAGTTTCCCGAATAGGTAAAATTATACTTATCTATTGCTAATAAAACAAGGTTAATATTATGATAATGAAAAATTCCAACTAAGTACATAGACATAACGCGTAGATTTTGTCATGCTCAGTATTACAATTTTCACAAGGGTTTTAACCATTTTAAATAAGCTTTTCCGTATGCGCACGCATATACGGAGAGTGTATGCGTGACCACATATTAATAAATTAATTATTTTGTAATATAATATTATTTCTTTTAAAGGACAATTCGACACGTCCAGTGAAAACCGATAATGATATACTAGCTCTGTAGTGAAGATCTCTGCAATGAAGTAAATAATAAAACTGGGTAATTTTATAGATATATGTATATAATTATATTAGTTTTAATTACTTATAATTACTTAGTTAAGTTTAGAAAATATAATAGTAAGTTAGTTTTATAACAATCGGAATAATTCAAAAGATTGAGCGCCACATTATAAGCGCACCCACAAAAATGTTAAATTTAGAGCTTGTGAAATGAACGTGAAGGCATATACAATAGCGAGTAATGAGTAGTAAATGGCGTATATATTTTAAAACTGTTATTTTCGAGGAATATAGACAGAACTTCTATTTTTCGCTTTGTCGATTTTAAAAATTATGTCACGATGGAAACAAGCCTATAATCAGAATATTCACATGTTTTTCGAAATCTTGCTAGCTTCTAAGACTTATTTTCTCCCGATATTTTCTTTCAACGTAAGGCGATTGATAATCCTGTCGAAAATTATTTGCACATAAAAATATTCCGAATCTTTCGACTTGAAGCTGCTTCACTTGGGTTTAAATTTACTTAATTTTACCTAATATCATAAATATCATAGAAAACCTACGTATAAACTAAAAAAATACAAAATTATGTGTTGTAATTGTGCTACTGTGATTACTTTCTTATTTCGATTACCTTCTTTAGATAAAGCTTACGAAGACTATTTTGCATTTTACTGCAATTATAACAATTATAAACAATACACTCTCATGGCCCATAAATTCTATTTCGCAGTACAAGAAATGAAGAACTTGTTACATAAGTTGATTAGATTTGTATATCGCAAAAACCCTAAAATTAGGTTAGAACGTGGGACTTTAGTTCAAAGATCATGCAATGCTTACAACACAGTGTGCATCAATTGAAATTACAGATGCTATCTGCAACTATTGATACTATCGCTGTGATAGTTATACTATAGGTATTAGGTTCCTATCGTAAAGTTCCGTTAGTTTACTATAGCTATTAACGTATTAGTACAATGTTACACGATCGTTTATTATCTATAATGTAAGTACAGGGCTATTTTAGCTATTTTATGGGATTTTGTTCGAGAATTTTATTAGAATTTTAATATATCGCTTGCAATATAAAGTTATTTTTAAGGCATGGGATATTAAACTTGTATTAACACAATGCGGGTATAAAATGTAACTTAGCTTTGGTCACACACTCCTATACAACAATTAGATTACATTTTTTGTTTCATGTTTAAATAATATTTTTATATATTAATTATTAATGGTGATGATTATATATTTTATACAGCACTGCACAATGGCTGTGATTTTCCTAACTATATTTAAATTTTAGATTCTATAGTTTCATATAATATGTATGGAGTTTAAATCAAATATTATAATGAGACAGTGGTTGTTCAGTGGTAACGCTTGGATAACTAAGTGATGCGGGTTCAAATCCGGTATTTTCTCTGATATTTTCATGTGCGAATATTTTCTAAGATTATTACCACTTGTCTTACGGTGAAATAATCATCGTGAGGAAACCTGCATGTTTGAGAGTACCTAGCAAGTTTTCGAAAGTCATGTGAAGTCCGCCAACCCGCACTAGGCCAGCATGGTGGACTATGGCCTGATCCTCCTCATATTGATCGGAGGCCCGTGCCCAGCAGTGGGACGTTAAAAAGGGAATATATACATAATGTATGTATTTATAATGACACTTTAACGTGATTAGACTGGAGTACGAGGTTTATAATTCACAAGACTGTTTTATATTTTTAATACGAAGAAATCGTTTAGTGTAAAATATCTATAAGCCTGTATTCGAACCCACGATCTCACGATTTCCTGACAACTAAGACTAGGCACTAAATGAAGCAGTGCATTTGACACACCACAGTGCCAGCATCCATGATATACGATAAAACTTGAAAGGCTATAAAGTGATGTTACGAGTTAATACTAACAAATAAGGAAGTTCAACCGCTGTTGCTAGTTTTCATTTAAATAATAAACGTGAATGTTTAAAATATGTGGAAATTAACTCTAATTAGAGATAGTCTGCCTTAAAATGGCGGTAATGGCCAATTACTTAGGGCCTTTGCCCTTTTATAATGCCTTTTTGAGACTGCTTTTGAGTAATAACTAACAGAATTTCTATAGATAAATCTGTTTTATCTCACAGTTATTTTATGTTTTAATTCCTTTTTAAGTGAATGATCGTTATAAAAGTATTCGTGGCCGACATATTGTATGTTTCGTTTTATAACTGTGGATTTGATATTTTTAAGTAAATATCAGAGTAGTTTTGTACTTAGTAACTAGGTTTAATAAGTAATCCTACCATAACTTTAAAACGCCTAAATCGATTTCGATGTATGTGGTGTTGTTAGAATCCTTGTGTTACTTCGGGTAATATAGGCTAGTGAAAAATAAAATAAATAAAATAGGGTAGTATGATTCATAAAGCAACACCAACTTATTTTTTTTTCATCAGTATATTTTCAGCTTTTGTCCTTCACAAAGTGCAAAATGTCAAACACCTTTATCGTAAACTTTTGGCATACTCACAGTGTTTAGAAACGTAAGCCACAGTAACGTCACTGTTACATTTGATGATTACCGATTTATAAGTTATTTGAATTCCTTTTGAATCACAGCAAATGTTGAGGAAAAATTCTTATAAAATTAGTTTTTATATGTCTAACGTTACTATATATCAATACATGATATAGTTGTGTAGTGCGTATGTCAGTACGTAGTTATATATCGTATACGAGTTTTATGGGTATAATGTACTCGTATACTAATAAATTCAAGGTTTTGTTTGTTTGAGTGTGCTGGTCTGTGGAACTAGTAACAGTTTATTGAGAAAAGATTCTATGTAAGATTATGGCTCTTAGAATTGAAGTAATCCATACTTTTTTAAATTAAAAAGTCTCTTTCTATTTTTAAATATATTAATAAATATGTTGGAACATTATTACAACAGCGCCATCTAGTTCCGTGGTAAGCTACGTTATGTGCTTGTGTTGCGGATACCAGATAGTTTATACACTACACATATAATTTTTTTTATACATACATATTATAAATTAACACCATGACTGGAGTACAAACATTCGTGCTCAACAAATAATTGCCCCCAGCGGGACTCCAACCCGCGACCGCTGGCGCAGAAAGTAGGGTCACTACCAACTGAGCCAAACGTCTTTATATATTATCTGTGCATTAAAAATTTTTCGCGAATTTATTTTGGCTTCCTACATTTTGTTTGGTTTCTAACGTTTCTCGGGAGTCACGGTCACGGTCACGGTCAGACTAATTTCTCTGGAAAAATGAAACCGAATAGTCTTATTTAAGATATCAAATAACCGCGTAAATCGTAAAAGTATTTTTGGTACACTAATTAAAAATATTTATTTTACTTTACGACACCGTAGCATATCGTTATTTTTTTTTTATGGGACAAAGGGGGCAAACGGGCAGGAGGCTCACCTGATGGTAAGTGATCACCTCCGCCCATGGACATCTGAAGCACTACAGGGCTTGCAGATGCGTTGCCGGCCTTTCAGGAAAGGGAGGGAGGGAGGAGGGAGAAGGACGGGAGTAGGGATGGGGAGTGGGCCTCCCGGACTCTCACTTACCGGACGAAACGCGACAGCATAGCTGCCACTTCACGCCGGTCTTCTGTATGAGAGTGGTACTATACGGGGCGTGCCGGCCCATTCGGCTACCCGAAGGTAACAAGCATGGCACTACCACTTGAGATACAGGTACAAAGATCTTTTATTAATTAAAATAAATTATGTAATCACTGAAAACTAGTAAGCAAAACGTATGCAATTACATTCTTAGAAAAATAACCAAATTAGGTATACGAGTTTTTCTATTTGTCAAACTTTTTACTTATTATTATTATCATTATAAACTTACCGCCGCACTCAGAGTCACTTAATGAACCATTAGGTCGTTCTTAGTATGGAGATTCTCGACTTAATGGTTCATTAAGAGACTCTGAGTGCGGCGGTTTGTACTTCTGAAATCTTTTATAAGCATACCACATACAAGATACAACTACACCTATTACAGACTATTTACACTGTAAATTATATAATACGTGTAAATACTTTAGGATATTAGCACTATCGTAAATAGTTATGAGGACTGTTTAATATATCTAATGTCGTGTACAAACATATATTATTTAAATATGTATATTAATATTATAAACATTTAAGTTTGTGTTGGCTGAATAAATCCACAAGGTTTAAATAAAATTGGAATCTCCCTACAATATGTATGTATAAATTAATTTATTTTGATTAAATAAACCTATCTTTTCGTTTTTTGTCGCGGATATTAACTTTTCTTTTGATTTTTGGTTCTTAATGTTTCCAATGCTCTACAGCGGCTCTCACGGTAACGGGAGAGACTATGCTTTTAAAGGTCTTGCTCTAAAGGTTTGTCTCTAAGTTTAACTGATGATGTTGCGCTAGTTAAGATAAATAACATTTTAAAATATAACCTCCTCCTTTTTTAAAGTCGGTAAAAAGTAGCCTAAGTGGCTCTTGCATCATTAGTTATGTGCTAGTGAAAGTCCCGTTAAAGTCGGTCCAGCCGTTTCAGAGATTACCTGGAACAAACAGAAAGACAAAAATTAAAAAAAATGTTTTTTGTTATTAGTAGGTACCGTATAAACTTTCATATGCATTTAGTGAAAAGCTGTTTAGAAATCAAAAACAGACACTTCAATTTTATTTATATATACAGTATATATGTAAAAATATATTCGAGTAAATAAATCTAAGGAAGTATTAATTAAGATTAAATTTTATATTAATTGAAGTTTCATTTTTTAAGTTAGTTTTTGTCGTTTATGAAGAAAGGCTTTTTTTATACATATTCGGGAAAATGCAAGGCTTGGGTGCTCTGGTTGTATTATACGATCTATGTAAAAATGAGAATCTGTAAATAGTACATATTTAAGTATTGTTGGTTATTTTTTGAGATCTAATCTATATATATATATATAAAAGAAAGTCGTGTTAGTTATACTATTTATAACTCAGCAACGGCTGTACCGATTTGGCTGAAAATTGGTGGGGAGAAAGCTTAGAGCCAGGAGACGGACATAGGCTTTGTAAGACGAAAAAGGGCTGTAAAGGGCTGAAATAGGGGATCAAAGTTTGTATGGAAATTACGTCATTTTTAAAGCTAGAAGCTTGATTTGACGTATCAGTTATAACCGTTGCCATGGTGCGTGCAATGGTAATTAAATCAGCAAATATATACCGGGCGGTGCGAAGTAAATATATAAAACACGTACCTAGGGACCCGAGCGACGCGAGAGTGAGCCCCTAGTATCACATAAATGCAACACAAAATCTTAAGCCAATATATGTTTATATGTATGAACATTTTTATCAATATATATAGCGATATCGTTTTTAAATTACCAAAAATAAATAGTACATAACCTACATAACCTACATACGTCAAATTCGATTTATTTCTATAATGAATTGCTTTTAGTTAATGCAAATGTCTTAAGCCATCAAAATCATGAATACCAATGACTGTCGTTATCGATTGTTTAAATCGACCTTCCCCTCGTCATGGGTGACATAAACAATAACCTTGGACTATCCTATAATGTAATATGAATAATAAGAAATTAAATGATTGATGAAATTGGTTTGATTTGTTTGTACATGTGACAAACATACTTATTATGAATATATCTTTAATGGGCTCTGTCTGAATGACATTCTTGGTATATATCTTTTTTTTTTTTTTTATGTCACAAAGGGGGCAAACGGGCAGGAGGCTCACCTGATGGAAAGTGATCACCTCCACCCATGGACATCTGCAAGACTGCAGGTCTTGCAGTTTTGCAGATGCGTTGCCGGCCTTTTAGGAAAGGGAGGGAGGGGGGAGGGAGGAGGAAGAAGGACGGGAGGAGGGATAGGGTGTGGGCCTCCCGGACTCTCACTTACCGGACGAAACGCGACAGCATAGCTGCCACTTCACGTCGGTCTTCTGTGAGAGAGTGGTACGATACGGGACGTGCCGGTCCATTCGGCTGCTACCCGAAGGTAACAAGCATGGCACTACCACTTAGTAGCATGGCACTACCACTTAGTAAAAATCTATTGTTAACGTCTCACTGCTGGGCAAGGGACTTCAATACGAGGGGAATCAGGCACATAGGCCACCGCGCTGGCCTAGTGCGGGTAGACGAACTTCACATGTCTTTCGAAAAACTATGTTCTCTTAGTACTCATGCAGGTTACAAGTAGTAATTAATATATTTGGTACTAGCTGTGCCCGCGACTTCGTTCGCGTTGATGTCGGAACTTAACAATGTATTTTTTAGTGCGAAGCGCTGTTGGAGGATACCGATACAAATCATTTTTTTTATTTATGCTAGTGTTTCTTTATAAACAACATTAGCAGGGAACCATCTGGAGCGTACACAAAAAGGTTATTGGGGTTGTTTACGCGGGAAAGAGCTACGTATAGTTGACCATGGGAAAAGCATCCAATACTTAGGTTCACCCCCGCAACGGATAATGTCTGGCCCTGAGTTTTATTAATCGTCATGGCATAACAGAGACTGGGAATTGCACTCGTTTGAAAGAGAAAGGAAAGTTGTTAGGAATTATAGGTATTCTTGGAATATAAATTATTTTTAACAAAAAAACAAAAACCGACTTCCAAACTTAATAAATCTAAACTAAAAAGTAGAAAATAATACTTTTAAGGACTTAGTTAATTTTGGAGTCGGTGCAGGCCAGGTATTTTGATTATGTTTACAAATTGATAGATTAATCAAATATGTATCTATTTAGGGTTATTTTGCTTTGGCTGGCACCGACTTCAAAATTAACAAAGTATTATTTTCTACTTTTTAGTTTAGATTTATTAAGTTTGGAAGTCGGTTTTTGTTTTTTTGTTAAAAATAATTTATTTGTAACTTTTTAGCGGAAAGTAGATACGTATTGTGTTAATGACTATAAAAATTTACCTTCTATTATGAGGTAAACCTAAAAGCCTGAAAGTATACAACTATCGGTCAATAATTGCGTATTATATTGAAAGAATTTTCTTTAAACTGCTAACCGTTGAGGAGTTGTACCTTCCATCATCAGTTACGGTACGTGACTGAAATATCCATATAGCCTATAAAAGATTCGGCCGAGCATAGTTAATTTGCTCCTAAGAATTGAAGAGTTCCGATACTTTGTCATGGATCCCATCATCAGAACCTTACCAAACTCTCATCAAACTACCCTTAAAGTATATCCTTTCCATTAAAAAAAGAATCATCGAAATCGGTTGGCGTGATATTGTCGCGCAAATACTTAATGCAAATTTGAGACTTTTATGGTTTTCTCATGGATGCCATTGTCAGAACTGGAAAATATTAAAATGGGACCACATGGGAAGCACTACCTTTCAAATAAAAAAAGAATCATCAAAATCGGTTCACCCAGTTCAAAGTTATGAGCTAACAAACATAAAAAAAAATAGATAACCTCCTCCTTTTAAACAACCGGTTAATATTTCAGCTTCGATTATGTTTTGCTGCAGATTTGTGACTTTGAGCCGAGTGCCGTTACAAAGTTTGGGAGGACATAAATTTATCATAAGGCAAGATAAACTAAACTTTAAAATAATACTGCGTATGATTTTAAATCTCTTATCTAGAAATTTAATATCAACACAAATTTAATCATAATATCAGCCTTAGTGGTAAAAGTTTTTAAAAACATATAATGCAATCAGCAATGTGTCCGTGCAATAAAATATCAAACTACGAAGTAAATAAAACTACTTGACTCAAATCTCAAGTTATTATTTAATATTTACTTCGCACTTCGAAATTAAGACCGAATCTAACTAACCAAAATTTTTTGAAAGATAAAACGAATTACGAAATAACGAATTAACGAACAAACGATTTACGATACTATCAATTTAATTCAATACCTTTACATAGACAAACCTCTTTAAAGACAGAACTTTAAAGACTCCTACAAAACTCATAAATGGCCGGCGGCACAGAACACAATTACTCCTAACTCCTAAGCGGAGGCCGGCGGACATAGACGTAGGCGAAGGTCATTCTTTCAAGGAAGGAAAATCTTAACACCGCGATTCAGAAAATGACTTCACACGCACAACGCCATCTATCGAACAATACTGCACGCAGTTGATCTCTAGTTATAGTCCAGTCTAAGTTCGAATACTCGTAGATGGCGCTGTTTTGATATTTTACTTCGGAAACACTATTATAATTTTATTAATTTACATTTTTTATAAGGTGTGAACTGATTACTATGAAACAAAAAACTTAATGTTACTTCAATTTATGCACATATTGTTGTGTACAATGATATTATAAGTAAAAAGGTGTAGATACGTTACCTAAACGACATTCTACCTTCAAAAACGGCACACTAACGCACACATGAATAACTAAAAATATTGCAATAACACTGAACACACTACATTACGATTAGTTGTCAAAATAGGATGGCATGATTCAAGTATCGCCAGTGAAAAAGAGACAAATATAATTCGCGACAGTGCGTCGTCAACGCGTGACTATGTTCAGGTGGGCCAATTAGCCTAGTTTTGGTGTGCCGCTTTTTGAGCGCGTATGACTTATCTAAACCTTTTTTCCTAGTATATCAATGGTTGTGTATAAAAGTTACGTGAAGTTGTAAGACCAAATACACATAACCCTAATTTTACTTCTGAAATTTCTCTACTTCTTCACTTTAAACTCAAATATCTTTTGATAGACTGAACCGATTACAATGAAACAAAAACTAAATGTTACTTCAAGTTACGTTCAATCGTTGTGTATAAAAGTTATCTACATTGCTTACGTACATTTTACGTGATGCCCGGATAAATAAACAGACAAACCGACAAACCGACAAACAGACAAAAATTCTAAAAATGCTGGAAATGGGTTCTATTGGTTGTCCTTTAACACCCTGGCTATTTTTTTTGTAATTTTTTTTGATGTACAAAAACGACTTTTCTACAGTTTTATTATATGTATAGATATAGATTATCTATTAAATAGAGCTTACTGCTTGTAAGTTTTATATCACTCAGGGCTGATATTACTAAAAATAGCATGAATGTCACGATAAATCAACCACTGTATCATAAACTATATTGCGAGGAAAACGTTAAGGCTTAAAAACGTAACTAATTTCCGTAAGACATGTAAAAGTCATCAGCCTGCATTTGGTCAGTTTAATGAACTATGACACCCCTTAGCTTTAAGAGATACTTAGCAGTGAGACGTAAAAATATAATAAATACATATATTGGGACATTCACACACATCACCATCTAGTTTCATTATAAGATACAATTAGGCTTATGTTATCGATAAAAGATATTTCATACACTACACATATATAACTTTAAATAAAAAAATAACCCATGACTGGAGTACAAACATTCGTGCTCATCACACAAATGAATGCACCCAACGGGACTCGAACCCGCGACCGCTGGCGTAGCAAGTAGGGTCAATAAAAACGAATAACTGAAAATAGCTTTTTAATTATATTATGTAACACTTAAATCCAAATCTATTCAATGAGTCTTAAATGTTGATGAATATTAATTAGGTACATTAAAATTAACAAAAATGAAAAATATTGCATATATTTTGTAATATTTCGTAAAAGAATTACTAAACATATTTTTAAACATTTTAGTCAAATCAGGAAACATCCAAGTAGGTGAGATCTAATTAGAAATATAAACGTGGGCGAAACAACAAACGAGATTGAAGATACATAGAAAATCAGTCAATATCATAATACCGTACAAAGCCATAAATAGTAATGCCAATACCGTAACAGACACCCTAATGAAGGGACGAATCATTCATCCATGCATTACTAATTACGTACATCCATTATATATCCTGTGCCCTCTATCTGAGGCTTACTGTACTTAGGGGACCTCAAAGTGCGGGCTGCTTCATATATTAAAGCATTTTTTTACAATATTTGTTTCTTAGTTAAAAGAAATTTTATGTATTTTATTATATTCATATGTGTATAATGCCGGTGTGAGTGTTCGTAATTTTTCTTCTCTCAAAAGGCTTGACCGCCTATGATAAAGAAGTTAAGTACTGAATGGGTAACTTGATTTCTAAATAGTTAGACTCGGTTCATAACAAGTATCAGTTTTTTTTTAAATTGCAACCAAGTAACAGAATCACAACCCAATATTTAAACCCAAACTTTAAAAATCAATATTATATGTATGATTAATATACGGTAAATACATTACTAATATTATTATTTATTTTGAGTGAGTCAGTGTGGATGACAACGGCTTTGAGTGTTTGGAATAGAGAAACTTGTAGTTGCATCCCGAATTATTAAATAATCTATTATAGGTTATTCTAATTAAATGTACGTGAACTATTATATCATGAGATATGGTAAATTCCTGCCCGTATATTGATAGCTCATTCGAACTTCTGCCTCGGACCATCAGTCAAGCTGTGTAATCTATCACTGAGCGGGATTTACGCGTCGAGTGAGGAAGCGTTTTCGTGTTCCCTCCCGAGCGAATAATGTTACCTGTTTGAATAATAGTGGCGCTAAGATATTTGTTTTCCTGAATGTTTTTTTACTAATTTAAACTCTGATTTAATCTACATAATGAAAATAATTGTACGCTATAAATAAATAATATACATATTTAATCCAACTTAGTCGAATCCGTACATTTTTTATTTTTTGAAAAATCTGATGGAAATAGTAATTATTAACGATACAGAGTACACAATATACGGCATATTGTGTTCGTTTGTTTCTAGAATTTTGTCTGTATGTCTGTCTGTAGCCGCATTACGAGAAAACCTCTGGACAGATTTTGATTAAATTTATATTTATATTGATAGCATTCGTTCCAGTTATCCGGGTCAACAAACAAGTACATTATTTATATACACTTATATTATATATACTTTTCACTGCAGGAAAATATCTCATTTCTGAAAAAAATTTACTACTGTATAATATGTCTTCGTATGTTTGCATTCTTAAACCATTAATCTGATTGCTGTGAAAATCTGGTGCTTTATCCTGTATAGGCCTACGCAGGATCTTGGAAAAAACGGAATTTTCTTTGGACATGTCTCTGATGCTTTAAGTTGCTTGAGTAGCTATCTATAGATATTATACTTTACTTTTTTACTCAAATTATTATATCAGTAGCTCAAAAGCAGGCATTATTTTTGCAACAATCATTGTTAAAAGAAAATTGCAATACACGAACCTTGGAGATTGTTGAACGCACATTGTTGTACAGTGTTGTGTTTAATTCTTGCAATAATAACAAGGAATTTATGAATAAGTATTGCTCTATTGAAAGATATTTCTCACGCCATCTCGTTACATCGAAGTTTATGTAATATCTTCTACTACTACCCTCACTTCTCTTGCATCGTCCCCATTCAAATACAAATATCGAATATTATCCCAGTGGAATTTTATATTTTTCTGGTATGAAAAGTAATCTATATGCTATCCCAGAATAGAATTTGTTTTTCCCTTTCATCCATATCTGCCATGATTAAGTAATAAACATCAATTAAATTAAAACCTTCGAATTCATAATATTTATGAGATTAGATTTAAAGTTACACACCTAAAAAGGACACTCCTTTTTTCTCCTTATTCTCTTTTTCTTTTACTTTCAAAGTCCCTTGGAACAATGATAAGATATAGCAATAAATCAGACGCAGGTTTAATTTGCTGCTGAAGTCACAGTGCTAAATTTTCAACTTCTATCTATAATCGGCCTAAGCTAGGGTGTGGAGATGAACCTTCGGGACTGCAGCCGTGCATTATTTCTACTATTCCTTATAATGTAATATTATGAAATTTCCATCTTGGAATGTCCGTTTTAGCAATTACATCAAAATATAACCAGAGAGATGACAAAATTCATTACCGAAAACCTAGTACGCAACCTTAAGATCATATCTATAGCCTCAACGCGTAAAAACCAAGGATTTTTATACAATTAAAATTACGTGGGAACATAGTTTGCGATTGTTTATTGTTGTAACAACAATCGTAAGTAGGAAACACTGAAGTTTGGCTATGAGGTCAGGTTATCTTAAACCACTTATTTGTATTGGTTTGGACCTTAGCTAATGTAAGGACTGCCAAGAGTGGACCGTGACCCATCTTCTTTTGTTAGTGTGTTAACATGTCTCGGCTAAGTTTCGTAAGCAAATTTTACTACCACATATATATCTGTATCCTAAATTTCATCCAAATTTGCCCAGCCGTTTCTGAGTTATGAAGTAACAGATACAAAAAAAGGAACTTACTGCAGTTAAGAAGCGAGTCATCCTCGCTTTGGTTTCTTCCGTAGTAAAAATAATCTATCCCACAGGTACTGTAGATATTTCCGGGATAAAAAGTAGTCTTTTCACACTATAGTCCATCTCTGTGCTCACTTTCATCTTGATTCGTGTAGCTCTTCTGATGTGATTGAGTTAAACATCCATCATTCCGTCTATTCTCATACACTTTCAAATTTATAATATTCGTAAAATTAGTATATATTCATACATTACATATAAATGTATTTTTTATTTTTTATTTTATTTAAAATAAAATATTACATATATGTAGATACATTATAAAGAAACATATTATTATGATAGGCTATAATAACAACTTTGCCTGACACGAGAGTCAAACCCGCTTACCCGTTTCGGAATAAACAGTTGTTACACCACCTTAACGATTTTACTTAATAATTCTTAATTATATAACATTTATTTCATTTTAAAATCGCGAATCGCTAATCACATACACGTCTAGCCCGAGGTCAAGACCGCCATCGGACGTCAGTCTAACATGCCGAGTGGACCCCGGAGCGCTATAATGTATAGTTGAGAAAACATCGTGTTCTCATTGAATAACGTTATTTATACACTGCTTTTAAATGGCGTGTAATTGTATGCGACTTGTTACTCTTGCAAAGGAATATTCATTATAGAATATAATCTATGTACTTCTGTCACATATAAAAAAAATATAGGCATTTTTTTTCTTTTGGTTAAAGTTAAAATTATGTTAATATTTTCGTTCCTAAAATTATTTTGGCCTCTTCTTATTTGAACTATAATATTATAAAAATACTTTATCTTCAATGTAGTTTAATTCTTTTGTTAATATGTACTTTAAAGTGTGCCACTTTAAGCACGCTTTGAAGTACAGATTAAAACTTTATCTTAAGGAATTCAAATTTTTACGTCTACTAATTGCATACTAAAATCTAATTTCAGACATAAGCTTTTAAAAAAAGTCCAGTCTAGCTATTTTTGTTTTAGGGCTTGATGGTAAAACACTTTATTTACAACGGCAAATTTTGAAGGAATTAATTAGAAATAAAAATGTTTCTTACTTTTCTAATGTTATTGCAAGAACGGATTAATAAGCATGTGTAACTTTTTCAACCAATGTTCGTATGTTCTACTATATAAAAATAAGTCGGGTTTTCCTTCCTGACGCTATAACTCCAGGTCGCACGAACCGATTTCCACGGTTTTGCATTCGTTGGAAAGGTCTCGGGCTCCGTGAGGTTTATAGCACAGAAAATTCAGGAAAAATTTCAACAGAAAAGCGGGAAAATCTTAGGTAGGCAATACACCTGGGGACGAACCCGAGCGAAGCGAGGGTGAGTCGCTAGTTACTTATATAAAATCATATAGAAACTATCGTATAGCATTCCATATTTTTCCTGCTTTATAATATTTGTTAAGGTTTTAAAATTAATTTTAAGCAGCCTTTATAAGTACACAAGACATCAACTTTAAGCATTACGGTATTTCAATACGACTATTATCGCACAGACTCGCAGTCCGCCATGTTAGTCTTTCAACTCGACGTCAAATGCTGAGTGTCCTCGGGCGAAGACTGTATAAGATATAAGCGATTAGCGATTGCTATTTTTTGTTATACTCTGTGGTTAATATAATCTATATATTTAATTAAAGTATCTGTTTGTACTTTGTAACATCAACATATCAGCTTTTTAAAAAATGCATAATTTGCAATTATATTCGGTACATATAATGAAAATAAAATTCATAAAATTTTTATATGTTTGTTCCGTCTAACTTGCGAGACGGTTAGACCGATTTTGACGGTACCTTCACTTACAGATAGCTGATGGTGTAAGGAGAAACTTAGGTCTCTGTTATTTAAAAAAAAATAGAATGAGGGTTCCGTTAAAATATATATAAGTGAGATGAATCTAGGGAGTAGTTAGTTTAACATATACGAAATATTTGCTTATTTTCATTTCAAACGAATTGTCCTCTAGAAGAGACCATTCGTTTCGATTCAAATCATACTTAGTTATTATACAGGTAGATTTTTTAAAGTGTGAATAAATTGTAGCCTAACCTTCCTAGATAATGTCTCTACGGACGAAAAATGAATAATAATTACGCAGTTTTTGAGATTTGGCTCAAGCAAACAAGAACTCAACTTTAATTTAAAATACGTTGTGACGAAAAATTGTATATTATTTTTTTATTTTCAAACAATCCAGATAATTAATTTGCGTGTGAAAAATTTAATCCTTATCCAATTCTTTGCATAAAAATTATAATTTGCTTATAATAAAAGCTTGCTTCTATAATATAGGCACTAATGCAAAGTAAAAAATATTTAATACCATATGTATGTATTCAACCCTTTTTTACGTCCCTGTACTGCGTTATGTATATACATCATTAAAAATAAAAAATCTTCATACTTGTTATATTTTGTACTATAAAGTATAGCCTCTAGATCTTTTAACTCATGCTATTCACATACAACACGACCATATTCGTTGACGATGACACCTATGGTGGCACTTGAAAATTATTATACCTATTTTAAACCTTACATTTATAAATATAAGAGCGATAATAGAGTAATATAAGATTACAAGACAATTGGTATTCAACGTCGTAAGGACATACTTTGTATTTTGTTATTAGCTCTATATTTTTAATGATGGCACTAGGCTCCTTACATATCGTATTTATGGTGACGACTATTGCTTTAATGGATGGAAAAACGACTGTATTGTGTTTGTTTTGAAATATTTTATATATGTAATAGCAATTCCCGCGGCTCCGCCCGCTTTGATAGATGGATGAAATTTAAAATTGCAAGTAGTTTTTTGATGCGCAAATCATAAAAAAATAAAAAATAAAAGTTTGGTCTAAAAATGAAAAATAAAAACTGGAGATTGCCACCATTACCTTGGGGAATAAAAAATAGCCTACAACCTATTCTTAGAGCTACCAAATATACACAAAAAAAAATCATAAAAATCGGCCCAGCCGTTTCGGACACGAGATTTTTATATATTAGGTTTTCTAAGAAATTCTAATAAGTCTTTATCGTCTTAAATATGAATTGTGGTTTTGTATCGTTAAAAATCCGTCTATTTCTATTAAAAAAATATGTTATTTCACACAATACTATAAGAATTTGAAGATAATTTTTCAAATTATAGAATCTAAGAAAATGAAAAGGTACTTCATGTAATGATATTAATAATGATATCCTTCTGACCTATTTCGGCCATTGCATAACTAGCTAGGTGCAGCTCTTCCCTACTTTCTACTCAGTACTTAATTTACCGCACCCGGGACTCAAATCTAGAGTCTTCGGATGTGCCTTACACGCTAGCCACTACACCACCGAAGCAATCAGATTTAAATAATATCTTTCATGTAAAGCCGTAGTTAAATAAGTAATTATAATACATTAATTTAGATTAGATCTATAAAAGGTAGCACAAAAGTAATTTTTTGTTCCTCCCACGAACTCTACATGAGGTTGAATCCGTTTAAATTTTCAAGGCTCGAGATGATTGAAACGGGCAATAGTCATACATATAAAGAAGTAATTGATAAAATACTTTAATTACAATATATGAAATGATTTTAAGATTAACTTTGAAATAAGGTATTCAAAAGCTTTTAAAAGCTTCTTAGAATTACGCGAATATTTAACATTTTAAAATGAAACTATCGTTTGGACTTTTTTGCGGTTTTATTTTATGTTTTGGTTCCCGATGGTTCTCATTTTTTACAGCGAACATGATTGCGGAAGAGACGTCTCGTCTCGATCGAAGTCATCAACACCTTAATTTGGAAATCGTCCAACACTGTTTAAGTGTTGAATATTACGAATTTTACGGAAAACATAAGATTTTTGATGATTTAAAGAAAAATATCACTGTAAAATTTTGTTAAATTAATTATGATTTTAGAAGAGTTAAAAAATTTGCTAAGATGGAGTTATCTGAGGCAAAAACTCATATATGTCTACTAGCAATTCCCGCGGTCCACCCGCGTTAGTAAAAGGATAAAAATGTGGGTTATAGATATTTTTTGATGGCAAATCATAAAAAAATAAAAAAAATAAATAAAATCGTTTCGAAGGAGTTCAATAACAAACACTGTGAGTTGTGACACGAGATTTTTATATATTAGAGAAGAGAAGAAGATTAGATCTGTAAATGCTATGCATTTTGGCCTAAGATGACGGCTTGCTTGTAACTAAGATATTTAACACAAAACCTCTATTATTATAATCGGAGGACTACTCAGCTATAAAAGTCAATGTCAATTTGAATCGTCATGACTCATACTCCAATTTGACACCTGGCCTTCCGTACATGTAATTTGTTTGAGACGTGTCCGTTGTATATATTTTTTTTGTTTTTGTTTTTTTTTCGTTTAATATTTTATTGAAGTTGTAAGTATTCTTAGATAAATTTTACATTATCATCGTATCCCGCCCTTGATATAGTGTTTCGAAAAAACTAATTTTACAACCGTATCTGATCACATGTACAGTATAATTTTTTCTTTGGTCGAGAATCGAACCGGTATTTTTAGCCTAATAACATATTGTTATAATTATGTATATTCAAATGAAAATAATTTAATTATGAGGCACTTACATTAAACAACTTTAATAATTATAATTGCAAAACTGCAATACATAATATATAATAAACAGTTGCAAAAAATCTTAGGAAAGTAAAAATTGAACACTAGACTTAAACTGGTTTTATTATTTTAGTTGTTTCGTAAAGTTGAATATGTTATGATAAACAATTACGTATTTTAAATTGTGAAAAATCTGTTTCCTTAGTACTTTTGAAAGTGCTAGATCTAGAAATATATAAATTGGAGAAGCCAATTTACTAATGTCACTTTTAGAGATGTTATATTGTATTGTATGTATTCAGCCCTCTTTATCGTCCCACTGCCGAGCCTGAGCCTCCCTTCAATATGATGGGGATCAGGCCATAGTCTACCACGCTGGCCAAGTGCGTGTTGGCGAACTTCACATGACTTTCGAAAACTTGCTAAGTTCTCTCAGACATACAGGTTTCCTCACGATGTTTTCCTTCACCGTAAGACAAGTGGTAATCATGTTAGAAATGATTTGCACATGAAATTATCAGAGTTGCGAGATCCGGATTCGAACCCGCATCACTCGGTTATCCAAGCGAGCGCGTTACCAATTGACTACCACTGTTTGAAGCGTTTTATTACACTTCGCTTTTAGAGAAAATCTCTAAAATTTTGAAAGAGGTTAAATTATATCATACTAAAGCTGCGACGAGTATAACAAACACGCCCTTAGAAATATGACACCTATAAATGAATAAAAACACCCCGCACCTTTTGAAGCTTAGCTTTATTATAGAATAATAGAATACATACAATGAACAGACACTCATTTTTTATGGACATATTCAAATATCTATACATATTTTTTTAAATTTTTTTAGTTATCCAAAGAAACTAAATTATTGAATGGTACAAGGAAAATGTCTATAATAGCGTGGGTACTGGGTAGTTCGAGATGATTAGTAAAAAATATGACCCATTTGTTTTTTATATAAGAATATTATATTCAATGATTTTTTTAAGCATGTTCTTGATTTCAAATGAGCTTTTTTACTTGCGCTTATGTACAGTATTAATTTACCTACCAATGAGCTTTTTCTAAAAGATTTTTTCGTAGCTTGAAACTTGATTATCATATTTTTTGTAATAGAGGGTTAGCATCAACTAACCCTTTTGAGGTAAACTTTCCATAATTGTTTTATCGATACTAAAAAAATCCAGCTTTGGTGAATATTTTGCCTCTAAAAGTTCCTTTAAAAAGTATTGTACAACAAAGTTGTTTTCGAAAAAAAAATGGTTTGCGACCCTCTGAAATTGATATCTTAATATTGGTGTATAGTTTCTTGACATAATTTTGGATTTCTCTTAGCATTTTAAATGTCATACACAATTTATTTATGAATTAATCTCAGGTTTCACTCGCACAGTGGATGAGTAACTTATACTTATCCTCAGGATAATTCTACTTTTCGTAAAATTTAATTAAAATCTTGTCAGCTACAAAATCGTGAAAATCTTTTCACTCTCAACTTAATCAAATTCTTGTTTGTACAAGACAGAGCTACTGTCATGTCTGAAAATTTGTTTGAGTAAAAAGAAAACCGTAGAAGATATCACGACGACTGACTTCACTTCGAGTCGTTAGGTTATTTGCGTTATCCGCAATGATATTTTAACTATAGATATGTTATACGCTCACTAAACAACCGAAAAAAGTGTTCCGCGCTGCACACATACACACTTTTCATTCAAGGTACATGTCGAAATGATAGAAAGGGGATAGTCGATAAAATCAATAAGAAAAAAAGAGACAGCTAATGTTGTCAATTGCGCGTCAATGTAAACAAACATTAGTCTAGCGACCGATGACATATCAGAATATTAGGCAAATAATTGAAATATATATCTTATCTTGAAATATATATAAATCGAAGTATACTGCGTTCTTACATGTGGTATGAGATCCCTTGTGTTTTATTAACTTTGGTATCATAATTGGTGCATTTCCTAAATACACAGGATGGCATTTTTTTAATTTTGTAGCAGCGTACCACTCGTCGCCATGCGATGACACAGACTAAAGGCAATACGTCCTAATTAGGATGTTTTCGAGTTTTCACGATTGCGCGCTCATAACATATCTATAGTTAAAATATCATTGGTTATCTGTTTTTTTGTAGGTCTTGAAATGCATATGTAAACGATAACATTTCTAATTTAAATTGAATTAACTATCCTATATATTTCCCACTGTTTTATTCTTAGAAAGTTACATAAGAAATAGCATAAATTAGTATTCAATATTAATAGTTTGTAAGTGGAAGTGAACAATAAAAACCTAATTTGTATACTGTGCATAAATACCCATTTCACTTTTAAAATCATGTAATACAAGGTATTTGAATTAAAAGTTATTATAAATATTTTAAGGAGATTTGATTGTTAATAACTATTAAGTATATTTTTTTAAATAATGTATTTAGCTCCAGCAGGTACTTGGCCTTTAAAAAAATTGCTGTGATATACGAATATATAGTCCAGTAAATAGCTTTTATATTTAGATCTTACGTAATTTTCTGGAAAAAATGGAAAAAATGTGAGAAAAGTTCGCGAAAAACTCAGTTTATTTTTCCGAAGGAGTTTGTTATCATCTAAAAGGTATATAGACTTCTTAAATAGGCAAAGTAAATAGGCAAAGACAAAACAGTTTATTACATTTTTTCCCCTCTTTTTGTAGACGACTACTACTTGCTGTGCCAACAGTCTCGGGTTCGAGTCCTGCTGGGAACATACATTTGTGTGAAGAGTACAAATGTTTGTTGATTGCTAATTTACTAATTGTAATATACTAGCGGACCCGACAGACATTGTCCTATACCTACATATTGAAAATTTGTACATTTTAAACTTTTTAACTGTAAAATTTTCGCTCTCGGTGAAATGTTTTAGGACGCTGCACTCGAATTAAAAAGACAAAACATTTCATCAAAATCGGTCCAGCCGTTCAGGAGGAATTCAATTACATACACACGTACAGAAGTATTTTATATATAAAGATGTGTAGTGTATCAACTATCTGATGTCCATAACACAAGCCAAGCTTACCATAGAACCATGTACCAACTATGTCCTAATATATTTATTAATCTACCCATATAAATAAATATGAATGTTAGTAAGCGCATAACTCAAGAATGTCTGGACTCTGGACCAATTATTATTCAGCAAATTTATTTTTGTATGTTCCTTAAGGTTCACGGAAGGTTTTAATACTAAAAAAAAAGAAAAAAAAATGAATGTCGATAAGCGCAAAACTCGATAATGACTCGACCAATTCGGCTAATTTTTATTTCGTATGTTCCGTAAGTCACACGGAAGGATTTAATAATAATAAAAAAATCTAAGTTTGTTAAAAACTTATACTAAAGGGTAGGTCCCCTTTAGTATAAGCTTCCCCTAAGGACGAACCCGAGCGAAGCGAGGGTGAGTCGCTAGTAATAGTATAAAAATGACTATGTTTCCATTAATTATAGCCGTTAACTGGTCTATTCGGGGAGACGTCATACAATTAATATTACTATTCTGGTTTCCTTGAAGCTTCATTTATAACCTATCAAAAATATCATCAATCTACTTCACTTGCAAAACCTGGTAAATGGCATGCAAAATAGAACGTTTCATTATTAAAATAATAACTAAGTACATATGTATGAAGAGGATTGTGTTTACAACTATTGATTTCCTTGGGCTATTAAGAAAAAAATATTAAAAAAATATATTGTTACGATATTATTGAACTCTTTGTAATCTATACTTCTATACGACCATTACATAGAAAAAAATCTGTTGAACCCTGTGCTGCTGAAATGTGGCGTGATTCATGGCATAGGATAGTCCAGAATTCATCCCTTAGTAGGATAAAAAGGTGATGAAAGTTTGAATTGGGAATCAATCATTTATCAAGTAAGGGTTTTTAATAAACCCTAGTGAAGCAAGGGTATGCTACTAGTATTCTTTTATTCGGGTGAAAGAAATTCGAATTGATTTCGTAACATGGAATATTAGACAAAAAACAGCTTTGTTAGGCCAAAAAAATAATAAAAATGCGCATCAATTAATTGCTGCATGAAGAATGTATAAACACATATATAATTTAAATAATAATATAATAATAATACAAAATAATGTATTTTATACTATAAAATATATATTATGTCATAAAGTTTCTATCAATTTTAATATAAATTAGAAACATCTGATTTTACCGTTTTTAAACTCCATCCTGTAGTAAATGGCTGAAATAATTGCTATCTCAACTATTTAAGTTCATCCGTTACTTGCATTACTTGCAGTTCTCGTACCTGGTTCATAACATATGTGATTGATAGTTGAGAACTGTTGAGTATTCTCGGACTCGTAGTTGAATTTTTAAATAATACGCATTTATTATTTATTTTATTTAAAAAGTATAAAAATATTTTTACTTTGTATAATATAATGAACACTTTTAATATTTTTTTGTGTTTTGTAATTTCGTTTACGGCCCAGGTTCGCGGGTTTCTCAGACATTTTCCTCACAGTGTTTTCCTCCACAGTCCACCGTAAGACAAGTGGAAACGATGTTAGAGATCATTCGCTCATGAGTCATGACATATCAAAAATCCGAGACCTGGATTTGAATCCACAAATTACCTACCACTGCCTTCATAAATAATATTAATTTCAATATTTTGTGTTATTAAATTTTCCGCCATTTCCGCCAGAGTTACCATTTTAAATAACATCCTACTATTATTTATGCCTTTATTTGAAGTGCACTTATGTGAGTTTCATCCGTTGCGTGCGTACCCGAAGCATGTAATAGACCGATTACTGATTGTTGCGTGGAAAGTATTTATCGAGTTTGCAGTAAATGACGTGTTAATTCTAAAGGTTATGTCATTTGTATGCTTGATATTATATAAATAACTACTTTTTATTTGTTATAGACATTATTTTGTTAGTCCCAAATTTAAGCTTATCCTTTATGAATTTCACTCAGATCGGGAAAGCCGTTACATGTAGAAGTAACAAATAGAGAGAGTGAGAGGGAGAGAGAGAGCGAGAGGGAGAGAGAAAGAGAGAGAGCGAGGAGAGAAAGAGAGATGGAGAGAGATTCATGGTCGTAACTTTGTTATAAGTAGAAGTCTTTGCAACGTGAACTTATTTAGTCTCGCTACTATATTTATCGTTCCATATTACATATTTTTAAGCTTTAAAGCATAATTTGATATTGATAACTTATTCGAATAGTGTATTCAAGTTATGTTTAATTTAAAAGTACTTTGTCTTTACTATGCAAAGTACGGTTTTCTAAAATAAACTAAGCGTTAGACAAGATTGTACTTAATGTAACTTTTTTTTATAAAAGTAGATTTTTGCCATAAAGTGCAAGTGCGATCTATAAGTTTCGCCTTATATATTTGTATCTAAATTATCAGTGAAAAAAGTAAAGTACATACTAGGTATACATACGTAGTGTAAATTTTGATAGAACTGTCTACTACTTATATTGATTCTAGAATTGTATTAAAAAAACAAAGGCATCTTAAGTCTCTATTCAAAGGCATAAAATTTTCTACTTCATTAGAGTAATTTAAAAAAAAAGTAATTATCTATTCATAGACGGTGAATTGCAAAAAAATGTGTAAGACGATTAAACCTTTTTACATATTTGATAAATAATTTTACTTACAAACTGGTTTTACAAAGCTTTTACTTGAGTGCTGGGTTCGTAAACAAATATGTATTAATGGCAACAAATTAAAGTGGATACGACTTATTAGCATAATTGCAGGGACTCGGTAGGAACTTGATACGGTCGTACTTTTTAACCGACTTCAGAAAAGGGAAAGGTTATATGTTCCTCTGTATATATTTTTCTATAGTTTAGTTATTTATTATCTCTCTAATTTGTTATACAATAGAATAGTAGTAAATTTATCGATATATCACTCTTCTATTATTAATGAGAAAGGTTGAATTGAATGTATATTAATTGTAACTCATTTCCACTAAAAAGACTTGACGGATTTGGACAAATAGTACGTATGATCAACTATGATTCTAAGTAACGCGGTATTAAAGCAGTAAAATTTTTATAAAAGTTAACATTGACAGTGTATAATATAATAATTACAATAAAAGTAAGTTGCCAGTAGGTAAATATACAAAACTAGTTTTTAATCGGAACTCCATTCTCATAATTTGTGAATAAAAATAGCGCATATAATCTATATATTACAAAAATTATACTTACATATTTGGCGCTCAAATCAACATCATAAAAGCTCAAAGCTCAATATTTCCTACTAAGCTACTATTAATAACTACTGTTTGGAGGGAAAACAATTCTTTAGCATTTTATTATTTTTTCTTCCATAAAAAAGGCTTATTTTTTGATTTTTGATTTGATTACTTTTTGTTTGAAAAATAATTATTTTACCACCATGAGTCGAAACCGAGGGCGAATACGAGTATCTATTATAATAACAACATATCTATTTTTGTTTCGATTTCATTTACATTAGATATATTGAAGGTAGTAAGTTTTATCTCATTTGCAAACCTCGTATCGACTATTGGGCTGCATTTGCATATATTATTAAGTAACGTTATGTTGAAAAAGATAATCTCTTGTTTGTTACATGTACGTTTGTACCAAGATTTTGTTATTAATTAACCAACTTATTATTTTGTATAGTATTGCGAGTGCCTGAACAAAAAATAATTAGTTGACTAACAGGAAAAGAAAAAAACGGCAAACGTTTGTTTTTACCTATTCATATAGGCAGGCCTTTTTTGTCACTTTCTTTTTGGGGGCACGCTAATTCTCGAAAGTAGTAAGTCCATAATTCTTGTACACCCTCCCCCACCCCTTGGCACTGTATTTGAAGTTTTACCCATTTTATTTAAAATTCTTTTAATTTTTCAGTTTTATAGATATTTTTTTTATATTTTCGATATTCTCTTTGGGGGCACTGCATGCCCCCGCGAGTCCCCATAAAAAAGTCCTGCATAAAGGCATGTTTCAAATTAAAATGCTATAGACTACATCTTTTAGGTGATACAGGAGGAAACATACCTATCTACGATAAGAGTAGAATGTAAAGATTTCGAAGTTTATTAGTTGTAAAGTTATTGATATTCAGTAATAAATTTAATTTTTCTTTTAAGCGAGTGACAAAAGCAAATTTATCGTAAAACAATAGAAAAATCAAATGATGCTAGGTGTCGATTTCTAAAATACAAACATAACGATGTAATATATCGAGTACTTCCAAGAGTAATGAAAGCTCGCTAAATAATTGCACAAAGTGTCACTTAAATGGTTTATTTTTTTCTCCTTTTGGTTATATGTATTTATATATTCTCTCCAGTTATTTTTATTAGAAGAATTTTAACTTAAAACATTTCATGAACGTCACTTATTAACTTAGCTTATTACGGGTTTCTCTATATAATACCATTTATCACTGTGAGAAAATCGTAGTATCTTCTGTATGTGTTAGGGTTGGTAAACTTTGAAATTATACGTAGAGATTTAAAATATTTTCTGATAGTTTTAATAAAAGTTTTCGAAAGACTTGTGAAGTCCGCCAACACGTACTAGGCCAACGTGGTGGACTATGGCCTGATCCCCCTCGTACTGAGAAAGGCCCGTGCCTAGCAGTGGAACGTTAAAAAATAGGAGGATATTTTTTTATTAAAATTTAAACATACATAAACTATCAGTATGCAAAATGTCGTATTTTATCATCGTGTTAAATCAAGGGTAAGCCAACTAATTTCATGTTTTAAGTAAAACGAGAGACTCTGTGTATCTCTCGCAACAATTTGCTCGATTCGATTGACTCGATTGCTATAAAGCATTCGAAAAGTAGGAAAGCAAAGATAAGAATACAAATATTGCCGTAAATCTCAAAAAGTTAAAAAAATTAGTAAAAATATTTGTAAGAATTATTTATACACTTTACAAAAACTTTTAATTACCAACCCTATTCAAGAATTTGTAATCACACGCAATATTTTTTATTCTAATGTACCCACTTGAAGACTTATGTAAGAGGATGAGGCGATAGTATTTTTAATTAAATTTACATATCTTACTAAGTATTTATAACTTTTCTATCACTATAAGCAGTGCATAACGTCGAGATGCTCTTACTGAGACCAATGTCGTAGGTTCATAACAAAATTCAAACTACTAGTAACTAGTGATTCCTCGCACTCTGGTTTGTCTCTGGAAACACTTTAACGGTTAGTATTCGGATTTTTCAGATATTTTCCCGCATTATCCTAAATAATTAACACAGATAACAAGCTATCGATATTTTTTGGATAATCTTATTGAAGTATGCATTATTATCGATATTTAGGCAGAATTTATAGTTTTTAGATTTTTTGTCCGCCCATCAGTCTGTGACCGCATCAGGTGAAAAGCACTGCACAGATTTTGATGAAATTTGCTAGCTATCCAGGTTCTAATATCTCATCTCTGAAAAATCTAAACTAACTGTTAAAACGTATCTAGAGACGAAGGGTGAGTCTCTAGTGCATTATAAAAACGCAAGATTGTGTCATTGACTTTCACACTTGTAACATTATTATACCAATATAAAGAACGCAGCTTTACTTTTGTGCTACGATTTATTACACAATTGTTATAATTAAAATTAATTCAAAATCATACTGTAATTAATTTTTAATTTAAAATTAAAATAAAGCAATTATATTATTGGTACTTTATTATGGCATCTATCGATCCATTTCATAACTAGTGAAGTGACTCGACAGAACTCGATACAGTTTTTGTTACAACCTATTTAAGCTTACTGAGAACCAGATAGAAATCTTTTTACCGAGATAATTATTACTGTGGCAAGTCAAGTAGATTACTGATGCTGTGTTCTCCATCAGTATGAATAACGTAATAAAATGTAGAAAAAGTAGAAAAAGTTCTACTTATACATGCTTACTTATTTTTATAATACTACTAGCAACTCACCCTTGCTTTGCTCGGATTCGTCTCTTTAGTATAACATTTTTACAAAATTTGAATTTTTTAATTATTTATATCTAATGAAAAGCCTAAAATATAAGTTTCAAGCGTCTAGCTTTAAAAATAAAGTAATTTCCATAGAAACTTTCATCCCTTAATTTAACCTCTTAAAGCCCATTTCTCTCCTCGAAAAGTAGCCTCCCTACTACTAGCAACTCACCCTTGCTTCGCTCGGATTCGTCCCTTTAGTGTAACATTTTTACAAAATTTGAATTTCTTAATTATTTATATCTAATCAAAAGCCTAAAATATAAGTTTCAAGCGTCTAGCTTTAAAAATGAAGTAATTTCCATAGAAACTTTCATCCCTTAATTTAACCTCTTAAAGCCCATTTCTCGCCTCGAAAAGTAGCCTCCCTTTCTCAGGCTCTAGACTACCTGTGCTCTAAATTTAATTTAAATCAGTTCAGTAGTTTTGGCGTGAAAGCGCGACAGACACACAGACAGAGTTACTTTCGCATTTATATTAGTACGGATCGTTGCTTAATATCTTGAAAGAGAAATCAGTGAAATTATCTAGTTTTATAGGAATTTAGATTATATAATTTAACATACATAGAAACGCTTCGTAAAGAAATTAAACTTTGTGTGTAAATGACAACAATGTATTTGTACGAGTACATTCACAAAAATAAGACCTATTGAAGGTCGATAAAATATGTAGAGTAGTTTATTTAAAATAAATTGTATTGTAATTGTGTATATTTAGAAAATTTTGACTGCAAATCAACTGATATAACCGTATTTGTTCTAGGCACGAGCATCAATGGCCTGAAAGGATGTTCCGAACGGCGTCAGTCGAGTCCGGGCCACGGACGCCGCCGGCGTATGCATCGCACCCTCCCTACGTACCACCCCGTTTTTTTCCACCCCGAATAAGGCCCCCGCCACCCCAATATTGTTTTGATGCCGCCCGATTTGCCTGTGATGCTTCTAAACCCAGATACCTCGATGTTGAAAGAGAACGACTAGTGACGAGATGGCTTGCTGAAGCTAATGAGGCTCTGGTTAGAAGGGAAAGACCAAGGTACAAACCTAAAAGTACAGAAAAAAGGCCAGATTTCCCTGAAAGAAGACACGAGTGGTCGGACAATTTTCTGCTAGGACGAAGAAATGGCTCCGTCGAACCGGAAGAAGAAAGTAGTGATGTGATGACGCTTAAAGAGTTTGTCGATAAGTTTTCTTTGCCTCGTGTAGTGAGGTTTGAGGGGGAGGATAGGGCTGTGCTTTTGTATCGAGTGCTGGAAGCGCATAGGCGTGTTGAAGCTGTTCCTTTGTCAGGAAAGAAGGGGAAATTGGTTGGAAAACCTCTTTACATCCCGGATTCTTATGATGGTGAGTACTAATTTAGAGATTTTAAATATTAACTTCAGATATAGGAAACCCTAATATAGTTAAAATATTTTTTTGTTATAATTTTAAATAATTTTTAGGAAGACAATAATTCATGATAAAGTATTGTAAAGCATTTTAGGATTTTTAAATTAGTAAAGTACGTTTGAAATATTTTTAAGCCGCTTCTTTCAATATAGGATAATTTTAGTAATGCTAACTATTTGCGATAGAATTCATTTGAATTTATTTGAAAATTAATTTGAAAATAAACACCGTACAAGAAAACTCTTGTTATGATTTTCTTCAAATGCAACATACATCTTGTACAGCATATTTTAAATATTAATTTGCCAGTGGAATAACACAAAAAAATTAAATATAAAAAATTATTACCGAAGTAAATCGCTCTTTAAAAAATATTTATTTAATATTCCCCCAATATAAACATGTGTCAGTACCTCCTCCTTTCAATGTTGGCTAGAAAGCTTAAAATTAGATAATATCAATGAAGTACCTACATCCTATAAAATAGGCACATATTATACCCATACGTTAGTGAAAGCGCACGGATTTAAATAAGCCAGATTTGTCACGGCTAAACTTTTATACTGTTCCTAATTATTTCCTACCAACGACTATCTTTTACTTTGCTGAGACACCTCATTATTTTAATAGTCGGGCTTCTTTCTAAATACGTTTTGTCGGTTTGTGTAGATTTCTTAGAGTATATTTGACCGCAGTAAATAAATATGTTGGGACGTTATTACAACAGCGCCATTTAGTTCCGTGGTAAGCTACGAGGCTTGTGCTACGGATACCAGATAGTTGATATACTACACATATATAAATTTTAAATACATACATATTATAAATATAAACACCCATGACTGAAATACAAACAATCGTGCTCAATAAATGATTCGGGGGATTCGGGGGAACGGGACTCGAACCCGCGACCGCTGGCGCAGAATGTAGGGTCACTATCAACTGAGCCGAACGTGTCGAAAAAAGCCACCAGTAAAAGTGTCTTCATACCAAATTTTATTGAAATCTGTCCAGTGATTTTATCGTCACTTGCTGGGGGATAGATTAGCCTCCATATAGATAATAATAACTATTTTAGTAATAGTTAAAAAAACATTTAATGTATCTAGTGTCCTGGTAGCACATCGAACAACGCGTAAACTAACCAGATTGGTTAGTTTAAACCGCGATTTTTACTGAGTACCATGTCTTACTTGCTACTCTACTTGCTACTCCCTCTTACCTCCCACTTCCCTTCTCTATCAGAAATGGAATGGTTACTTTTAACCTATTTAAAAGTTAAAAAAATGTTATATAATACTAAAATGCTGATCATTAAAGAATAATGTAGAGCTTATTTCAGAAGTTCTTGCAAGATCCAAATTTTATTAAATAAAATTTTAATTAGTGCAATAAAACCACTACATATAATATTTGTTGTACGGTATTGTACTTGTACTTACAACATTAGATCTAAGTATAACTAGTAAGACATTGCTTCATTACTATAACATTACAACCTAGGTCACGATCCATACTGAGCTAGATTTTAATATTTTCCTTTACATAATGTAGGTGACAATAAACCTAGCTATTAGGCATTACCTAACAATGCATAATCATCTGGCCTAAATATCTAAATGGTCGGAAACTGGAAGTACGGTTAAAACATTTCGTCACTTATTGTTTTGTTAATACAGGCGAAAATCCTATCCAAATAATTTAAGCACTCTGAACGATTGCTTGAGATGTCTTTATAAGGTGCATGCAAATTTCGTCCTAATAATGATAGTTATGACGTTCAACGATTCCATATATTGATATATAAATATTTCATTGTAAAATAGTCGTTATTTGTATAGAAATAAGACCTATAGTTTGGAGTTAGATAAGGTGCATTTGCATCATAATGACCAAGTTGCTTCAATTTTGGTATTTAATGGCGTATTATAGAGAGTATTATTCTATGAAACTTCTCTTTACTAAATCTGTACTTATATTATTTTAACGTTTTTATTTTATTACTATATTAAACTTAGATATTTATAACGTGTATAATTTTTATTCTAGTTAGTCTATCCATAGATGAATTGAATGAGTTTTTAAGACAATATTTATTTTAAAAAGGCTTGGTCAGAACTACGAAAATCCTTCGAGGATTTCCTTCAAGGCGCGTTAAAAATACTGTTGATAACGTAAATTTGAAATAAGTGTTGCAACACTACTTAAATTACAATTACTTACTTATTATGTTGTGACATTGATTTAAGTAATTTTTAGGGTAGTAATAATAAAAAGTACGAGCTTTGGCATTTATAAAACATGGGGGTAGACCAAAAGAGTCGTCTTACTTATAGCCTTAATATACAGAATAGCTCTATAAAGGTGTGCCACAAGGCTTTAATTAAACAAAGCTTTGGTTACAATAAGGAAGTCAATACTACAGTCCAATTTACTTAAATATTATATATATCCCATAAATTACAATAACATCATGTATTAAATCAATTTTACCATCGCATGATATAAGGCCAGTGCAATTAATTTTGATGTAGAGCAATTAGATTTTATTAAATGAATTTAAATTGAAAACATGCGATATTTATAAGTAATACTATAAACTAATTTTATCGATGTTTAGTGAAGTTTATAAAAACGAAAATAAGTTTAATTACTCGCGTTTCCTCGCGGCTCTACTCACGTATCCATTTATTTTACTATTTACCTAAAATACAAATACCTATCATAACACTAAAACGATAAATTTTTTAATTGATCTAAAATCGTTTAGAAATCCATAAATCGATATCTAAACCTCATATATAAAAAATATTATGTGTCCATCCATAGTCATGTACCCAGAAGTACAAAATATGCCTAATATGAATTAATTTCAGAACTTTGTAAAACTTTAAGAGAAATATTGGATTTGCTTAAACAGAAGAATTAATCGATTTTAGTCATTGTAACGTAAAAATGAACGCAATCATACTCACAACAACTAAGCCCTGTTTTACTTTAACCGAATGCCAATAACAATAATTTATCTCGTTATACCTTTAATTAAACTAAACGTATTACCTATATATTCTTTATTGCATATTAATTATGTAATCTAGATACTTAACTTTTCATTGAATGGAAATGTATTTTCACTTCATCTCCTTTCCATAAGTAAAAATAATTTTCTGTGTAGAAGTGATAAATAAAATGTAATAAATAGATATTTAATAATAAATATGTTGGGACATTATTAAACACAGCGCCATCTAGTTCGGTGTAAGCTACGAAGCTTATGTTACGGATACCACATAGTTGATATACATGTTTATAACTTTTAATACATACATATTGTAAATATGAACACCCATAACTGGAGTAAAAACATCAGTTGTAAAGGATTGCCCCCAGCGGGACTCGAACCCGCGACTGCTGGCGCAGTAAATGTCGTCAAATAAAACAGCACATATCTAAACAGCCTACAGTATTTGCGTGGATCCAATCCAGTTGGGTCTCTGCTTCAATACAATTTACTAATCGGGCTTAATTTGATGTCAAACTGCATGGTTAAAGGCCTATTAAAATCGACCGTAGAAGGCAAGGGTCGTCCGATATCGACATAAGTGATGGCTGAATGTGTGTATTACAGAAAAGGCCGCTATATAGCTCTAGCTCGCGTCTTTGTTTGCCATTTGAAAATATAAATCATTAATAGTATATTTAAAATTGTAGACTAAGTTAAAACTGCGACTGATCCTTTCTGCTCGGATTCGTTCCTAGGCACGTTTTACGGTTAGTATAGTTTTCTCAGAGATTCATTCGCTCAGTAAAAACTAACCTTTATGTTAACTCGGATTGCCAGCTATCATCGTACCAAATATCATCAAAATCTGTCAAGCAGTTTTATTATGATGCACTCCCAGACAGACAACCAGACAAAAAAAATTAAAACTATAGATTTGGCCTCCGTATCGTTAATAATGACTATTTCAATATCATTTTTAAAGAAATATTTTATGACGATATTAACATCGTTGTTTTTAATTCAAAATATATGAATCAAACTATGAATTTTAACAATTTACGAATCTTAGTAACCTATAACTATTGTTTCTACGTCGCGCCGTGGGCTTGATTTATACAGGCACTAAGTCAGAAAATCATAAATCGCACATGAAAACAAAAATGCATCGATATTATCTTAACGACGTAACAACTGAGTGCAGACTGTAGGTACTTCCTTACCACATATGGCCTAGCTAATGGGACCGCCCTCCCACGCTTTCGGCCAAGGTTCTAAGATACGAGGACATTGAATGAAACTTAGCTTGAGTAATTAGAAATACCTATATTGTAATTTTGATTACATTTTATGTTTTGACAGCAGATAAAACTGTGACCATTTTATCTCTTTTTAATATCATCATGGGCCTCCCTTAAAACGAGGATGATCAGGCCTTTGTCCACCACGCTGGCCTAGTGTGGGTTGGTGGACCTTACATATCTATCGAAAACTTGCTAGGTTCACTCAGACATGGATTCCACTCAAGTGGTGAAAATAGATACAAGACCTAAATTTGAACCCGCTTTAACCGGTTTTCCAAGCGATCGCGATCACTACAGGGTTACTACTGCCTTAGCTTACCTAAAAATAATATTAATAGGTACTATCTTCAGCCTTTTTAAAGTCTCACTGCTGGGCACAGGCCACCCTAGTGCGTGTGCGGGCGCTGGCCTAGTGCGTGTTGGCGGACTTCACATGTCTTTCGAAAGCTTGCTAGGTTTTCTCAGACATGCAGGTTTCCTCACGATAAGTGCTAATCATGATAGAAATGAATCGCACAAAATCTCAGAGGTGCGAGACCCGGATTTGAACCCGCATCACTCGGTTATCCAAGCGAGCGCGTTACTGCTGGGCTACCACTGCCTTTACTTAATGCCTATAGTTTAATTAAAATAAAATCAATTTCAACTAACGCAATTGCATTTAGATTAATATATGTTAAATCAATAAACTAAACAGTGATGAGCTATTCATCTAATATAAGACTAGAAACAATCAAAACATTAATTTGCATACCTATGCAAATGTTATTATATCGCGGCGCATACAAAGCCGCAAGTATCGATAGTTTTTAAGTGATTCACTGGCACGCTTACCATACGTTTGGAGTCAGGTGGACTTGATTTTTGAAATATTTAATATGCTTAAGTTAAAATTGAAATTTATATTTAACTATAAAAATATATTTATTTGTTAACTTTAACAATTAAAATTTATATTTAACTAGCGAGTTACGTTTTAAAAATTAGTACAGATTTCTTAAAAATGAGATATTATCTCAGCTTCTTTCTACCACAATATGTATACTATGGATGTAAACCTACCTCTTGAATCACTCATTACTCACACATCTCTATTGATGAAAACCGCATTATTAAATTAAACACTTATATAATAGTTATTTTTATTATATTTTTTCATTATTTTTTATATTATCTTCTTATAGTTCCTACAAAACTCTCGTTTTGCTCGGGCTCGTTCTTAGATTTAGCTCAAGCGAAACATATATATCTATTGGTGAAAATAGCATGAAAATCGGTGTAGTAGTTTTTGAGTTTATCGCGAACAGACATATAGACAGACGCAGCGGAAGACTTTGTTTTATAATAAGTAGTGATTACACAGTAATTTTGGTATAAAATGTCCAAGTTTATTAAAAATCATATTACTCGTACGCAAAATCATTCGCACGCCACAATCGTTCGAAACCCACTATCGCAAACAAACGTGCATAGAATTCACGATGGAATAATATTGAACAGATAACGTTTCCGTTCTGCATTACTCGAGATTGATACCAAGAAATTTTTAGATTTGTAAAATTTCCCAATACCGTATGTATAATGAATATTTAGTCAATCCTACTCGTGAGTCACTCAAAATTTGTGTACTACTAAGAAAACCGGCCGATGGGCGTAAGTTAAAATAAATTAAACGGTTTTTTAAACATTTTCTAATAAAATTAAGGTAGCGTAAGTTACTCTTTATAACATTAGCTATCTGCGAGTGAAAGTCCCGTCAAAATAAGTTCAGCCATTTCAGAGATTAGCCTGAACAAACAGACAAACAGACAAACATTTTAAAAATTGCTTTTTTGATGTAAGTACCGTATATACTTTCATATGCATTAGTGAAAAGCTGTTAATTTGACATTAAAAACAGACACTTCAATTCTATTGATACGTAAGTGATGTACTGACTACCTTACTGTCAATAGAAATTCGGAACCAAAAACTATTGGTTCCGAATTTCTATTGACAGTAATTACTATTTCAATAAGATTTTCCAACTTTAAATATACGGATTGGAATTAGTTACAATGTTATTATAAGATACACATATTGGTTAATAACTTTTAATAACGGAATATAAGATATAAAATTACGTTATAATATAATATATCTGTTTGTCCGTTTGTCTGTATACTTCCGTCTATCACGTGGATTGGTCGGCTAACATTTTTATGCGCGAACCTCATTTTCAACAAGATTACTACTATTTGCCTTACGTTGAAGGAAACATCGTGAGGATACCTGCCTGAGAGAACCTGATTAGTGTTTGAAAGACGCGAGGATTCCGCCAACGGAATGCGTTAAAGCGTGATGGATTATACTTCCCATGATTGGGAACCCATTCTGAGCAATGGAAGTTAAGAGGGCTGAAATTTTATATAGCTGTTTTCCTCTATTTCTTTTTTCGCTACTTTTCTAATTAAGTACAATACCCGGCAATAAATATTGCACATCGAAATTTGTAAAGAAACCGTCGGCTAATTAGGTCAGGAAAAAAAGACGTTTTTTTTGGGTCAACTTTTTCCATACTTTTTGAGTTATAGGGCGTTTAATGTTGGACTACCGGGCGTAAAGTTGAAAATTTCAAGATACGCATAGAATATAATGGTACAAATTCAACAAATAAATTAAAAAAAATATCCCGATTGTTTATGTAGTTAACAATTAATAGTTCAATTCTTTACCTGCAATAGTAACGAATTTTTTTTATTTTATTATATTTCGCACTACTAAAAATAGTTTGTAATTATAATTAATTATGTTATGTTCAAATGCTACAATAAAATGAAATAAAACGAAAGATGAATATTTAAAAAAAATATTATTATTTATTATCCGCATTTCTACATTAAACACCCTGTAACTCAAAAAGTATGGACATTAGAAAAAAACTTTGAAACAAAAGTTGTAGAGAATAAACTGATCTTTAATAATGGATTGATGCATTTTATTGATTAATCTAATATTTCATGAGTTATTAGTCGCGATAGAAAAACCGGTTCATCAAATGAGCCATAAATCGTTAACAAATCGTAAACGGTAAGTTTACAAAAAAGTTTACTGAAAACAAAAGATGCGAAATTTTGTTCTCTATAATAATGGTTTTTATGACTTTTAGGGTTAAAGTGCATAGTTTCCGAGATATCGGCCGAAAATGTTTTTTAAAGGGGGCGATTGTGGCGTCACCTGGATCTGTCAGCATTTGGTGGTTTTATGCTCAGTAAGTGATCCTACCTTATAAAAAAAAATTGGATCGGAAATTTAGTGCAAAGTTAAATTCTATTTTTACTTGCCTAAAATCTAACAGTTTTCGTAACCAATTCGTAAAAAATTATCGTAAACAAGTATTGATTTTCTGTGTAATTTAATAAAATAAATTCCTTACTTGGTTAAACGTTGAGCCCTCATATAAACTTTTATACTGTATAAGAAATGATTTCCAGTATTATCTATCCTATGTCTCAAATCCTAGTCCTATCCTTCCCTGGGTCATACTATCTACATTCGAAATTTCATCTAAATCAGTTCATCGACTTTTTAGTTATAAGCTAAAAAAATATGTTATGTACATATTTTTAATTGAAAAATAGTTTTTTTACATTTTAGCACTATACACAAAATCTATGTTGTATAGTCTATGAACTAACCACTAACTAATAAAGGATATTACAACAATCTAGTCTAGTTAAAACTGCTTTTAGGTCGAATAATAATAGAATTTACGAAAATCTATTCTCTCCTCCAGTATCGCAAAGCATCCATAGAGTTTATTTTCATTTGAAATCTTGTTGGAAGGTAAAATAAAATTTTATTGGGACGTGTTTTTGATCGTATCGAGATAGACGCGGGAATGCCATTGTCCCACAAAGAGACGGGAATACAGTATTTAGCTCACGCTAGAGTTTCTGACGAATAAAAAAAAACTAAAATTCAATTAAGTGCTGGTGTGATTACTAATTTAGTTTTCAAATATTGAATTTACTTTGATTTTAACGACTTTAAAAGAAGGGTGTATGTCAAAGCTCTTTTGAAGAAATTGGAACCGATATTAAAGCTCATAAACCAGAGAAAGGCTTACCTTACTTACCATGATTTGATGTAAAATATTTTTAACATTAATACATGTATATAATTGTGGACTGGCATTGACTCTGAAAATGCCTGATTATATATCTCTAGTATCCTAATCTTTAGGAGGATCGTTACAAATATAGACTTTCATGCTGTTTCTATGCAAAGTCTAGTCAAACTTTTGGCTTTTCTGCATGAAAGAAATAAAATATACAAACAAACTTATATTTTATACTTATATTATATAAATGATACCTAAATGAAACTAAATATGAAATATAACATTCGTAGACTCAACAATGGCCTTGGTTTTAAATTTTCAAATCGGAAAATCGGAACGCGTTTTACTTAACCGCGACATTAATTATATGGTTACAAAACTCCCAACAATGGTTAGTCTATGGGACGGTTATGCAACCACTCACAATGGAATATAGTAACTTGCTGGGAAAAATTCACATGAGGACAACATAAGAACAATAAATATCCATAATCGTAAGTTTGTGTTGAGATAATATACTTTCATATACGATATTTATTTCGTAAGCTTCGTGTAAATAAAGTTTTCTTTGCATGAATAAGAAAAAAATATGCTCAAGTTATGCTGTTATCGTAACAAAATCTATTCCAGCAAATGCTTTGAACTGCTTACTTGAACTTAGGTAGTGGGTCTAGGTCTTGTGAGTTACCCCCCAACGTGTGTTCACCTTGTCATGGTGGGGGTGGGGGTAGTAGGTAGCTCCTGGTAATTTTCTGATAGCAAAAAAAGGTCTTAGGGACCTACGCTTCTTATGCTTTCATTAAGAAAATCTATAACCACGTGGCCATTCAAAAAAAAATTAATAATAACATATATAATGTAGCGTTTCGCGTAGCTTCGCCGACGCATATTATTTGTTACTTATACATACATTTTACACTTATATATATTTACTCCATCCTCACTCATGTTAAGTATAAAAGTAGGGTTCGTTTGAACTTTACTCGTATTTAAAAATTATTTTGTTACATTAAAAGGTTTACAAAATATATAATTATAATGAATTTCTTTTGAATCATTCTATCCGATGGTAAAATTGCATTAAAATCGGATGTGTGTAAAAGATATTAGCGTAAAGACAGACAGTTTGTTTGGAACTGTAATTATTAGGGTACTTAAAGACAAATATTGAAAACAGAACAAATTTTAGAAGAATTTCGGTTAGGGTCTGTTTAAAATAAATAAAATTTACCTTTCTAGTAAGTAATAAATAGAATAGATATAAATCATATAAAGCGAGGAAAGTAATAACCATTTAAACAATAATGATTACACGGAACAGATCATCTCCACTTTCCTTTTCACAGCAACGGAAGCTTGAGTGTGTAACATAAATGACTTATTTATCTTCTTTTTTTGATATGGGAAGTGGAAGAATGGCACCTACATGAGAATGTAGTAGTGTTATGGTACATTGGCTTCATATTGAATTTGTATCATAGGCCTAAATTTTCATAGTGTAATAATTATATTTTCGTCTAATTTTGTATTTGTAATTATACTAATTAGAGTTTTTGTAAATTGAAAAATCTCATAAAGAAAAATAGAATAGCATCTGCGAAAAATTATTATTTTACTACACCTGTAAACACATTTTTGGTAAATATAAATATGTAACAAAAGATAAAAGTAAAGGAATTAGGGACACTATTTGTATAACTTCAGAGATTACCCCCTACATTCAAACCTATAAAAATAATTTACCTGCAGTAGTATAGTAAAGTTATAGTATAGTATAGTTAGTTCTGAAACGCTAAACATTTAGATTTTCCGAACAGTTTTTGCTATTATATTTTTTAAATCTAGGTTCTAAATATAATCATGTAATTTTCACAAATAATCGGAAATTATCACACGTAAGATTTTTTCCACTGTGTTAATCACTCGTTACGTCGCAGTAGTTTAACAAGTGTGACTAGATGTCCATATTAACATCTTCTTAATCGTCCATACCGTTAGCGTCAACTTCAATTTAACTTTAAGTTAAAGTTGCTAGTACAGCAGCCTTTGCTTTGCTCGTGTGTCTTTGTATGTAGGTTGGTACGTTTTCAGTTTTTACGAGTTGAACCCAAATGTATGTATTCGGCCTCCCTTAAATATGAGGGGGATCAGACTATAATCCACCACTCTAGCCTAGTGAGGGTTGGCGGACTTCACATGTCTTTCGAAAACTTGCTAGCTTATCTCAGACATGCAGGTTTCCTCACGATGTTTTCTTACACCGTAAGACAAGAGGTAATTTAAATGTTAGAAATGATTTGCACATGAAAATATCAGAGTTGAGAGACCCGGATTTGAACTCGCATCACTCGGTTATCGAAGCTAGTCCGTTACCACTGGTTTACCACTGCCTATATCCTAATAACAAAGCCTAATGTCCCAAGTGAGTGTATGGCAGCTTGCACTGGCTGTCTCGTGCGTTGGCCGACTATATGTTTCATAGGCTTTGTTAATACTTAATAACAAAAGCCTAAGTTACTCCTTATAGTAGCAGCTATCGGCCAGTGAAAGTCCCGTCAAACTACAAAGGCATACTCTCTTTGATAAAATGTCGCCTTTACAATGTTATCTTAAGCTTCCAACGACGATGAATAATATAATTTTTAATATAAGAATTTTTATATTTTACTAGAATTTCAGGTTTTACGTACACTTTCTTCGATTTATGTAAAAGGTGTCTTAAGCCTCGATTATTGAGACAATATATGTATAAATACACATATACACAAGTAAATAATACATAATATATGTAACGATAATCTAGGTTAGTACAAGTTAGATACGGCCATAACTCCGACTGTTAGTCTACTGCACGCTATTGAACTGGTAGCGAGACCGTTCATTTAGAACATAACCACGCGACGCTCGAAGTAAATTATATAATAATATTTTTGATCGACAACAAAAAGTTTTAGATGAACCTGAGCGAAACGAAGGAGATTCGCTAGCTATATAATAAAATCTTAAAAAAAAGTCATACCTACGTAAACTTCACATTTCTAGAGAACTTTTGTGGGTCCCCAACACATAGTAAGAGCTAAGCATAAAGCTTAAAAGCTCATGGTGCTTTATCGAATTCAAGAAAAACAAGAATAACAGCATCCATTTACGATGGCTAGTTTATGAGACTATACAGCAGGTAATGATTTAATAGACGTACAGTTTCATACGACTTAAGCTTATGATTGCGGTATTAACTAAATTGGCTATAAATAAACAGTTGTCGCTCATGTAGGAAGTATGATGTAGGTCGTTTTAGGTTATCCGTTTGGGAAAACTGACGCCCTACAAGACTAGAACTAGACTAGTGCGACTGTGATGTATGAAAAATGGAGTGGGACTAATATCTGTATAAATAAAAATTAATGTTGCTAAGCGCAAAACTCGAGAATGACTCGACCAACTCGGTTTTTTTTCGTATGTTCCTTAAGATTTTAATAATAAAAAAAAATCAACGTGTGTAAATAACTTTTATTTACCAGGGACGAACCCGAGCGAAGTGAGGGTCGCTATTATTTAAAAACATGTTGTTGTTGTTCAGTTTCGTAGTCAAATACGCGAAATTATTGTAATTTAATGATATTCTCCATTGGTACGTCTGATTTCATAGGTATTTTAATAAGTTCTATATAGCTACAACTTAGGAGTCTTATATAAACCATAATGGTCTTCCTATGGTTTAAAATACCTATACAGTAGACGTCTGCTAAGAACAGATTTTACGACAGGGCAGGATTAAGGAGGTCCAAGAGCTTTCGAAAATGTTTCGAATGTTATTTGTCTGTTGTGATACAAGGTTTAAGTTTGGCAGGGAGCACTTAGGGCCGAACTCGAGCGAAGCGATGGTGCGTCGCTTGTATTTGAATATTTTATAGCTATAACTCCAAATGTTTAGTTTAGTGCTTTATATAATGAACTTTTTAGAGCCATGCATTGGCAATTATAATGGTACATTTTTAGTATTATCATAATATAATCTTATTAGATACCTATAAAAGGTAAACAAAACCTTGACTAAACCTCAAGAGGCCTATTGTTTCTAGTACATAATAGTGCCCTGAGACCATATAATAATTTATAATTTTAAGTATCCTTCATCTATAACATTGAAATTAATGTAATCTTCAATTAGATGAACTGAATTCAAGCACAGGATTAAAAAAAAACATGATCATTCAGGTGATAGTATAAATATTAAAAAATGAAATAAATTATTTTTAACAAAAACTATGTGGCTTACTGTAAAAGATCCTTATTAAGTATTTATTACTTTTAATTAAAATTAAAACAAGTTTTGATAAAGGGCTTATCTCAAATACATCATACAGCAGTGACCCCAAAACGTGAGAAAATTTAACAAAAAACAAAACACCTACTATATTATATTATGTATGTACATTATTTTTTACTCATAAGTAATAGTGATTTACCGTTGCTTTACTCGGGTGCATCCTTAGGTATGTTTAAAAAGATATAATTAGTAATTTCGAGTGTACCTTAGAAGCTCGCACCTCTACATAGACTTTACTTTCATAGTGGTAGTGCATAGGAAGTTAAGACAGGCTTTGCAGAGCATTCTAATCAGTTATGGAGTATTAATGCTTTTGGACCCTGGACTAAAAGAAAACAAGGTTTGATAAAAAGTATACAAGATGAAAATTGCTGCTAAGTTTCCTGTGATACAGCATGTTTTCTAATTATTTATAGTATTTGTGTTTTTAATAATTAATTGTAAAAGGGTAATTTTTAACATAACCCTGTTAAATCAAGTGGTGGCGGTTATACTAATACCACCGAAAATAGCATTCCCAAAGAGGGTTAACGTCAGGCAGGCGGCCGGTTGTAAAACTTCTTGCCAAACCAATAACAACATGTATCAGAGTGTCAAAGGGATGTGTGCTAGTACTAGGGCGTACCCCCGAAGCGACGCGCAGGGGCAGCACCCGGCACCTGTGGGAAATGGACAAGGGTTGTTGCATCAGGGACGGGTGCAACGTAAGAGGCAAGTCCGTGAAGTAAGATTGAGGATGATAAGCTGGAATGTAGGAACAATGACTGGAAAAGGAAGAGAGCTAGCGGATGTGTTAGAAAAAAGACGAATAAATGTTGCGTGCTTACAAGAAACGAGGTGGAAGGGTACGAAAGCGAGAGAAATAGGAATGGGTTATAAATTTTTCTATAGTGGAAGTGATGGTAAGAAGAATGGTGTGGGAGTTGTGTTAGATAATGAATTTAAAAAATGTGTGACAGATGTAAATAGAGTGAATGATAGAATTATAATTGTTAAGGTACTTGTTCAAAACTTAGTTATAAATATAATGAGTGTGTATGCGCCACAGGTAGGGTGTGATGTTGAAATGAAAGAGAAGTTTTGGAAGGATTTTGACGCAGTTATGATGGGTGTCCCACAAAATGAAGACATATACGTTGGAGGGGATTTTAACTGCCATGTAGGAAGGAGGAATGACTGTTTTGAAAGATTTCATGGGGGATGGGGCTTTGGGACCCGTAATCGGGAAGGAGAAACTTTACTGCAAGCAGCATCGGCTTTTAATATGGCTATAGTAAACACATTTTTCGAAAAACGAGATCAGCACTTAATAACTTACAATAGTGGTGGCCAAAAATCACAAATAGATTACTTTCTCGTAAGCAGAAACAATATTAGGGCAGTAAAAGACTGTAAAGTCATACCGGGGGAACCATTAACATCCCAACACAGACTTTTGTTAATGGAAATAAAAGTTAAGTTTCTAACGAGTAAGTGTAAACCAAAAACCCTGCCTAAAATAAAATGGTACATGATAGAGAAAAAGGAACGGGCGGAAGAGTTTAAAAGGCGAGTGGTGGAGAAAATGATCGAGATGGAGGGTGATTCTCAAAAGAAATCCGTAAATGAGTGCTGGAATGAAATGGCTTCGTGTGTGAGGAGTGTGGCGATGGATGTTTTTGGTGAGACCAAGAGTAAAAGACAGATAGATAAGGATACGTGGTGGTGGACTGAGGATGTACAAAAAGTTCTGAAAGAAAAGAAGGATGCCTTTAAAGATTGGAACGATGTGAGTGACACTGATGTCACTATGAAAC